>BSBK01003587.1:2812500-3140000 GCA_027943335.1 Chamaecyparis obtusa | reverse complement strand
GAATGAATGGATCTAGAAGATGAACAAAGGATCTTGAAGGAAGATCACACCACCATGATGGCTAGATGTAGGGTTTGAATGATGAATCTTGAATGCTTGAACCAAATCCCTTCAATGGCTTAAATACTTGAATCCTTGATCTTCAATGGAGAACTTGGATGGAGAAGAGGAATTGAATGGAATGCTTGATCTTGATTGAAAGAGAACTTGATTGCCAAAACTTGATCACCAATGTCTCCTTGAGAGTGCTTGATGCATGAATGAGTGAGATGCCAAACTTGATGGAGAAAATGAGAGAGGAAGGCCTCCTTTTATAGTGAATTAGGGCACAAACCTCTAGAGAAGGCCGACATTGGAGAATTAAATCTTAATTAACCTTAACCCCTAGAAATGGACTCACATTAAATGCAATTTAAGGATTTACCATTCTGAAACCTGAAATGGCCGACCCGAAGGCAAGAAAATAAATATCTCTGAAACCCGACACTCAAAAATCATGGGAATTTGAAATCTGGACTGGGGGTCAGGGATGAGGTCGACTCTGCACTAGGTTAGGGTCGAGGTTGACCCTGATCTAGGTCAGGGTTGAGGTTGACTTTGACCTTGAGGTCAAAAACCTCAAGACCCTAGCCTAGAATGCCAGGAAATGCATATATATATTGAAATCAGAAACATATAGAAGCAAAATGAGGAGAACAAGTCAGATTTGAGCAAAGGGCCGATTCGAGGTGCTTGACATGACCCAGACCACTCACTTAGAGGGCTAAACACTCTTATCATGAAAGTGCTTCCATTTTAAGATGATACAATATGTATATGTGTGTGTACATACATACATACATACATACATACATACATATACATATATATATATATATATAGACACATACATACATACATACATATATATATGTGTATATATATATATATGTATATCTATATGTATATATATGTGTATATGTATATGTATATATATATGTGTATACATATACATATGCATATATATGTATATGTATATGTATATACATATATATATATATATATATGTATATGTATATGTATATGTATACATACATACATACATACATACATACATACATACATACATACATATATATATATATATATATATATATATATATATATATATATATATATATATATATATATATATATCTATGTATGTATGTATGTCTGTATATGTGTATATATGTGTATATATACACATATACATATACATGTGTGTGTGTGTGTAGAGGCCTAACAATAACTCTCATTGGAAACAAGTACCTCCTATAAGCATTGCAAGAATCTTGAAGACTCTTTGATTGGATACCACAAAAAATACAAAAACACACACTACTGGACATGATTTGAACATTAACACCAAAATATTAATATTATATATACTTGTAGACACTCACAAGCAATCAACATGATAATAAAATAAATTGTGAAAAGAAGGTTTTGAATCAATATTTTAACTCAATATAGGTCAACCTTGAAAAAAATAGACATAGCTAGCCGATGAGAGCCATTTACATCCCATTTTATTCAATATTTTATCCATTTCTATATGCCTAATACCCACCTTCATATTCCATTTTCATAGCATACTATATGTTTATATATCATCCTCAACTGCACATGGTTAAATATAAATATGTGATATACAATATAGTTTTTTGATAAAATATAAAAATAAAGATTAGATTGTATTTACTAATAGTTGCTTCCATTATGTTGAAAAAAATAATTTGCACCATAATATTGGTGGAGAACAAAATTCATATTGTTCACAAATTTACTTAACAACAATTAATTTCAACCATTAATCTATTTTGATATAATTATTTGTTTTGTGCTAAGAATTATCCATTTTGTTGTAACAACAAATAATTTATTTTCATACTCATATGGTATGAAATAGTATATATTATGTGTTGTTATAATTGTAATCACCCTAAGGGCTAGTCTAACCGAAGGCCCTATCTGTCCTAATTCAGAATAATTTTCTAATTACACTAATCCGATCATCTAATTGCTAGCATAATTCATCAAAAGAAATGAATTTCCTAAATCAAGCATCAAATTATTATAAATTGATCAAAAATCCTATTAATTACCTCTAGCCTAATTAATTAAATCAATCCCACTTAAATACATGGCTAAGATAATTAATTAAAACCAATTAATAATTCATCCTAAAATACATGTCACCTCTCATGAGACAACAAGGACAAATGCAGCCAATCAGAAGCTAAGCACATGGATCATTCACATGGATCAAGGGAGAATGAATATCAACCATTCCTCTCAAATTGAATCTCAACCGTTGAAGTTAATAATCTTTCTATAAAAGAGAATTTTCATAGCACACAAAGACATAGTTAGTTGCATTCATACTTACATGCTGTTATTTTCAATTCATAGCTTAATATCATTTTGAATTCATAGCTTAAATCATATAAATTTGGTAATGAATTAAGGACATTTATTAGCATAGTTTTATTTCTAAATTCTTAGTTAATTTGCATTGAATATCTCATCCTAGTAGTGTAATGTCACTGATTGGTATCCATTTTCTGAGAGCAATCAATAGATCTTAATCAAAATCTTGATAGTTAGAGAGCAATAGGATGATGTTGTTGTTTTATTTACATTATTTTCTTATTTTGAGCTAACAATTTAATGTTCCATTAAAGTGTTGTGTTGCAGGTTGCAGGTACAATAAATACACACACATTTTTGGCATCTATTGTGGGGCCTAGCCCCATACTTATGACATTTTTGAACATTTTATGACATTGTTTTTTAGATGCAGGATCGCATTTAGGAACCATGATCACATTCGGGAAGCACAATTGCATTCAATAGAAACAAAGTTGCGTACAAGATTTCCTACGATGCATATGGTAAAGGTCACATTCAGTAAATATTGAATCACATTCAAATTTCTTAATCACATTTAGGGAAAATTGAATCACATTTGGTTTGAGCTCATATTTGGTCTAAAGTTCATAATGGCATTCAATGTTTTCAGTTGCATAATTCAATTTTTTGATGACTAATGGGTGATTCTTGTGTTTTTGGTTAATCTGTCAGCTTAACTGTTGTCTATAGGTTGTTTTGATAGAGAGACACTTGTCAAAGAATTGCAAAATGACAAGAATTCAAACTACTAATGAGTGGTCTTGTAGGTTTCCTTCACAAATTCAACCAAACATCATGTCTTTCTTAGCTGATTTCATAGGAATTTAACAGAATTTGAAGTCAATTTTCAACCTAATTAGAGGATTATGCTTTTTTCCCTTTGGGAAAATCAGAAACTCAAACATTAGATTGAAATTTGAGGTCAAATTTGGGGAAATTTACAATGTGCATGATGTGTTTGATAGGAGAAAATGACATGGATAGGAGAGTATTCTCTTCTCCCTAGCGGAGAATAAAAAATCTAGATTCATAAGTTTCCAATCATCTTTGCTTTATTTCTTTGATCTTTAGAGGACCTTCCAGTTGAGGTAAAAGGATCCTAGGAATGACCCAAGTGAGGATAGATAGAAGCCAACCCTTCTACCTCACTATAATCAAGATACATCCTTGAGATGAAAATATCAGAAGACTTAGTCAGTTTTATCCCTGGAACCTTGATTTGATCATTCCATGGACATGCTTGGATTTGTGTAGAGCGGAGATGCTTCAATCTTGCTTGTGAGACTACACATGGTAGAGTACTCATAGGGCTATAGGCCTCAATCTCACTTGTGATACTATGATAGATGATTATGAACAAATGTCGTGATTAATTCATCTATATTAGAAGCCACTAGGATTACCCCCAAAAAGTTGGTAATGCTTGTGCAAGGAAAATAGTAATTGCCCCAAGAGATTCACCATATCGAGCCCTCATAGATGTTACTACTCGGCTAATATGGCCTTAAACATCCATTGTGTGTTTTTGGACTATCATATTCTGAGGAGTCTTTGAGTATGTTCCTAAGCTAGTGAACAAGAATTTCCAATCTCTACTAAGTTCATAGGGAAATTAGGTGTGTTTAAGAGTTTAAAAAACTTTTCTTGATGTGTCTGAACTCAAAACAAAAGATAAAAACCCTCAATTCACAATCACAAACATTTTTAGACACTTAGACCCACTGGAATCTGACAAAAAATCCTTGACATTTGACAAATTTGACAAATGTTTTTCTTAGACTAGTTAGCAGAAGATCACATTTGGCATTCAGAGTCATTTTTGGTAACAAAGATCACATTTGGTAAAAATAGGCTCACATATGGTTCATCCTAGGTCACATTTAGAAGAAAGATCACATTCGATTTTATCCTAGATCGCATTTGGTAATAACTCTATCAGCTCACATTTAGAAGGTTTCATCTGGGACAATGATCTTTATGCATGTGTCATAACCTAGATTTTTGTATTTTTGGATACCCTTTTGAGTCCTTTGTCGAGTTCAGTCATCAAAATCAATAAACTTGGAAATTTGAAATGGTCAATTCTTGAGCATACCTTACATACCTGTTTAGTCTCTAATCCATCTTTATCAATTCACGTGTTCCTATCCCAATCAAACCCACTTAGTTCCCAACTCAATATTAGGGCACTCTAACCCTTTGACATTAGAACTTATTAGACACAAATACCTTTCACTTGGTTCCCAGCTCAAACATCAGGGCATTCTAACCCTCTAACGTTGGAACTTATCACATTTTCAAACCCACATTTCAACCTTGGACAAACACACTTGGACGATATCATACCTTTTTGACACATTGGGACACTTTGAAAATTACCTTATCACATTTTCATGGTTAACACAAGACATAAAACATATAACCTAAAGAAAAATCCTTTTTTCAAAAGACATTCCAAGACTGCTAACCTTCAGACAAGGAGAAACTTCAAGGGTAAGCCTTTTATTTGACACAAAGACACCTACTACAAGTAATACTCACACAATCACTCTTGATACTACCAACATGTTGAATCTTAACAACTATGATTGGAGTGAAATAAATGACAATCAGAATGATTAGGAAGATCGAGCTAACCAAGGCAAGGAAGGGGATCAAAGATATTATTACATGACTCCGATAGTGATGAAGATTTGATGGAACAAGATTATTAGAGATGTCAAAAGAGTAATAGATTCCAAAAACTACTCGAAAGAAATTTGGAAGAGAACAAAGAAAAATTCTTTTGGGATTTGGCATCATTGGAGTAAAGTTACCTAAGGATTACTTTGTAAATCAATTGAAACAAAGATAAGTTGATACTTCCATATCCATATTGACTCGACAATTTATCTTAATGCAAGATGAGATCCAAAACTTGAAGAAAGAGAAAGATAATCCATCAAAATAGTACTCAAAACATATTTGTCCTTTCCCATTTGACAAGGATGTGCTCGTGATTCTATTTCCACAACATGTGGAAATTCTCAAGTATGATAAATACATCGGCAACTCGGATCCACAAGATCACTTAAGAGATTTTTGCACATTAAGTATGGAATTCATGCATGAAGAAACCTATTTGATGAAGTTATTTCCAAGAAGCTTAGGTGGACAAGCAATGGAGTGGTTTTCTAAGCTACCAATAGGTATCAAAAAATTTGAAGAGATGGTCAATAAATTTATCCAACAATACTCCTACAACATACAACACTTAGTGACCATGTTGGATCTATGTAAGACGAAGCAAAAAAGTGGAGAACCATTCCTATCATTTTTACAAAGGTGGACAAAAATATTTGCAAGATATTCAAGACAGATACCTGAAAGTGAAAAGATGGAAATCTTCATTAATAATTTAGTGCCTGAAATGAATTACCCCATACAACTTTAGGGTCCACCAAGCTTGGATAATATGATAAATAGTGCAATCAAGATTCAAGAAGAATTGATTAAAAAGGAGAAATCACTATTTACAAAGAAAATAAAGACAAGTACTATTCTAACAATAACAAGGATAAGTAAAAATATGGGAACAAGAATAAGAATTTGGTCAATGGTGGAGTTGTGGACACACCTAACACAAGGTAAAAACCCGAGGTGTTCAATCTTTCCATAAGTTTTCAAGAAAGGAAAATTTACAATACCACAACAATGACAACAACGACTCCTAAGACTTTCAACAAATTTGTTAATCTGAATGAGCCTTGGTTATCAAAACCTAAAAGCATATTTACACCTTTGGGAGATACACTTGAGGTGGTTTTAAAATCACTTCTAGACAATTTTT
Organism: Chamaecyparis obtusa; assembly: GCA_027943335.1. Classification (NCBI taxonomy): domain Eukaryota; kingdom Viridiplantae; phylum Streptophyta; class Pinopsida; order Cupressales; family Cupressaceae; genus Chamaecyparis; species Chamaecyparis obtusa. The sequence continues at coordinate 3,133,738 of BSBK01003587.1, read as the reverse complement.
TTTTATTAGAATCCCTGAATCAAAACCATGGGAACTAGAAGTGAAACCAAAGTGGTGGAATGATAATGATTATTGCAATTTCCATCGGAATAAAGGATGCAATACTAATAACTCTATGAAGTTAAGGCATGTCATTCAAGATTTAATCAAAGATAGAAAGGTCAAAGTGGATGGACATCTTACAAACAATGATCACAAATCATTCCAAAGTCCATTACCTAACTATGAGAAAGGTGAATCATCTAAAGGAAATAATATCAAATACACATACACAAATAGTTATAATGTGATTCATATGTTGGAACCAGTGGAACAATCTATCAACATTATTACTCTCAAAGGAGTACAAGATAAAGCGGAATCCTCCAATGTTGTGATAAGGAGTCAAGCTAAGCTCACACTTAAAGGAGCTTCCACATCAAGTCAACCTACTACGATGACAAATTCTAAACAATTGACATTGTATTTTCCTAGTGGATCAATCACAACGTGCTCCTTCCCAAATTTCCATTTTGGAAATGTTAAAGATCTCTCCAACCCATTGAGAGATTATTGATCAAGCCTTGCTTACAACTAATGTACCCAAAGACTTAGATATAGATAGATTCCAAACTATGGTTGGTCATTTAAATTATCCACATTATTTGTCTTTCTCTGAAGAAGATGATAAATCCCTGAATCATCCACATAATCAACCATTGCATGTAGAGGTATTGATTTACAAACACTGAGTCAAGCGTGTCTTGATAGATGGAGATGTTGGTTTGAACATATGCAAATTTAATCTTGTGAAGCAATTGGGATTCTCTAAACATGCAAATGACCCAAGAAGGAAGATAATCATTAAAGCTTATGATGAAGAAGAAAGATCCTCTAAAGGATTGGTTGTTTTACCTATCAGAGTGGGACTAGTAGAGAAATATGTCATATGTCAAGTTCTTGATATACCACTTGCCTATAATAATATTCTTGGAAGGTCATAGATCCATACAATGCAAGTGGTACCTTCTGTATGCACCCTAAAATGGTTGCCTAGACTTTGGGCCCCCATTCAATAATTTATCAAATCCCTGAATCAATATTTTCAAATATCAACAATATCAATTATATCAGTTGCCTTGATCAAATCATAATCAATTCAATATTTCCTAAGGTTTGAGCCTTATTTAATTTAAGAAAAAAAAAAAAAATCTTATTTAATTAAGAGAACATGCTCCCTTTTAATTAATTAAAAATCTCTTTTAATTAAATAATAAAATCACTTTATTCTAAGCCTTTATTTAATTAAAAAGAATTTTCTCCCCTTTTATTTAAATTAAAAATCTCCACTTTTCCTTTTATCCTAAGTTGCACAAATAAAGTATTTATTCTTATTTTATAAAAAGAGAAAAAACATTTTTTGTCTCATATGAACATAAAGTCAACTCCTATTTTCCTATTGAAGGATATTTGTGCACAAGGATCAAGCTTCTTTTTTTCTCCATCGTTGATTAAGTCTTTTGCCTCTTAATCACAATGGTCCATTTTTATCTCATTTTTCTATAAAAGAAGAGCTCTCTTCCTCATTTTCATATCTTAAGTTTTTATGCTAATGTTATGTTGTAGGTTTTCTAGGTCATTTGGAGCTCTTTGAAGACATTCTACATCCAAGCTTTGAAGACTTGTTATTGCATTTCATTGTAGTTGCATATTTCCTTTTTTAGTTGCATTATCATGGCATATTACCTTAGATTTCTTTTTATGCAATAGATTAACTTGCATTGTCATATAGATTTGCATTACATTGCATACATTTGGTTTCATTAGAGATATTGACATTCTTGCCCTTGTTTTCATTGTGAATCTCTCATTGTATGGTTGACTAGCAAGGTCATGAGTTTATAGCTCTAGCTGAGAGCAATTTTACAAATCTTGCAACTCTATGCATAAAGAGCTATGGATCAATTTGTGAGGGCTCATTCTTGAGTTTTCTTGCATTTAAGGATTCATAGAAGTATGGTCACATTTTCACCATACATTTTTGGTGCCCACCGTGGGGCAACCCACCTTTTGCATGCTAGTTTTGATTATTTTTGGACCTAACCCTTGTGCAGATTTGTTTGGAGACAAAAAAACCTTAGATTTGAAAGATTTGATCATATCTCCTAAACAGCTTAGTGTTTTGATCTGAATTTTTTTTTTTTTTTAAGTTGGAGACATATCAAAGAAGCTCCCAAAAATTTTTAAGAATTTTCAGAGGTAATTTGTATTTTTTATAATTTTTTCTTTATTTTTCATAAAATTTTTATTTTTGGCACAAATCAGTGTATTTTTCAAAAATTTTTACATTTTTGGAAAGGTCTTGAAATTATATAGGGGGTCCATTCACTGTATTTTTAATTTAGAAGTCATATCATAGCTCATTTGGTTGATTTACAAAAACTGGTCTATTTTGGTAAAATGGGTCTCTAGAGCACAAATGAAGAGATTTTTCTAAAATTTTTACATTTTTGGAAAGCTCCCTATTTTTTGATAGAGGTCTCTTTTCATTTTGGGTTTAGGGTCTGAATTCATGTGGTAAAAATTAAATCTTGTTGACTAGGTCAAATGCAAAATTTTTTTTTTTTTGTGATGGGTATGCACTTATTTTTCATTGTTCAATGCATGATATGAGTTATCATTTGGATTATTTTCTGGTTATCATTGCTCATAACAATTGATTTTCAAATCTAACTCTAAGGTTTGCATAAGTTGGATATACATTGCATATCTTGTTTGCTTGTTTTCTTGTCTTGTTCATTTGAAGGTGCTCTTGCTTTCATAGAAAATGCTTAAAACAAAGCGTTGGACTTGAGGTACTTTGTTCCATCTCTACAACATTTAGATTTTGAGATTAAAATTGAACTTCTCATGTGTTTGTCTTGAGTGTTTTACATACTTTCATAGAACACATTTCAATTGATGCTCTTAATGAGAAATAAATGAACATAGATTTGCTTTCATACAAGTTTGTGTAAATGAATGCTTGTGTTTAAACTTTAAGTAATTCTTGGTTCCAATATCAAATATCTCATTGAGTGATTGAGGGCATGGATTCATTCCTTGTTTACATAGGGAGTTAAATGCACCACTTTGTGGACTCACTCTATGTTTGTTTGGAAAGTTAAATATTCCATTGATTCAACCCTTTGTCATTTGTGAGTAGTATTGATAAGCAACTTTAGATTACTTTTGATTGATCTTGTTAGCTAAATTGGGTGTTGGACTCACTTATTTCTAATCGCCCCTCATTACTGCCCTTTGGATGCAAGATCAACATTCATACATAGGGGAGGGGTCTACTTGAAAAGAGTGTTAAGTGTTCCACAAAGTTTCCCCCTTTTTATGCTTTCTTGATCTCATTAGTTTTCTAAGGTGTGGACTCACTCTGAGTTTGTGTGAGGAGTTAAATGTTCCACTTTTGGACTCACTTTGAGTTTGTGTGAAGAGTTAAATGTTCCACTTTTGGACTCACTTTGAGTTTGTGTGAGGAGTTAAATGTTCCACTTTGGACTCACTTTGAGTTTGTGTGAAGAGTTAAATGTTCCACCTTGTGGGCTCACTTCACATTCACTTGAAGAGTTAAATGTTCTACTTTTGAACTCACTTCACATTCACTTGAAGAGTTAAATGTTTCAATTTTAGACTCACTTCACATTCACTTGAAGAGTTAAATGTTTCACTTTTGAACTCACTTCACATTTACTTGAAGAGTTAAGTGTTCCACCTTTAGTGCTTTAAATACTTTTGATAGTGAATTACTTAATTTTATTTTTAGAAGGCCTACTTGGGGACACACCACCTCAAGGGATGACCTTAACTCCCATGTTCCGATGGAGTATAAATAGCGGGTGGTGAATCGAAAGACACCTCTCTTGAGAATTGAGTTTGATATCACTCTTGGCTAAGCCTCAAAGAACTTTATACCTTTGAGAAGTGAATGAAGAGATTTGGGTTATCGTCTCCCCCTGGCTGTGTGATTTTGAATTCTTCTCATCTACGGATTTGGGCCTCACATACCTTGCGTATATCGAGAACTCCTTTTAGAAAGCCACGTATATCCTTGTAGACAGCTTGTTAAGGTGTTGTTGTGTTCTATGTACCTGCTAAAATATTTTCAAGAACATACACAAGTAGAACCTTTAAAGAGTAGAAATACTAAGTCACTATACTTGTTCATGTGCAAGGTTACTTTGTCCCTTGCTCATTGTTTGAAGACAACTGTTTGCTTGAATTCCCTGATTATTGTTCTATGTGCTTGATCATCATTGCGAAATCTTTTGAAAGATCTAATTGGAATATTGAAACTGAGTTCCGTCCTGCTGTAGTGATTTCTCCTTAGAATCTTGGTCTTCCTTGGTCAATCCAAGTTAGATCCTAGGTGCTATCATATTGCTCAACATCTCAATGAACGTTATGGTATCAATTGCATAAGATGACTCTTAGTCTTCTTCTTCCTTCTCCATTTTCCATGTTCTTCTGAAGTCTTCTATTTCCATGAGAAATTCTTCTTCTTTTTCTTCTTGATTCTTTTCCTCTTACCATCTAGTCTACTTTCTTCTATTCATTTCTTCCATGATTGATTCCTCCTCTTCTAGAACCATGAATTTCAACTATCTTGTTAAGGAACATCTCTTGAGAATAGATGATCTTAATCTCATTGCTCAATTTGAAGAATATCTTTATTCCTCCAATAGTCCTTCCAAATATCTCATGGGTGATAAACTTATGGCAAAAATAAAGGAAAAGATGATTAAATCAGATGCCTTTGCTAGGATCATAGACATGATCATATCACAACCTCCTTCTTCTAAATATTCTTCATCTTCTAAATTTTCTCATCATTTCTCACATTCTAAATCTTATCATGATTCTTCTAAACATTATTCACATTCTTCATCTTCTAAATCTTATCACGATTCTTCTGAACACTATTCACATTCTTCATCTTCCAAATCTTATCATGACTCTTCTAAACATTATTCGAATTCCTCATTATCCAAGTCCTCTTCCTACACTAAGTCTTCAATTTCCTCTTCTTCACAATCTAATTATCCTTCTACTTCTTCAAAGAGTCTTACTTCTCTTCACAAGACATACCATAATGAGCAACATGATAGTCCTTGTGATGTCTCTTCCACAAAGAGTAACACACCTACCTATGATGACTATGATGACTATGATGATGGACAATGTAATGATACCTATGACACCTCTATTCTTAAGAGTCCTCCTCATCATGTGCTCATGCTTGCTAAAGGGTCATCCTATTGGAAAGATCGTGATGGTGATCCATATGATTCAGATTTTGAAAGAAACTTTGATGAGTTTTGTGAACAATACCTTGATTATAATCCAACTACTACTGTTGAGGAATATAAAATGCACCATGCTGATTTGAAATGTAAATATTATAAGAATCCTTCCTCTAGGAACTCTCATGTTGAAAATAAAGATTGCACTCTCAAGCAAGATCATGTTAATGTTGAACCTTTGTCTTGTGATGGTTCCCTTCCATCCTCTACTTCATCTAATTCCCATCCATTTCCTAAAGCTTCTGAGTCTTCCAAATCTTTCATAAATCCTTCATTCAACAAAGATCCTAATACTTTCCATGCGGTTCCCTATAGTTATCCTCAAGGGCTACCTCTTAAAGAAACTCAAGCTAACCTTCACTTGACTGTGAATACTTTCAATAATGCTAAACCTGAAGATCCTAAGTCTTCATGTGTTATAATTCCTACTTCAGTTAGTCCTTCGCCATCTCTTCCAAAGTCTTCCATACAATCCCAACCTGCTTCCTTGTCCTTAGAAGTGGCTCCATGTCAAGAGGACTCTAAAAATCATAAAGAAAAGAACATAAATAAAGATCAAGATCAAGAACCCTCCATGTCATCCAATCTTGTTCATAATATCTCTCATTAATTTCATGGTTCTTTTGATCCTTTACGCCCTTCCTCATTCATTCCACTATGTCTTAATTCTTCTCCTAAGCAAGATCAAGCTACTACTCACATCATTGAACTTATTGATAAACAAAATAACTTTACTACACTTGTGCTTTCCAAAAATGATACTTCCATTAAAGTTATTAAAAATGGTGTCATTACTTCCAATGTTAAGCCTATTGAAAATCAAGAGAAAAATTATATGTTTATGCTATCCAAAGCTCCTTGTCAAAATCAAAGTCTTCCATCTTCTTGTTCTACCACTCCATGTTCACTTCCACTTTCTACTCTTTTTAAGTCTTTGCAAGCTTTGAATGATCCTATCAAAGAAAGTGCTCCTATTCAAGATGTGTGCAATCCTATTGAAAATCCTAATGCTCACTCTGAAGATGCTGATATCTTTGGTTGTCATATAGATGCTAATGAACTTATTGATTATCCTTTTGCATCTTCCACTTCCATCCTTGGACCTCCTCCACCACTACCAAGAGCTTCACGTCTGCCTTCCATCTTGGGTCCTTATGTCCCTTCACTTTCCCCTCATAACTCTCCTAATTCATCATCCATCTTGGGTCCTTACGTCCCTCCATCTCCTATCTTCCCTCAAGATCAACATAGATGCATAACCTTGAATCATTTTCTTCCTCCCACCCATCTAAACCAGTCATATTATTCTTCTTCCTCCATAAGTCCCAAGTATTTTGGAAGTAACTTGAATGTTCAATATAAGAAAAAGAAGCAATACAAGAATCCATCAAAAAAAGATCACCATGTCTTCTCTAATCGACATGGGGGCATAAAGTCAAAAGAGATATCTAAGAAGAAAACTACAAGACAAGTATGAGTTCCAAAATCCATCATTCAAGATATTCTCTCTAAGACATCAAAAGGAAATAAAAAGCCTAAGGCTATATGGATTCCAAAGTCTCTCTTGAAAGAGTCTAATGTTGAACAAAAAGTGAAGTTGACATTCAAGCTTCCAAAGGCTCCCATTTCATCTTTTTCCAAAAACATTCTTCAATTCCATGCACCTAAACCATAACCTCTGCTAAATATTCACCATATTCCTTCATGAATTCCTTCATTCAAATTTCCTCCACCCTCTCGCCACCTTTCAAGGTGTGTGTTGATGTTGATCTTTCCTTCCTTTCCATCTACCCTTTCACAATCCTTCCATTCATTATCTTTCTACCTTCTATCCTTTTTCCTCATTGGCTTATTCCTCATATCTTCCAACCTCACTCGCTTTACATAAAGTCTTATCCTCCATTTTTCTCTTCCATCTTCCTTTCCCTATCAACATCTTTGAGCATATTATTTTGAATCCTTGGCATATCATGGTTTATTCTTTCAAGGAGCATTATCTAAAAAGCTTGCCTTCTTCCAAAAAATAGAAAAATGAAAAAAAAAATAAAAATTCAAAAAGAAAGAAAAAAATGAAAAAATTAAAAATGTGCCATGGTGAAAGCCTGGAAACAGGCACCTTGGTAGCAAAAGTAAAGAGAAATAAATTCATCCTATGGTGAAAACCACTCCCTTGTGGGGCCTTGGATAAGTACCGTGATGAAAACCTGGTAATCAGGCATCATGCGTAGTTCTTCTACATGTTTCATCCATTTCGTCATCTCTTTGATCTTGACAATGTTGACCTATACATGAACATTTGGCTATCTTGTGAGCTATCTTATGATGATCTTGCTTTCATTTCATTCATGTTTATCCTTCATATTTATTTTCCTCCATTCATTCTAGCCTTTCGCTATCCTTTTCCCATTTGGTCTTGATCTAATAAAAAAAAGTAAAAAATGATGCTATGAAGCCTCTTGACATGTCTACTCCTTTGGACTGCATCCTACCTTCTTTTGCAGTGCGCTTTTGTGGCTTATCCTATGCTGGCTTTTCATTGCTTGTCCAAATGTGCTTTGCATGATAATTTTTTTCCTAGCTTGGGTACTCTTGAGGAGTTTGACCTTGAGGATTTCTTGCCTCCATTTGCTTTCATTCTCCTTTCCTCCATCTCAGTCACCAGCTTGCTAATCCCTTTTGTTCCCCACCTTGCTAGACACTGAGACTACACGATGTGATCTTTCTTGGGAGTTTGATGCATGTTCTATTTGGGGGCATCCTTTGTACATATTTTATTGATCCTGAAAAAATTTCAAAAAAATTCATATATGATGCTGAAAAAATCTTAAAAAGCATAAAAAGTCTTGAAAAAATACAAAAAAAAAAAAAAAAATTCAAAAATTCAAAAAAGAAAAGAAAAAAGTGCCTTGGTGAAAATTTGGAAATAGGTGCCTTGGTAGCAAAAATACAAAAAAAATGAAAAAAGAGAAAAATTGCAATAAAAATCCAAGTGGTGAAAACTTGAAAACAGGTGCTACTTGAGGCCTTGCACCCCTATTTGTTAGTATGCATCCTCGACACTTAGCCACTTTCCATCATGCCTTGACCTTATTTGACTTGGTCTGGAATTGGTCTTTATCTTTGTCTAGGGGGCATAACTGTTAGCATTGGTCTTTTAGGTGCGTTTGTCTCTTGGGGCAGTTCACAACAGGTGTTTTTCAACACCACCCCAATTAGTGTTTCTCAACACTACCCTTGCGTCAAGCATTTCTTAACACTTATCAGATGTCTTACCCAACAGTCTAGTATGATGCAACATCGCTCCTTCACAAATTTGATCCTCAAAGTTTGACTCTATGACCCACACACACGCACTTAAACAATCAACTTGTTGAGATATGTTGACTTTATTTTTCTGTGTGTTGTCTATGAGGATTTATTTGATGAGTGGTCTCTCCTTGAGAAGTTTTCGATGATGCATAGCTAGAAGACTGAGGGAATGAGAACATGTTTTATTTCTTTATTTGCTTGTGGGTATATTCTGTTGGTCCTGCCTGTCATGAGCATTTATGCTGGTCTTACTCGACACTATGGATTGATAAAGTATTATCCTTGACTATTTTGCGAGTGCATGCTTCTAGTTATCCTAATTTTCATGTGTTTTGATACAAGCATAATCTTGCCATATCAAAATTAAGTAATCTCACTGCACTAGTCATCTTGACCTACATGTCTTTGATGCCTAGGTGAGATTTCCACATTTCTATCTGATAAAGATCATATTCATATCCACTTAGTTATGCTAGTGTGCATTGTATGATCTTGCAACGCTACCAATAAAGCTTGATGATGATAATTAGATGTCTATAGGCGTTGTGACCTTGCAAGTCAACCACTTTCATAATAGCTTGCATTCTTAGGTTCATCATAGTTTAGTTTTTGCATCTTGCATATGGAGAGAGATCTCCTTTTTATCATCTACGGACTAGTTGGTCAACTGTGCTCATTTTCTGATTCTTCTTGATCATATCTTTCATATCACATCATTTTCTATCCATTTTCGGACTCAAAATCAAAATTCGAGTCGTATTTCCAAGTTTTCTCATTCTTCTATGCAGTTGACTGACCTTTTGAGGCATAATTCTTTGATCTTTGATGGAATTTCTTCCTTTCCATGTCTTCCAAACTTCTAGTCTTTCATTCACCCCTTTTGCTTCCTCTCTCTGAGGTTTGACTTAATTTTTATCCTATATCTTTCCCAGTCAAACCTAGTCAACCTAGGGCATATCTTCCCTATTTGATGGTTATCTTATCATGCTCCATCCTTTGATTATGATTTATTGTGACTTGATTAGGTTTATCAATTTGTTGTTCTCCTTTATCTGATTTCGATTTTGATTTCAAGGGGGCAGTACCTATCAGCTTTAATCTTTGATTCAGCTTTATCATTTAGCTTAGCTTGAGATTCTTATTTTGAAACTTGATTATCACCTAGCAGTGATGGTGGTGATTTTGTCTTTCAATTTTTATCTCCTATTTTTCAGACTTGATTATTGCCTAGCAGCGACGATGATAGTTTTGTCTAAGGCTTGATTTGCACCTAGCAGTGACGGTGTTGGTCTTGTCTTTCAGCTATTGTTTATGCTTGTCCCGATGTGTTCCCATCTGCCGAACACACATCTAGGTTGTTTTGTGATCTCAAATCAATTTCACATTTCAATTCTTCTTTGACTGCATGTGTTCCCGAAATGATCACACATTAGTCAAAGAGGGGCAAATGTATGCACCCTAAAATGGTCGCCTAGACTTTGGGCCCCCATTCAACAATTTATCAAATCCCTGAATCAATATTTTCAAATATCAACAATATCAATTATATCAATTTCCTTGATCAAATCATAATCAATTCAATATTTCCTAAGGTTTGAGCCTTATTTAATTTAAAAGAGAAAAAAAATAAAAATCTTATTTAATTAAAAGAACATGCTCCCTTTTAATTAATTAAAAATCTCTTTTAATTAAATAATAAAATAACTTTATCCTAAGCCTTTATTTAATTAAAAAGATTTTTCTCCCCTTTTATTTAAATTAAAAATCTCCACTTTTCCTCTTATCCTAAGTTGCACAAATAAAGCATTTATTCTTATTTTATAAAAAGAGAAAAAACACTTTTTGTCTCATATGGACATAAAGTCAACTTCTATTTTCCTATTGGAGGATATTTGTGCACAAGGATCAAGCTTCTTTTTTTCTCCATCGTTGATTAAGTCGTTTGCCTCTTAATCACAATGGTCCATTTTCATCTCATTTCTCTATAAAAGGAGAGCTCTCTTCCTCATTTTCATATTTTAAGTTTTTATGCTAATGTTATGCTGCAGGTTTTCTAGGTCATTTGGAGCTCTTTGAAGACATTCTACATCCAAGCTTTGAAGACTTGTTATTGCATTTCATTTTAGTTGCATATTTCCTTTCTTAGTTGCATTATCATGGCATATTAGCTTAGATTTCCTTTTATGCAATATATTAACTTGCATTGTCATATAGATTTGCATTGCATTGTATACATTTGGTTTCATTAGAGATATTGGCATTCTTGCCCTTGTTTCCATTGTGAATCTCTCATTGTATGGTTGACTAGCAAGGTCATGAGTTTATAGCTCTAGCTGAGAGCAATTTTACAAATCTTGCAACTCCATGCATAGAGAGCTATGGATTGATTTGTGAGGGCTCATTCTTGAGTTTTCTTGCATGTAAAGATTCATAGAAGTGTGATCACATTTTCACCATACATCTTCTACATATCATCAATGCATAAAATTCCCTCATAATAGAGTAGAAGTAACCATTCTAGCTGATACAACTTATCCTTGCAATAATCTCAAGCAAGTAGATAGTATGGTTCCCCATAACAAAGAGAGTTCTCACAAAGATGAAACTTCCAAAGAGATGGTCCTAAGAAGCTTTGTAAAGAAGATTAATATTCAAGATGTAGGGATGGGATGGTATAAAATAGACTCATTAATGTCCATGACAAATTTACCCTTATCTCCTAGATCTCAGGGAAAACCTTCATCGACCTTTACACCCTCCAAAGGTGATGCATTAACAATTAATGAAGGAATAGGGATGGTTAAAGCTAATGTGTATTTAGAAGAAGATAATGAAGAAAAGGTTGTCCTACAATGGTTGTATAAAGAAGATGAGCATGATGGGAATATTAAAAAATGTGGAGATATCCCTGAACAAATATGGCAAAGGGTATGACATCATGAAACAAATGGGTTATAAAGGAAAATGACCACTTGGTGAAAATAAAAAAGGAATCATAGAACCAATACATATGGAATTTTGTAACCTTAGAGACAAAATTGGTGTGGATTTTAAAGAAGAAACATCTCATCCTATGTCTGGAGATGGTCCTATATTTGACAAATCATATGATTTAGATGATGAAGAAGGAATAGAAGGATAACCAATCTTATATGAGAGATTATTACTCTTGCAAGGGGATCTGCTATCAGAACTAAATACCATTCTGACCAATCCTAGATTTGAACATTAAGAGTTAGAAGAGGAACAAAAGTTAGAACAATAAGAAATATACCTTAACTAGGGACAACTGGTTACTATTACTCATGTTCTTCGTATGCTTAATTTTGAAGATTAACAAGATACATACCTATCTCTACAAACACCTTTACAAGAAGGTGAGAATCAACAAGAAGAAAATAATGTTGAAGAAGAAGAAGAAAATACCAATGGTTGTAGCCCATTTCTTGGATATATCAAATGATAGTCAGATAGATTCACATGAATATGAATGGGACATACTCTTTGATGCTACAATGGACATAGAGATAGATGTGGTACATAAATATGCTCCTAGAGTTCAATTTGAAGAAGGAGAAAGTTCTAATGCTAGGTCACTAGGGTTAGACTTACATAACACTAACCTGAACTCTAATAATAATGATCATTACTCTAATATTCTTAACAATACTTCAGAAGCTAACTTGATGGAAATCATCTTGCAAGTCAATAAAATTGATAATAATGTGGTGTTGTCTCTTGAACGCTATGAATCCCTATCATTGTTTAATCCTAGACTTATAGACTGGAATGAAGATGAATCCACAAAGCCTATTATCCTTTGATAAAGACTATGATTTAGCCTTCTATCTCAATGCTTGTGAAACCTTCACCTCTTCCACCAGTGCAAGGAGTGTAAATATGACAGAGGTGGATATCAAGTTTCTTAGTCTCAAAAAAATAAAATAAAATAAAAAAGATCTGATGGTGAAAACCACATTGTGGCAATATTAGAATCCAAACTAGTAAAAGAAAAGCATGTATCCGATTGTGAAAACCTATCAGAGGTGCCAAAGGATGAGACTCTTGATATTCTTCTCAATCATTTCCAAGAAAGATCTTTGGCATTAATAGATCCCACACAACTAGTTAATCTTGGGACATTAGAAGCTCCACAAATGGTCCACATTGCTCAATCCTTATTAGAAGAGGAGAAAACACAATTTACTAATTTTTTCAAGGAAAATAAGATCAACATTTCTTAGTCTTACTCTGACATGCTTGGATTAGATACAAACTTAATAATGCATCATTTATCTATTTCTCCTGGAGTAAGGCCTGCAAAACATAAATTGAGAAAAATAAATCCACATGTTGCATTATTAGTGAAAGTAGAGCTAGAAAAACTATTGAAAGCTAGATTTATAAGAGCTTTTGATTATGTAGAATGGATATCCAACATAGTCCATGTTTCCAAAGAAGATAAATTTATAAGGGTTTGTACAAATTTCAGAGACCTAAACAAAGCTTGTCCTAAGGATGATTTTCCACTTCCAAACATAGACATGATTGTAGACCTCACTGCGGGATATGAAATGTATTGATTAATGGATGGATTCTTAGGTTACAATCAAATCAATATTTCTCCTTAAGATTAGGATAAAATAACATTTACATATGAATGAGGTACATGCTATTGGAATGTCATGTCGTTTGGTCTCAAGAATATAGGTGCAACCTACCAAAGAGCAATTACAACAATATTCCATGACATGATGCATAGGAATATGGAAGATTATGTCGATGAAACATTAGCAAAATAAAAAATCAAAACAACTCACATAGAGGACCTTACAAGAATCTTTGAAAAAATGGAGTAGTTTCAACTTAGGTTAAATCCTAAAAAGTGTACATTTGGAGTATCATTAGGTAAGTTGTTAGGCTTCATAGTTTCAACAAAATGAATTGAGGTCAATCCAGCTAAAGTAAAATAAATCATTGAAATGCAACCTCCAAGAAATATTAGTCAAATGAGGAAACTTCAGGAAAATTACAATCTATAAGGAGATTCATATCTTAATTAGCAGATAAAGCTCAACTATTCACTAAAATGACGCATAAATGAGTCCCATTTACATGGGATGAACAATGTGAGAAAAACATTACTCAAGTTAAACAATATTTGGTGAGTCCTCTAATTCGGATGGCTCCAATTCATGGAAAACCACTCCTATTATGCATACAACTGACACATCATTAGGAGTGTTACTGGCACAAGAAGACGAGACTAAGAAAGAAAGGGCAATATATTACATTAGAAGAATTCTACTCTCTTATGAGATAAATTCCTCAATGATTGAAAATGAATGTCTAGCAGTGGTATTTATATCTCAAAAGATTAAACATTATATGTTATCACATAAGGTGAAGCTAATCATAAAAATAGATCCACTCAAATACTTGTTGAATATGGCAACGTTGATGGGAAGACTAGAAAAAGGGATCCTGATATTGAGTGAATTTGATATTGAATATATCATTAGAAAGGCCAACAAAGGACAAGTGATAGCTGATCAACTTATTGAGGCACCATTAATAGATGATAAGCCATTGCATATAGAATTTCTTGATGAAGCAATCATGCATATCACATAACACCCATGGAAGATGTATTTTGATGACTCTTTTACACAACAAGGGTTGGGAGATAGATGTTTATTCATTACTCCTCAAAGATACAAAATACCAAAGGCTTAAAAGATGATATTTCCATACACAAATAGCATAGTAGAGTATGAAACCCTGGTCAATGGATTGAAGCTAGCAATAGAGTGGAAAACCATTGAGTTACATGTTTATGGAGACTCACAAATTATAATCAATCAAGTCAATAATGATTATCAAACAAAAGATGATAAGCTAATGCTTTACAAAAGGATGGTGGATGATCTCAAGAAATATTTTGTCTAAACTACATTTTAACAAATACCAAGGTCGGAGAATAGAGCTGCTAATGCGATGGATACCTTACAATCCATGTTACAATTAGAAGACCATCAGTTTTGCTATGACTTCCCGGTGTAAGAATTACCCTTTCCATCCTATGAATCCCCTAATTCCCATATCATATGTGCTATTGAAACCCAATTCCTATCTTGATACACCCATATTTATTCCTATCTAAAAGATCAAACCTTTCCTAAAAATTATTCAAGAACTGAGAAAAGATGCCTCATAAGAGAAGCATTGTGTTATTTAATCATTGTAAATGACTTTTATAAACATTCTCTTGATGGTACACTACTTAGATGTTTAGAATATGAAGAGTCAAATTGTGCATTAAAGGAAGTACACGAAGGTGTGTGCGGGTCTCACTCGAATGACTTTTCATTAGCCAAGAAACTTTTAAGAGTGGGATACTACTGGCCTACAATGGAAAAAAAATGCTATTAATTATTCCAAGACATAGAATAAATACCAAGTTCATATAAACCTGATACATGCTCCAACTAGGGAGTTAATTCCATTGATTACACATTGGCCATTTCAACAATGGGCCTTTGATCTAATAGGACATATTTACCCAAATTCATCTAATGGACATAAGTATATCATCACGATAACTGAATACTTCACAAAATGGGTTGAAGAAGCTCCTTTGGCCAATGCTACAAGAAAACAAGATTTAATGTTTATCCTAAACTACATCATCTATAGGTATGGTGTACCCTCATCAATTGTAACTGAAAATGGAGGGCAATTAAAAAATAAAGACATAGAAGACTTATGTCTAAATTCAAAATCACTAAGCATTGTTCCTCAATTTATTACCCTTAAGGTAATGACCATGCTGAGTTATCAAACAAGACAATCCTAAAGATCCTACATAGAATAGTCAAAAAATCAGGAAGATATTGACACTTGTAAATTAATCCAACATTATGGGCATACCGCACCAGCATTAAAACACCAACATGAGCAACTCCTTTTGCACTAGTTTATGGGTCTGAGGCAATGCTACCAATTGAACTAGAGATTCCATCACTGAGGGTTTCATTGAAAAATCTAGTCACTAATGAGGACTACAAAATCTCGCATTTACAAGAGCTAGAATTGTTAAATGAGCACAAACAAAAGGTATTTGATCATCTCAAAGTCTACCAGAAAAGAATGTCTAGAGGGTACAATAAGAAAGTGAGGCCAATAAAATTTTAGGTAGGAGACCTAGTCTTAAGAGAAAACCCAAAGAATCAACATTATCAAGAGCAAAAGGGAAAATTTCAACCCAACTAGTTGGGTCCCTTTGTCATCACAACTTCATTTGGATCAGGAGCCTATCAATTAAATACACCTAAGGGATATGTCCTACTATATCCAATCAATACTCTCCACCTAAAATGGTTTTATTCTTGACATTCTTGAGGCAACACCTGTACAACAAATATTGATCTTGAAGAAATACAAAAAAATGAAATATTGATCCTGAAGAAATACAAAAACAAAAAATATTGATCCTAAAGAAAAGGAAAAAATAACGAAAAGAACAAAATTAAAAAACAGTGGAAAAAGTCCTGAAAAAATGATCATCTCGATGAAAACCTGGCAAACAAGCACCTTGATGAATATAAAAAAAGAATTAAAATTTTGAAAAAGAGAAAAAGTGCCTTGGTGAAAACCTAGCAAATAGGCGTCTTGGTAGCAAAAATAGAAAATTTGTCCAAGTGGTAAAAACATGGTAAACAAGCACTACTTGTAATCAATGCTCTATCTATCAATATAATGCTTACACACTTGGTTAAGCCTAAAAATTTCAGCTGATTCATATCTATTCAGTCACTTTCATGATGATCAAATCTCAAACCAAGCTATCAAAAATATCCTTTAAAGCTTAGAGTGGAATATGTCTATATTAAAGTCCTAGGAAAGTCATATTTGCTAGGGGGCATTGGTCATGGTCATGCTAACATTAAGTTCACCTGGTCATCATTAGGGCTCTTTGCTAGGGTTGTTAGTCATTCCTTGTCCATAGTTTGACATTAAACTACACAACCAAAGGTATTTCTTAATACCACCAACCTAAAACATAAAAATTATTTCTTAATACTTAAACCTAACAATGTTCCTAAACACTAGTCATGAAAATTGGATCTAGTCAACAATGTTTCTCAACACAACACACCCAGACAATGCAAAACATGCACTATAATTAAAATGAATTAGTGATTGATAATGTTTTATAAGTGACTGCAAATTAATCAAAAGTGTTCCTTAAACACTACATAATAACAAACAAATACGTTGTGATTTATGTTGATCATGTATTTCCATACTGTCTCGATGATGTCCATGAACTAGAGAAACAAAACAAAGAAATCATGAATATTTTTTTTCAGTTTGCTATGACTTATTATTAATTTGTTTTCATAAAACATTGTTAGTTTCATAAAACATCAATGCATCCATTAACATACATAAAATGAGATAGTCATACATCACATTGTATTGTATCTCAATAAAGTATCTCATATGCATGCATTATTTGAAAGCACATTAAAAAAAATGTATTGAAATAATATGCACATCCATACATCCATATATGCATAAAAAGGAAAGTACAAAAACATATGCATATATTAGTGTCATAATACGATGAAGTCAAGAAATAAATCATCTATCTAATCACATGACCAAGTATGAAAAGATGAGATCAATATCAGAAACAAATGTATATCAATATATCTAGATCAAGAGATGTACAAAATCAAAGTATCATTAGTATCAATGTCAACAAAGATAATCAAGTATATATATCAAAGTCTAAATAGTAACAGTCTATCAAATCAAAATAAGTACATCAAATGGTACATGAAAGGTACATATATCAAAATACATCAATAGTACATAATAGATCAAGTCTGGCTCCCTTCCTCATCAACATGAGGAGGGGTAGGAGGTGGTGCATCAGCTCTAGTAGGAACTGGAGGAGGTATAGCACCCTCAGATTGTTGTGTAATAACTAAGTATAATGGCACCCTCTAAGGTTCTAGAGAAGTTTCACAATATAAGGCAAAGCAGTATGCTGCTCTCTGACCCTAATGAGTTGATGTATGAGCATATCGGTCTCTCTCTACTCTTAGAATAGCTAACTACTACTCTCTATTTTCTCTCAAATCTTCCAATTGTATATTTCTATTAGTAAGATGAGCCTCTAAAGTAGCAACCTATGTCCTCAAGATTTCTCTCTCCCACTTGCAATCAGAAAGAGGGTCTCTATCTCTGTCCCTAGGAGGATCTCTATATGGTTGATCTCCTCCACCTCCACTAGCACCACTACCCCCTCCAAGAAACCTCTTCTTCTTCTATCTCAGTAAAAGTGGACTAGGATCCCTACATGGAGGAACAAATCTCAGTCTACTCTAGCAACCCTATTGATCACCATCACCCCCAGATCCTCTCTATTTTCCATCTTCACCATCTCCACCACCTCCTCCATCTCCACCACCATCCCCTCCTCCACCACCATCTCCTCCTCCTCGTCCTTTGCCTCCATTCCTACCTCTTCATCTATCCCTACCTCTACCACCCCTATCAGCACGAGATCTTCCAGGACCATCATTAGGGGGATCATAATTAAGAGCATCCTTGATCCTCAAAGCAATCTCGTCAGAAGTAGTAAATCTAGGAAATGGGTGTTGTCATAAATATGTGTGATAGGCATCTATGATACCACCATCATCCACCTCTGGTAAAAAATCCCACCCTAAAGGTACCATCTGGGATATCTCATAAACAATTATCTTGTAAGGTGACTAGGCTCCCCACTGACTCTACTAACTATCCCAGAAAGGTGCATATACAACAAGATCCTATGGCATGCCCTGAATGTGGCCAAACTATCTCAATACCTGTGTAATAATGAATCTCTCAACAATATACTAGGTATAAATGACAAGATATCTTCATTAAAAAAAATATGTCATTTGATGTGCATTAGTATGCCACTCCTCACAATCTAGATAAGGATGCTAGACAACATCTAGTACATCATCCAATACTCTTTGTCAGTACTCAACCTTGCCCAGGTGGGGCTGCTAAATGAAACCAATGTACATATAAATATAAGGTAACTTTAGATCTCTCTATCTATCTACTATAGGCTGTGTAACTAGGATGTGCTCCCAGGGCCAAATTTGCAAAACTAGAATATTGACAGTCATGTTGCGTGAATGTTGACAAACAATCTCATGAAGTTCATGATAGATATGAGCTAGAATGCAACTACCCCAAGCAAAGTGGCGAGGAGATCAAATCATGTCCTCAATCAATCTAAACTAGCCACACATAAAACCATGTCGACCTCTTTCAGGCATCATGATACCCCCTATCAAACCAATAATAAAAATAGGAAGATTGTCATAATGGACACCATATGGTCTCAGGACAAATATCTCTGTGCAATAGTAGGATCCTAAAATAAATGAGTATCTGTAATGGCCACTACAACTCCATACTTGTACTTGATATGATCTTCCATCACAGGAACCCACATAATACACTAGACATCCTTAGGTGTCACTATCATCTCACCAGTAGGTAGGTGGAAGGTGTTGTGCTTTGAATGCCATCTCTCGACAAGTGCAGTCAACAATGCTCGATTTACCCTGATATTGGGTAAATCAACTAAGCTCCATAAACCACAACATGTAATGGTACACTGCTTGACGGTGGTCAACTACCCTGATAAATCCAAGACCTAAGTAGGCCTTGGACTCCAAAAAGAAACAACACTAAACTGAGTCTGCAAGTAAGAAATTAGCACTAAGTCAACATTAAGGAAGCAAAAATTAGTTAATAGGTTAGACAGAAAGCCTAAATCAGGAAAATTTTAAGTGAAAAACCAAAAACAACCTTGGAAATTGGATGCTACTCAGGATTTACAAGATATGACACTTTAACGGGATGTGATCCTTAGCATACTAGATCTGACTCAAAATGGACTGGAAGTGATCCCTGAATGAGATGTGACTATGTCTGAACGAGGTGTGGAGCACTAAGGAAAAGGCTAAAATTCAAGTAAAATTTGACTAAATGTGGCTCAATAGGTTGCAATCCTAAATAAACAAGATGTAATCTAGAATTTTGGGAAAATCAGATGTGACACGAGATTGATCGGATGTGACCCAGGATGTAGGGTGTGATCCATAATTGAATTGGTCCTAACTAGCATGAAATTAAGCAAAAATTCAAATAGAAATTATGGAAAGGTAGGTTATCAGGTACTTACTAGAGTAGGATAATGTGTGGGTCACTTATGTCAATGAATGAGCTTGAAATGATGCCTCTCGATTGGGACCACCATCTTCTCTCTCTGAGCTTTGAATTTACTAAGGATAATAGTGAAAATGAATATTAAAATTACCTTTGTGGGCCTATTTAAACCTCTGAGGACTCCAATGACCTAGGGAACTTTCACATCAAAATGCAGTAGGAGCTCCATATCAGAACCAAAACTGAAATAGGGGCTGTATATAACTTTAAAGCAATAAAAACAAAGTTACCGACACAGGTCAACCTTGCAGAAATTTACTCAACTATGATAAAACTACAGTTAACCAGGGGCAGAATGAACAAATATTGAAGTAGAAAAATGACAAAAGCATTCACAAATGGTTTATTACTCAAATGGAAAGTCAACAAAAGTCAAATCAGGAGCAAAATTAAGTCAAATGATGAACATATATACTCAAAATTACTTCAAAAAGGTACAAAATCTTACCAGAAGCTACACAAAGTTATTTTTAAACTCACACATTAAGTCTATACTTCAAGATATTGGTCAATCATCAGTCAAACTTGGTCAAATATCATTTTCTAATGGTCAAAATTGGTCAAAAAGTGTTTTATTAACACTAAATTGATCCTAATCAAATTTAGGTAGCTTCTAAACATTTTCTACTTGATCCAGATCACATTTTTATCAGTGGCACATCATCCTCGATGCTTGAAATCATGATTTCATCAATTTCTATTTTGATTTTTCTTTCGAGGGGGCATAATCATCATAAAGACAATCATCCAATCCAATTAAGGATTCAAATCAATCAAATCTTCACACCAGAGGTGTGATAATTTTATTCAATCAAGTGGTAACTATTGGATAATCGACTTCATCAAGATCCATATCAAGTTGGTTAGCTGTGCCTAAATCAAATGATCTCTCAAATATTTAGTTTCATCACATCAAATCAAGTTGAATATTCTGATTAAATTTTAACGATCTTCGTTCAATCAAGCTCAGAGTTGGTATGGTAAGTTCTTGTTCAATAAAGTTCAGAATCAATAGCTTAATACTTTCTATCACGTTGAGTTTCATTCAATTAGGCTCAAAATTCTTGAATCTAGAGGGGTTTTATTGCTCCATATTAAATTGCTCTCTAAATCATCATTAACTTTCAATCATGTTGAATTTCGTTCAATCAAGCTCAAAATTCTCGAATCAAGAGTGGTTTCATCGCTTCATATCAAGCCACTCTCTAAATCAACATCATCTATTTTGTTTGAATTACTGCACTTCTCACACATCGATTCTAAGAGGGGAAAATGTAATCACCCTAAATAGGGCTAGTCTAAACGAAGGCCCTATTTGCCCTAATTTATAATAATTTCCTAATTATGCTAATCTGTTCATCTAATTGCTGACATACTTCATCAAAATCAATGAAATTCCTAAATCAAGCATCAAATTATTATTAATTGATAAGAAATCCTATTAATTACCTCTAGCCTAATTAATTAAATCAATCCCACTTAAATACATGGCTAAGATAATTAATTAAAACCAATTAATAATTCATCCTAAAATACATGTCACCTCTCAAGGGACAACAAGGATAAATGCAACCAATTAGAGGCTAAGCACATGGATCAAGGGAAAATGAATATCAACCATTCCTTTCAAATTGAATCTCAACCATTGAAGTTGATAATCTTTCTATAAAAGAGAATTTTCAAAGCTCACAAAGATATAATTATTGACATTCATACTCACATGCTATTATTTTCAATTCATAGCTTAATATTATTTTGAATTCATAGTTTAAATCATATAAATTTGGTAATGAATTAATGACATTTAATAGCATAGTTTCATTTCTCAATTCTTAGTTAATTTGCACTTGGATCTCTCTTTTTAGTAGTGCAATATCACTGATTAGGATCCATTTTTTGAGAGCAATCAATAGATCTTAATCAAACTCTTTCTATTTAGAGAACAATAGGATGCTTTTGTTGGTTTATTTGCATTATTTTCTTATTTTGAGCTAACAATTTAATGTTCTATTGAAGTGTTGTGCTGCAAGTTATAGGTACAATAAATACACATAGAGTAACTAATAAAGTTGTGATGAACATATGCCAAAAAATAACTATTTTTATGGAACCATAAAATCTTATATTTGTGGTTAGCTTTATTCCAACCCACAAGCTACAAATAATTCCAAAAGAAATGACAAGAGAATAGAAACAAATTCTATAAAATAGGACTGGAAAAATAGGAGAAAACAATATTAAATAGGGCTAAAAAATAATAATATACGATGGAGAAAAACATTGGAAAATTAATGCAACAAAATAATATTCATGAAATGGTTGAGAATTTGTTTCACACCTATTCATTAGATAAAGGCAATGTAATATCATATAAGGGAGGAGATGAAATACACAAGCTTTTATATTATTCTTTCAATAAATAAAACAATGCTTGTTCTAATAAAACCAGCAAAATAAGACATTTCATTTCTTCCATCGTGCAAACTAGGAGCAAGGGTCCACTACTCAGGGAAGCTCAATGACATTTTATTTTCTTTGTGTTCTTGTGTGATTTGAATTTCAATATTTTTGTTAAAGTTTAGTTTGATAAAATATTTTGTGAGTTGAGTTTTATTTGTAATACTTCCTTAACATTTGATTCTGGCATTATTAATTTGATGAGAATGTTTGTTAACTCTTAATATTTTTTTAAATTTTTTTTAGAATTTGTTGTCTATGCAGTTTCTGTTGTCAAGAAGTGTCACTATAATTATTTTGAATTGCAATAGTTTATTTTCTAGCTTCATTTCATCCCTACTCAACTCATGACTCTCACCTCTTCAACATACAACCACGATGCCTTTCACAAGCTTACAATCCCCAAATTGACACTTAGACCAAATGGAAATTTAGTTTTCAAGCATTAAATTGACCTCACCTTTTAGCCCAATTTTAGCCTATCATTTTGGCACTTTTTCCAAAGAGAGGTGTCAAAGGCATGTTATCTCAGTGAATTGAGTTAGGACCAATGTGTTAGGAAGAATGCTCGTGGGACTATCAACCTCACCTGGGTGACTACTGCTAATTTGCATTGTTAGATTTTGTAAGTAGATCTTAGAAGATATTTCACCATTTGTATATATCCACACCCATTATTTTGAGTTAATCAAAAAGAAGGAAGTAAGTTCTAAGAAATAAATTTATCATCCTAAAAAGTAAACACTTAATTTGTGTTCATTTTGGGACCATTTTGTGTCTACTTTAGTGTGTTTCCTATGGTAGGACCTCATATTGTGCATTAATGTGTACCTAATTCAAACATGAGTCCTCCTCCTCCTTCAATCTTTCTTAAACTCAAGGTTGTCTCTCATTTCTATGCATGATTTCCCATTCTTCCATCCAATCCCATAATTCATTTCCTCACCTAGGACCCATGATTTATTTTTAGATTTCAGAGTCTGTCTTGATATCCTAGCAAATTGCATTTTCTCCCTCCATTATTTTTCACCTTCCTCAACATCCCAACAAAATTTGAGCTTGATTTTCTTGGGACAAGTTGACCTCTCAACTTGTCCCTAGGTTTTTGGGCCTAGATTTTGCCTGAGGCCAGATACTAGGATTTTTGTCTAAGGTTGAGATTTATGATTGATTTGGATTTGATTTGAGCCCCAAAATGTGTATAAAAGGACATCTACTCCTCTCATTTGGGCTATCTATTATTATTATTATCCATATATCAAGTGCAAGCTATCTACATCCATATTTAATAAGTGCATCCATCATTGTGAAGGCATCTAGTAGCAAGCATTCAAACATTCAAGCATTCAAGTGAAAGGAAGCCATTAAGATCCATTCAAAAATTCAATTATTCATTCAAATCATGCAATCAAGGTGTCTCCTTTCATATATCTAGCTTATTTCCCCCATTAGAGGCCAAGAAAAGGAGTTTTTCATTAAGGAAGGAGATCCAAATTCATCCATCAAGCTTTCTTCTTCTCTCTCTTTCCCAATCAAACATTGTGGAAAATTACAACATCTACTACATGAGGTTTTATCATGCATGATTTTATTTTGGTTTTTATGTTGAGTCAAAGCTATTGCATCAATATACTTGATCACATTTGAAGAAGTAATTGCATCTACATGGTATAATATACTTCATTGTCTAGATCTAGCCTCTGCTACATGACAACTCACTTTTCATTTATTTCATTTCATTTCAAGGTTTATTCTTAAGGAAAACCCCTCCTTTCAACCTTATTCCCCCTCTTTTTTGTGTGTAGGAATAGGTGACAAAGTTGCAAATGTGGAACTAAGAAGTACATGTGTAATTATAGAACCTCAAGAAAGTTTATCAGATTTGGAGCCGTCGGGAACAAGTTGACCTTTCAACTTGTCCCTGGAATCTCAACCTATCCCTGCATTTTTTGGCTAAAAATTGCATAGTAGATAGTTATAGGTGCCAGGTTCCCAGATCCAGAGTTACAGTAGATTCTGACATTCTAGCAATAGTCAAATCTAGCTTCAAAGTACCATTCCTCCTATTTCACTTTCAAGGTGCACTTGTTCTTATTCCTTTTCCCTCCCAGTTACTTCCATCGACCAGATTTACTTCATCATGTGCCATACAACATACACTATATGAGATCTATAATTTACATTCCATTTCTTTATCATTTCCATTAAGTAATTTAAAACCCTACATTGTGTAGATATCACATTGGAACTCTTACTCTCTTGATTGTGCTAATCATATTCATTGTGTGAGTGGTTTTGTATTCCTAATGTATATAGGATTTGGGATGTAATAGCTTCTATGTTACAAACTATTTCTTATTATAATTTTTTTTGAACCCAACTTATGACATTTCCTCTTTTGATTTTGTTGGTTATATATTATTTGTATGCATCTTGAGCATCTAGATCTACTTTGTATGCATGGTGTTCATTAACATTTGTATCACATCTTTGTTACATTGTATGCATCTAGATCCATACTTTTGATTTGGTGTTTAGATATCATTTACATCGATTGCATTGTTTCATTTAATATATTTTCATTGTAAACAAGAAAAAGAAAATTGCATCTTGTTTTATAGATATAGTTCATTCTTACATTGCATAACATTGCATTTTGTCAAAACAATAAAAAAATACAAAATATTTCATACATTATTATTGAATTTCATTTTAAATGGAATTTTTATCTTCATTTTCTTATTCAATTTAAGTTTTCTTAAAGATCTTCGAGATGTTCCCTTCCATGCATATGATGACACTTCAATTCTTCATTTACATAATGTACATCCTTCCAAAATTGATCCTAACCCTAGAGACATTGTGATTACCACCACTTATTTTAAGGATCTCCCTCTTAACAAAGAGGTATTTAACAATGATAATCTTTCTTTTCCTCTTCTTGATAGGGATCATTTGGTGTAAGAGGATGATAACATGACCATTTATCCTAATGATGAACCACTCCCTATGTAGTTCATTCCTTATATAGTTGAGGCTTTAATGAGTTATGTTTGTCCTTCTTCTAAAAATACCTTAGAAGTGGAGGATGATATACTTGATTCTCTCTCTTTTCCTAAGGAATCCTTTGAAATTAACGAACCTAATCAAGTCAATACCATTCAAGATACCCCTCAAAACAAACCAATTTTTTTTGTAAAAGAGGATAATAATCTTTATGTTCTTCCTTATCCAATTCTAGTTTTAGAACATAAGGATCCTGATAAATCCAACCCTATTCAATCTCCATTTCATTCTGTTAGAATTAGGAGAGATAGATACTGAGAGGGGAGGGGTGAATCAGTGCCTTCAAAAATTTTACTTATAAAACCTTTCAGATCTAAAACTGTAAACAATGATAACCGACCAATATAACTTGAATCTAATTGCATGAATCATTTATCCACTTAACATAAGTAAACAACATGAAATCCATAACACAATCACATGACACAACTATTTGGTAACGCAGAAACCCTTGTTAGAAGGTAAAAATTGCAGTGGTGATGACACCCACAAATTCTTCACTACTGCATATAGAAAAGGTTTGCTTGTTAGGGCTACAAGTTTTTGATCACTTCTGGTGATCTCACCCTATTAGGAGTGACATGTCAGATCAGCTAGATCTACCTAGTTATAGGATTTTAGCAACACTAATGAAGTGTGCAATCGGTTAAGAGATTTACATAAGACTGTTAAGTCTACTCTATTAAGAGATTTTATCTAGAAACTCTATTACAATTTTCAGAAAGCAATAGGTGTTTATCTACTATTTGACACTCAGTTGTCTCTTAGAGATCTATAAGCTCTGATAAAAATATCACCTTACTTGTGATGAATCTCTGCTCTGAACTGCTCGGTAGCCTCTGCTAATTCTACTCAAACTGAATTCAACTGTGCTTAGTTCTGTTCTGTAAATTGATAGACTTGAAGATAGGCAAAATGCTTCAAGTGCTCAGTGATTCATATATCAACTCTCTCTGAAAATGATTCGAACACATAAATATATAGTGTTCTATTTTTCCACTTTAACATAATTAGGTTACACACTATAATCATAACCCTAAGATCTACGATGTACAATAATAACCTAGATCATCTATTACAAAAGATATACATCATATTTAATGAATATCATTACATTAAATGCTCCTCGATCTTGGTAAAACATTTTACAAACCATTGTAACCGTTTGCATAGAAGAATGTGCCATTCCTGATTACTATGCTATTTCCTGTGATCCTCAGTAAACACTGTGTAAACTGATCGGTGGATACTATGAAGCTTGATGTTTACTGTCTGTCGGTGTCGGTGTCTGCTGGTATTTGGTAAACTGGCTGCTGCTTGGTGTATAGGCTTTACCGACTAGTCTGTTCTACTTTATGTTACCGATTAGCTCATTGTAAGTAACCGAACGATATCTATACATACCTTTGGTACTAATGACAACCTTAGAAGGCTCAATAGAGATAACACATTCTTCAATTATTCCTCCAATGCAAACTCTTCAAGATGATATTGGGGAACATTAAACTTCAAATTAACTTTCTATAACAAAGGCAAAATCCTTGAATTTCAGAATCAACAACTATATGGGTATTGATTGGTCCTCTTTAAATTTCAATCTAATTCTACCTAATAGAAACTCTTACCTTTATGGTATATCAAATATTCCTAATGAATATGGTATAGGATGTGTGAAACAAAGAATTGAAAAGAATGAGAAATTTGCATCACATTTGTCAAAAGAAACTCTAGGTTTCCAACCTTACCATTTTCCCAATAAATCTATACATTCTTCTCCTAATTTCTCCTCACAACAAGATAATATTTTGTTTGATCTTCTTAAGGCCGAATTAATTACTCTTCTTTTGAAAAATAAAATAAAAAATAGCAAACTCAAACAAGACAATTCTTCAATTTGTTTATGTCATCAAAGTCATGGCCATATGATTAATACATGTTGTGATTTGAAGTGTAAAATTCAAGAATTCAATGATTTTGGTATGATTCAAATGACATGTAACAATGCATGGCACCTTTGTCCTGATCCTTATAAATAACATCTATGTTCCTATTATATTTCTCCTCACTATGTGAGATTTTTAGCTTATCCTTTGTAGACTCATTTTCATTTATGGTGATGCAATTTTAGGTGTAATCATACTTTTTGAGAAACACAATATTCCTTATTCCCTATCTCCTCACTTGGGGGGCACAAGTACTATTTAACTCTTCTATTTATCTCAAGGACCCATTTTTCTCCCTTTGTTGACTCATTTATTTTATAAGATGACATCCTTTCTTGTATACATTTTTTGTTTTACATAAGGATATTCTATTTTTCAGGAGATAGACATCTCGAGTTACAAGTGTATGCTTTCTTTAAAGTGCATGACTATTATAAATGATAACCATGCTTAAAGAGCATAATATGTTTTCCTTTTTCAAGTATCCACTCACATAGCAATAGGGAAGGTGTCTATACTTGGCCCTCATTCCTCTTTTTACCTTCCTTTCTAATAGATCCAATATCCCTTGGGGATTTGTTTCTTTTATAGTGTGATTCCCTTTCTTGCATGAATTTTTTGTTTTAACACAAGGATATTCTCTTTTTTTAGGAGATTTACATCCTGAGTTGCAACCTTATGTTTTCTTTAAAGAGTATGTCTGTTATAAAATATCTATCACTTGAAGTTTATATTGGGTTATATTTTTATTGTCTTCTTTCTTGGGGGGAAAGGTCTTTCTATCTCAACTATTCCTTCCTTTCAAGGATCAATTATCTTTTTTTTATCATCTCTTTTATACTATGATGTCCTCTCACATATGGTCTTATTGTTAGGATCTTTCTCCTTAATGATATAAGTATCCTTCTTACAATTTATTCCTTTCTTGGAAGTGTATATTTGATAATTGGTTTGACCGCCAAGTAGACATAATATGGCATCCTTCTTTCTCCTTTTTTTTCATCTCTTCATGGATTTGTATTATTTCATGACGGAACATCCTTTTTGGTATGAGATACTTTGTTTCACATAAGATACTAACATCTTTTCTTAACAATATTTTTCATGCATCAAAGGGAATTCCTATCACAAAATAATCATCTATATCATTTAAATCATTCATCTCTCTCATTGACGACTTTCTTACTTTAAAATGTGATGTATTTTCTAGCGTAAATATGTTTGTTTTACATTAGGATTTTTCTATAGTTTGTAGCTTATTTTGCTTGGAATTGTATATCTATTATGAAGTAACTATCATTAAGGATGCATCACATATTTTATCTTTCCTTAAAACTTAGGGGGCAAGGTTTCATGTCTTTCCTCCTCTCTCTTTCATCTAAGGATCTACTTTCCTTAGTACACTGACATTTGTTTATCATGTGACATTATTTTTATATAATGAATTGTTTTTTTTTACTTCAGGATTATCTCTTATATAAGAGGTGTGAATGCTTGATCATAACCTCTTATTTATTTGTAAAACTATGTTCATTATAAGAAAATTCTCTTACTTTTAATTTTAAAGTTTGTTGTCCTTCATCAAGAATTCATTTTCCACCTAGAAATAAGGGGCTAAAAGGGTGCATTCTTGTTATCTTCCCCTATTTTTCTTGAAAATATTATATTTTTCCAAGAACTCCTCTTGAAGGTAGATGTATTGTGATGGAATATGGATGAAGTGACTGAGAGGGGGGGGGGGGGGGGGGGTGAATCAGTCAACCATAAAACACTTCACTATTATTTATTTCCAAATCCCTTAGGATATCTTAATGAATATTATCTGTTTAACACTCGGTAAAATAGATTGCAGTAACTTGGTAGATGCAGAGAGTATTAGTAAAATTATCTTTTAGA
This sequence comes from Chamaecyparis obtusa, assembly GCA_027943335.1. Classification (NCBI taxonomy): domain Eukaryota; kingdom Viridiplantae; phylum Streptophyta; class Pinopsida; order Cupressales; family Cupressaceae; genus Chamaecyparis; species Chamaecyparis obtusa. The sequence continues at coordinate 3,104,427 of BSBK01003587.1, read as the reverse complement.
TATTCATCACCACTTGTATATGATTAAGATAACTATTAAGAACACAAGAGACATAGAATTTAACGTGGAAACCCAATATGGGAAAAACCACCAATGTATCTAGATACTATTTTCACTTTTCTGAAGTGATGCCCGGTTAGAAGCCAACCTGATAAAAGGTTACAAAACACACTGTTAGGTGTGACCTTGTTAGAGGATTTAATCACCCTGCTAGGAGTGGCCTGATAAGAGGTCTTGAGAACAATTCAATGGAATTGTCACCTTGTTAGAGGATTTACAATATGGTTGTTAAACCAACTCGGTTAAGAGATTTAGAATTCACTGTTACAATGATAAAAAGGTAACAATGAAAATGACCTGTATAATAATGCAACTGCCTTGTTGATTACAAATCTCTATTCTGTATAAGTGAGATCCTTCCTGATCGAATATATCTCTACTGCTCCTCAAGGATATCTGGTCATCCTTCACAATTTCGCACACACCTTTCCTATCTTTCTTCTATATATCTTCTTCTATGTCTCCTCTTTATTTTTCACATTTGACCTTTTATTTATATGATTTTAGATTTGTCAAATCGACATTACTTAGTATAACAGTCGGCTGAATTAAGAAAACTTTATTTGCAAAGATCCTTCAAGGGCCGACAGTGCTCGGTGACCATAATGAAATTTTCTACAATCTTTTGGAGACCGAGAGAACTCGGTAAACACTAATAATCCTTTTTCTTTGATAACCGAGTGAACTCGGTAAATGCTAACTTTTCTTTGACAACCGAGTGAACTCGGTAAATGCTAATTTTCTTTGATAACCAAGTGAACTCGGTAAACACTAATTTTAATGCCAGGTAGACCGACTGAGCTCGGTAGGTACTGATTGTTGCGGACTATGACATTGTGTGACATCAAAGACTACATAATTTGAGTAGCAATTTTTTTCAGACAATTGTTTCCAACAATCTCCCTCTTTGGCATTGATGGCAACATAATATGTCATAGCATAAGAAATTTTGAAAGGATTAGCTCGGTTCAGATTCAAATCTCCCTTTGTCAGCAAACTTCCTTTTTCTTAAAAACTCTTCCTTTGACTATTGAAAATTTCTTGAAGTAATAGCAAAGACACTCCCTCTTTGACAACACATGCCAAAGACAATTCACATATTATCGGTGTAAACTAATGTACCTCAAGTACTGATTCATATGCAATGATTCCTTGAATATGCTGCATCAACTTGTTGATTTTCAATCATGTTCTGGTTGATGCATCACTAAAACTATATTTAGTGAGCCTCAAATAGGGGAATGACCCCTAACTTACCTCTTAGATACACAAATGCATCCTTGGGTAATGGTTTGGTGAAAATGTCTGCAATCTGCTCTTTTGTATGAATATATTCTAATCTGATTTCCTTGTCCTGCACCAATTCTCTGACAAAGTGATATTTAATAGCAATGTGCTTGGTTTTGGAATGCATTACTGGATTCTTCGAAATGTTTATTGCACTTGTATTGTCACAAAATATAACAACTGGTTCTTTGATCTCAACCTTCATACCTTGTAATAACTGTTTAAACCAAACAATATTTGAACAATTTACTGCAGCAACAACATATTCTGCTTTAGCTGTGGATTGAGATGTGCAATTTTGCTTTTTACTAGTCCAGGATGCCAGTCTTTTTCCAAGAAAAAATGCTCCACCACTTGTACTTTTTCTGTCATCAATGTTCCCTACCCAATCAGCATCAGTAAACACTTTTAAGTCTAGATTGCCTCCAAATTTATACCACAAACCATATTCTTCAGTTCCTCTTAAGTACCTTAAGATTCTTTTGATTGCCATCATATGATTTTCCTTAGGTTTTGCTGAGAATCTAGCTACTATACCGACTGCTAAGGCAATATCAGGTCTTGTATGTACTACATACTACAATTTTCCAATCATAGATTGGTATAAGGTCTGATCTACTTCTTTTGAATCATCATTTTTGGTAAGTTTCAGTCCAGTACACATGGGTGTACCAACTGGTTTTGAATCTTCCATACCAAACTTCTTAAGTATTTCCTTAATGTATTTAGATTGAGTAATGTATATACCATTCTTGCTTTGCTGAATTTGAAGACCAACAAAGAATTTTATTAAACCAAACATAGACATTTCAATTCTTTGTTCATTTGCTCTGAAAATTCTTTGCACTGATCATCATTCCCTGTAAATATAGTATCATCTACAAATATTTCTGCCAATACAATTTTGTCATCCGGTCCTTCTTTAATATACAGATTGCTGTTATCATTGGTTCTTTTGAAATTAATCTGAATCAGATAGTTATGGAGTCTTTCATACCATGCTCTAGGAGCTTGTTTCAAACCATACAATGCTTTGTGTAACTTGCAGACCATGTCCTTTTTATCTGGATCAACAAAACCTTCAGGTTGTTCAATGTAGACTTCTTCATCAAGAATTCCATTGAGAAATGCAGATTTTATATCCATTTGATATACCTTAAATCCTTTATGTGCTGCATAAGCAAGTAGAGTTCTTACACCCTCTAATCTTGCAACAGGAGCAAAATTTTCACCATAATCTATACCTTCTTCTTGAGAATAACCTTTACATACCAATCTAGCTTTGTTTCTAGATACTTGACCGTCTTCATTCAGCTTATTCCTGAATACCCATTTTGTTCCAATTACATTCTTATCTTTAGGTCTAGGTACAAGAGTCCATGTTTTGTTCTTTTGTATTTGTTCTAATTCTTCATTCATTGCTTCAATCCAACTTTCATTTTTCAATGCATCTTTGATATTTCTAGGTTCAAAATCAGTAAGCAGACATGTACCTTTTAGCTTACTTCTTGTCATAGTACCATCTGATTTGTTTCCAATAATTTGATCTAGTGTATGATGCCTTCTGACATATTTGGCTAGAATAGGTTCCTTGCTTTTTGAATGAGTCATGTTGTTGTCTTCTAGGATCTCTTCTTCAGGTTGCTTTGGCTCGGTAGATATTTGCTCGGTAACTTCAGGCTGAGACTCGGTTTGAATTTCTTCCTGTGACTCGGTTTGAACTTCTTCCTGTGACTCAGTTTGAACTTCTTCCTATGACTCAGTTACTGTGCTAGGCTCAGTAGACATAGTTTCCTTATTGATAGTTGTGTTTGGCAATGTTTCAGGTTCAATGTAAATGAATCTCCTGTAGTTTTCAGGTTCCCTTTTGCTTTTTTCTTCAGTCTTTTCTGCAAACTCATCAAATTTTTCATGTATACTTTCTATGACTTTGTGAGTAGACAAGTTCAGACATTTGTATGCTTTGCTTTTGCTAGAATATCCTAGGAATATTCCTTCATCACTTTTCACATCAAATTTATTTCTTTTGGATTCTTTTAAGATATAACACTTGCTACCAAATACTTTCATGTAACTTACATTGGGTTTATAGCCATACCATATCTCATAAGGAGTTTTGAATGTGTCTTTCTTCAATTGTACTCAGTTCAAGGTATGAACTGTAGTGCTGATAGCTTCCTTCCAGTACTTTATGGTGATGTTCTTTCTATCATTAAAGTCCTTGCACAATCCATAATAGATCTATTTCTTCTTTCAGCTATTCCATTCTGCTCAGGAGTTCTAGGAGCTGATACCTGTCTTTTGATTCCTCTTTCAATGCAAAAGTTGTTAAATTCATGGGAGATGAATTCACCACCTCTGTCTGATCTTAAGCATTTCAATCTTTTCCCTGTTTCCTTTTCCACTCTTGCCAAGTACCATTTGAACTTTTCAAATGCTTCTAACTTTTCACTTAAATACATAATAGTCATCATTCTAGAATAATCATCAATGAAAAGAATAAAGAATTTATCTCCAGTATAGCTTTCTATTCCAATAGGTCCACATAAATCAGTATGCACAATTTCCAAAATCTCTTTAGACTGATAGTTCTTACTCTTAAAACTAGTCTTACTCATTTTGCCAATCTGACAATTCTTACATAGACCAGTATCAGGTTTCTTCAAAGTAGGAATGCCTCTTACCTTCTTGAATTTGCTTATTTTCATCATGTTATCAAAATTCACATGACATGACCTTTTGTGCCATAGCCAACTTTCTTCAATTTGAGCAATAAAACATGAATATTCACTGAGATCAAGATAAAATAAGTTACCTTTTGTTTGTTTGCCTGATCCAATGAGTTTTCCTTTTCCATCCAGCAGTCTTGCTTGATTATTCATGAATTCAACCTTGAAACCAATGTTGATTAGCTGTGCTACACTTAGAAGATTATGTTTTAGTCCTTCAACCCAATAAGCATTATCACATATGAGTTCTTTGGTTAATGAGATTCTTCCTTTTCCTTTTATACAACAAGGTTCATTGTTTCCAAATCTTACATTGCCACTCTCACAGTCTTCTAGGTATTCAAATTTTGTCTTGTCACCAGTCATGTGATGTGAACATCCACTATCTATTATCCATATATCATCTTTGCTTATATGAGAAATAAGTGCCATCTTATCTTCATCATCATCAGATTCATCTTTTATAGCAATAAAGACAATTTCTTCTTCACTATCATCAGAATCTTTAGCCATAAAACATGTTTTCTTACCTTTATCCTTGAATGATTTGAAATTCTTTTTGCCATAGTACTTGTGACCTCTCTTCTCTTCCTTGGCCTGCTTGTTTGGGCACCTAGCTGCAATATGTCTGATTTCTTCACATGAAAAACAAATTAAAGGAGTTTTACCTTTATATTTACCTTTCCCTTTAGAGTACTTCTTTGCAAGTAGTGCTTCTACAATTTCAAGACCACTATCAGAACTTTCTTTTGATACTTCTTCACTTTCTGACTGAACTTCTTTTATTTTCTTATTCTTCCTTAGTGAAACCTTGGCCTCAAATGCTGACTCAATATTTTTGGAATTTGGAACATAGTTGTCATAGTTGTCTAATTCAAAGGCTGTCAATCTTCCAACTAAAGCATCCAAAGTTATATTGTGGTTTGTTTCACATCTTCTTTCTTGAATAGCTGATACTCTTATTGCATAGATAGGGAGTAATGTTCTGAGTACCTTGCTTATAACAGTTTCATCAGTGATTGTTCCTCCAGAAGCTCTAATTGCACTAACACTTGCTTTGATCCTTTCAACATATTTTGCAATGTTTTCATCTTCTTTCATATTCATCTTGTCAAACTATCCTCTTAGGCTTTCTGCTTTGGCTCTTTTCACATTTGCATCACCACCATATATTTTCTTCAGTTTGATCCACATTTCATATGCAGTAGTGCATTCTTTAATTTCATCAAATTCTTCATAGCTGAGAGCTGATGCAATGTCTATCATCATGGTGTTATGACTCTTTTTCTCTGTAATGTCTTCAATAGTTAATGCACCAGTAGGAACTGTGTATTCTTCATCAATGTATTTGCATCCTGAATCACCAATGGAAGCCAGATGAAGTCTCATGAGGCCTTGCCATGCTGAAAATTTATCTCTATTGAGCTTTGGAATTTCTCTCTTGTAAGACATCCTGATCTTTAGCTTAGGTCCTTGAAACCCTTCCTGCAAGCACCAAAAGCTCTGATACCAATTGATGGAATATGGATGAAGTGACTGAGAGGGGGGGGGGGTGAATCAGTCAAACATATAACACTTCACTATTATTTCTTTCCAAATCCCTTAGGATATCTTAATGAATATTATCTGTTTAACACTCGGTAAAATAGATTGCAGTAACTTGGTAGATGCAGAGAGTATTAGTAAAATTATCTTTTAGATATTCATCACCACTTGTATATGATTAAGATAACTATTAAGAACACAAGAGACACAAAATTTAACGTGGAAACCCAATATGGGAAAAACCACCAATGTATCTAGATACTGATTTTCACTTTTCTGAAGTGATGCCTGGTTAGAAGCCAACCTGGTAAAAGGTTACAAAACACATTGTTAGGTGTGACCTTGTTAGAGGATTTAATCACCCTGCTAGGAGTGGCCTGATAAGAGGTCTTGAGAACAATTCAATGGAATTGTCACCTTGTTAGAGGATTTACAATATGGTTGTTAAACCAACTCGATTAAGAGATTTAGAATTCACTGTTACAATGATAAAAAGGTAACAATGAAAATGACCTGTATAATAATGCAACTGCCTTGTTGATTACAAATCTCTATTCTGTATAAGTGAGATCCTTCCTGATCGAATATATCTCTACTGCTCCTCAAGGATATCTGGTCATCCTTCACAATTTCGCACACACCTTTCCTATCTTTCTTCTATATATCTTCTTCTATGTCTCCTCTTTATTTTTCACATTTGACCTTTTATTTATATGATTTTAGATTTGTCAAATCGGCATTACTTAGTATAACAGCCGGCTGAATTAAGCAAACTTTATTTGCAAAGATCCTTCAAGGGCCGACAGTGCTCGGTGACCATAATGAAATTTTCTACAATCTTTTGGAGACCAAGAGAACTTGGTAAACACTGATAATCCTTTTTCTTTGATAACCGAGTGAACTCGGTAAATGCTAACTTTTCTTTGACAACCGAGTGAACTCAGTAAATGCTGATTTTCTTTGATAACCGAGTGAACTCGGTAAACACTAATTTTAATGCCAGGTAGACCGACTGAGCTCGGTAGGTACTGATTGTTGCGGACTATGACATTGTGTGACATCAAAGACAATACATAATTTGAGTAGCAATTTTCTTCAGACAATTGTTTCCAACAGTATTGTAGCCAAGATCTCTTCCTTTCAAGGGCCTCTTCCCACAAGTGGAGTATCCTTTTGTGATTATCTATTTTCTTAGCTCATAAGAGTCAAGACTCTTAGCTGAGTTTATGGCATACATTGTTGCTTTAAGGATATCTTCTTGTTGTTTTAAGTAGGTATACTTGATTATATTTACTTATTATGTCTCCTAAGTTGTCATCCTAAGGAGGGGTGCATACATATGACCTCTATTGTACATTATATGCAACATTTTCTTTATTGATCCTAAGAAGATAATGCTTTCCTTAGGCATGATCATTTTTAATGGATCCACATAGAAACATAATTTATATAAGACTAATCTCTAAGCTACCCACGTGTTCAAAAAATTTAAAGCTTCCCCTATGCACAAAACATTTTAAAGCCATCCCTATGCGCAAAACATTTTTAAACTGTCGGCATGCACAATTTTTTCAAGGTAGAGTTGACTAGCATATCACAGCTTGCTAGATCATCAATTCTTTGTTCTCTCTCTTTGAGGTGAGTTGAACTAGCATAACACAAATTTATATCCTTTCTACTTGTCTCCTCTCTCTTATCTCTCCATGGATCACCTAACATAACACAACTCTCTCTCTCTCTCTCTCTCATGGCTATGCTAGTGGGTTAGATCATGGAGTATGTATCATATTTGGTAATTCCCTTACCCTTTCTATGTGATCACTTATTCCCTTTCAATAGATTTCTAGACATGATATCAATGGATGGAACATTTGTGGCTGAGGTCTCTTCTAATAATTGATTTGGAGTTTTGTTTTTAGTACTAACCCCATTTATGTGTTGTCTTTTTTTGTCCTTTTTTTAAAATTTGTTTTTGTGCTATTGTTCCTGGATGTAGAGTTAAGATCCTTTGTTAGGGGTTTTAAGTTCTTGAACTTAGTATTTTATTACCTCTTTCTAATTCACCTATGATCATCTTTCTTTCATCATTATATCTTTCTACTATCTCTTCCTTTATCGTAAGCATGATATTGTCTCATAATCTCACTAAAGTGGGGGCTAACTGTATCATCCTAAAAAGTAAACACTTAATTTGTGCTCATTTTGGGACCATTTTTTTCCTACTTTAGTGTGTCTCCTATGGCAGGACCTCATATTGTGCCTTAATGGATACCTAATTCAAATACGAGTCCTCCTCCTCCTCCTTTAGTCTTTCTTAAACTCAAGGTTGGATCTCATTTCTATGCATGATTTACCATTTTTACATCTAATCCCATAATTCATTTCCTCACCTAGGACCCCATGCATTTATTTTTGGATTTTAGAGTTTGTCTCGACATCATGGAAACTTGCATTTTCTCCATCCATTCTTTTTCACCTTCCCAGACATCCCAACAAAATTTGAGCTTGAATTTCCTAGGACAAGTTGACCTATCAACTTGTGCCAGGGTGAAAGTTGACCTATTGAATTGTCCCTAGGTACAAGTTGACCGGTTGACTTGTACATGGGTTTGTGGGCCCATATTTGGTCTAGGGCTCAATGCCAGGGTTTTCCTCTGAGGTTGAGATTTATGGTCAGCCAGGATCTTATTCAAGCCCTGACATCTACTCCTCTCATTTGGGCTCTCAATTATTATTATCCATCTATCAAGTGAAAGTTATCTACATCCATATTTAAGAAGTGCATCCATCAGTGTGAAGGTATCTAGTAGCAAGCATTCAATAAATCAAGCATTCAAGTGCAAGGAAGCCACCAAGATCCATTAAAAAATTAAAGTCTTAATTCCAATCATGTAATAAAGGTGTTTCCTTCCATAGATATAGATTCTTTCCCCCATTAGAGGCCAAGAAAAGGATTTTTCAATCAAGGAAGGAGATCCACATTCATCCATTAAGAATAAAACATTGTGGTGAATTACAACATCTACTACATGAAGTTTTATCTTGCATGATTTCCTTTTGGTTTTTGTATTTAGTGAAATATATTGCATCAACATACTTTATCACATTTGAAGAAGTAATTGCATCTACATGGTGTGATATACTTCATTGTCTAGATCTAGCCTTTGCTACATGATAACTTGCTTTCCATTTCATTTATTTCATTTCAAGGTTGATTCCTCAATAGGGGTTTGATTGAGGCAAACCCCTACCTTCAACCTTCTTCCCCTTCTTTTCTATGTGTAGGAACAGGTGATGGAGTCGTACATATGGATCTGTGAAGTATAAGTGCAGTCATAGGACCTCGAGAAATTTAATTAGATTTAGAGTTGTCAGGAACAAGTTGACTTGTCCTTGGAATCTCAACTTGTCCTTGCAATTTTTGGCTAAAAATTGCACAATATATAGTTACAAGTCCCAAGTTCATAGATCTGGAGTTACAACAAATTCTGACATTCTAGTGATAGTCAAATCTAGCTTCAAAGTACCATTCCTCTTATTTCACTTTCAAGGTGCACTTGTTCTTATTTATTTTCCCTTGCACTTATTTTCATAGATAAGATTTTCTTCATCATATCACATATATCTAACACTATATTATATCTATTATTTAGATTCTAATTCTTTATCATTTCTATTAAGGAATTCAAAACCCTACATTATGTAGATCTCACATTGGCACCCTTACTCTCTTGATTGTGCTAATCAGATTCATTGTGTGAGTGGTTTTGTATTCCTAATGTATATAGGATTTGGGATGTAATAGCTTCCATGTAACATAAAATTTCTTATTATACAACAACATAAAAATGGTGCATTTTCAAGGGAGTTCAAACATGCCAATTTTGGGAGAAAAATTCTTTAGAAATGAAGAATCCAAAGGGCACGCCCCTAGACCCCTACTTTCAAATTTAAAAATAAAAGAATAAATTGGTGGGGAAATTGCATCAATCCAAGATGATATTTTTATACTCCCTCTACCTAATGAAATCAACCTAAAATATCTTTATGTTCCATTATCATTGTCATTAGCATCTACAAGTGTCATTCACATGTCTAAGCAAGAACAAATAATTGATGACTTTTTAGGATAATGGAATTTAAAAAAATAATATTTGACCATTTATTGTTCTGATTGTTGCAAGGAAAAAGATAAGTGCACATGCCAAGTTGATCAAGAGGAAGTGGTGATAGGGATGCAAACTCTATGTAACCCTCAACACAACAAAGGTGAAAGTGAACAAGTATTATTTGTAACTGAAGGACAAATTCATATGTCAAATTAAGAAGATTCGGGTATACTTGATAATATTCACATGTCTTATAATTCTTGTATATTAGAAAGACAATGTGTTTCTTAACAAAATTAATCCTCACCTACTATGTATGGTGTTTTCTGGAAAACTTTCAAAATCTTCAATCCATTGTCAAAACCTAGGTAACTAGAGGTGGTGCGTGAACAAAAACATAAGACCAAATAAGAAATTTTCAAAGCTCTAGCATTAAATAGTGATATTCAAACCCTAGATCTCCTATTAAAGGCAGCATCCAAAGGCCATCAAGTCAAGATTCCAAAAGGAAGAAAGTTAGAATGGTTTAGGGTTCACCAATTTAGTTTAGGGTTTGAGAGGAAATGAGGTAATTTTTGTTATGTCTTGTAAGTTTTATTGAATTTCCTTTACAAAAATGTGCTCACAAGTTAATATGAAAGGCTAATAGCCTTATTAGCATTGCAGTGCATTCTTTAATTAATTAATATTCATTAAAACACCAAAATATGTCATTAAATAAATATTATTATTACTATTTATTTAGTGATAGATTTTGATTATCTAATGAATATTAGTTAAATAAAAACAATATTCATTTCTCTTTTTTATTTAATATAAAATGTGTCTAATATTTATTGAGGTGTCAATTATAAACACTTAATAAATATTAGAATTTTAAAAAGCAATAAAAGAAGACTAAGATTAATGTGGAGTTCAGTTTTATTACAAGAAGGGAGGCTAGTTTTCATTTTTTGAGCAAACTTGGAGTTGGATTTGATGTGGAGTTTGCTTTCTTAGAGAGAGGGGATTTTGCATGTCTTTTGGAGTGGAGTTTGTGCTTAAAGGATATATTTGTTTTTTTCACGTGCACTTATAGGCTTATCAGAAGACTTATAGTCTGAATTACAGTGGATGGAGGATATTTTTTCATTTTGCCATATGAGAAGTTAGGCCAAGGAGGGGTAAAATTTTCTCGCACTTGGTGGAAATTTTTAAGGAGTTTTTATGTAGATTGAGGCTATTTTGAGTTTATTTTCAGTCCTACATCAGTTAAGAGGCCTTTTTGAGTTGTTATGTGCATGATACTCATAGTTGTGTTCCTATTTTTGAAGGATTTCTTCCAACATTCGACCCCATGAGTTTTGCATAATTTTGAGATAGATTTGAGGTAGTTTGGTACAATTTTAGACTAGTTTGGAGGCCACATGCATGCAGTTTAAGTTTTGAGGTGGTCAATTGCATGTTTCCAGCAATTTTACCCCTCTTTCTTCTTATTTTTCTCTTCTATTTGACCCTTCTTGATTCTTGGTCTATATCTTCACTTTTGACCTCATTTTTTAGGGGTTCTAGCTTATGGGCATTATTTTGCACATTGAAAATTTTGGTAGATGGTTTTGGGGCACACAGATTTGTATCAGATTTCCTAATTATTGATATATAGAGATAGATTCCTTCTCTATTTTTTTTTGTGTTCAACCTTGACTTGAGTGATTCGATTTAAATATTATGTTTCACCTTTACTTAATCAATATTTTTTTAATGTTTAATGTTAGAGTAATAAGTTGTTTGCTTATTAATTGAATCATATTGATTTAATTAATAAGTCACTTATTATCTCTTTCTACTTAAGCTAAACTTTAGGCATATTGATGAGATAATTTATTGTCTCTATTTTGTGATAATCTTTATGCTTTGTTAAAACATTTTCAAGACATTCATGGACCTATAACTATGTGAACTTGTGATAAGTACAATTAGAACCACCAAGATTATGGGTAGTTAGTTATGACATGTTTTGTTGAACATTATATATAAATTGCAGTACTTCATATAGCTACTTTAGTCTATGTTCTAATATTTGGGTAAGAATTGACTAGTTGACTTGTATACATATCTACATGCTACTAACCTACCAGGAAAACAAGGAACAACTGAAGATTGGATCGACTGCATTAAAGAAGAAATGTTGAAGTTCTAGCTATGACAGAGAGAGCCGACATAGCACTAAGGATCATGCCACTATTGGAGAGGAGCCACCATCTCAGAGAATATAGGAAACAACTCTGCTATATTTCCTCAGTGCTCATTATTCTATTGAATCAATTATCCAGAATTTATTTTACTCTATCGTGGGTTGTTATATTTCCTTCTTCTATGGTGAGACTTAGTCAGAACTTACTTTCATGATTTCAATAAGCATCAATCCTCTATATAAAGGGATTTTATTGGTTAAGTTGTGGTAATGAAAAAATATATACGAATGTTGTGTTTAGCATAGCATAGCTACTCTTTCTATTTTTCATGTACTGTTCCATTACTATGTAATCATTTTATGAGAATATAATGAAAGAGTGATTTTGAAGTATCTTCTGTGTTAGTATTTAGAAGAATCCAACCAAGGGGGTCCACTTGGGAGGTGGAGTAGATTAGGAAAGAGTAGAATTGTTTTCTGCATTTCCCATGCTTTCAAGTAGAAGTTACTTTTTTACTCCTGCAACATTATTCATGTGAATGTTCTTGAAACACTTGTAGAGATAGACATAGTGAATGCTTTGATTTGCTAAATAGGCTTAGGTTAAGTTTACAAGCTTTTAGCAGTAATTTCATTAAGTAGTTAAGTGTGCTTACTTTCCTACAACAATAGCATGGGTTTATTTCATGCACTTTATCTTCCTGCAGCATAGGTAGTGTGACTCTTTGAGGGACTTAGTGCACAAACTGTGTTGTCCCATTTCAAGTCTATGTCCCTGGGTTGACAATCTAAATGCATTTCATGATGGGAAAAGTAATCCTTATTGTGAATACATTATTCCTAAGAGAGACAATGGCATGATTATCATTACCTATTGTGAGACTGTTCATTTTTGGTGCCATTGCTGGGGATGGTGTCAAACTGAGGACCTTGATGAGTCATTTATTTTTAAGATAGTTTTCTATTCTTAGTCAATAGTTAGTAGTTGTGAGCCTACTTCACAAGTTCATTAACTCACTTGCATGCATCGAAGAAGGCGAGATGTTGATGGAAGATTTCTCCCAAAAGAACATGTTCACTTGAAAGAAGAATTTGAAGAACTTGAGTTACCATTTCTTGATGCAAGTATTGAGTTTGCTGCATCATCTTCAATAGAAGGAGATCCTCTTGATCCATTTGAACTTTTCCCTTTTGCAAAGATATTAGCTAGTTTCCTTGATAGCTCTAATCCAGGACCATATGTTTACCAAATCCTTTTGGTTAATAATACCTACCAGCCGCATTTTCATTACCCAACACCTCTAGTAATGGAAGCTCCTACCTTTCCATTTCCTATTCCAAGCCTTATCGATAATCCTAATCTCAAGAACATACCTACTTCAGCCCTTCCAAAGTTCTATGGCCTTATTACTGAGGACCCTGACACCTTTTTGTTCGAATTTGACATTTTGTGTCAAAGTTTTGACTATAATACTGATAGTCATAAGCTCAAGTTGTTCTTAGCAACATTGAAGGAGTCAACTCTCATATGGTTCTTGGGCTTAGGAGCAAATGCCGTAATTGATTGGGATGGGATGAGAGATTTGTTTCTATAGAAATATAAGGAATACTACAAAGGAGGATATTTAAAAGGAGATGACATCTTTCGAATGTCACAAAAAGAAGATGAGACCCTAGAGGACTACATATCATGCTTCTTATACAATCTGCAGAAGAATCCTCAACATGCACTGCAAGAGGATTCACAAAAGTTAATCTTTTTAAGAGGAGTGAATGATAACTTCCTGGAAGCATTGGACCTTATGGCTATAGGAGATGTATCTCAATATTCTTGGGATGATATCAAGAAGATTTTTTTGAATTATTCCAGAGCAGCAGTAAAGAAGGGCAGAGGATTCCATCCAACACTTGCAAAAGGGAGTGGCTCCGACATTTCCAAGATAGAAATCTCAAACCTACTGTCAAACTTCAAGCTGGACATCATTAATGATGTCGCTACACACTTGGATATGATGAATTATAAGAAGCATGTAGACACAAAGGCACAAATCACTGAATATTGTCCCCATTACCGCAAGCAAAACAAGGAGTGTTAATGCAAGCTAGTCGTGAACCTGGAGAATCAACACCTTCCAACTGATTATTTAAAGATAGAAGGAGAGGACGAGCAAGTGTTCTTTATTGCTCAACATCAGCCATGGGTCATGTGACAAGGTATGCCTCAAGACCCTCTACAAATTTAAAATCCTTTTAATAGTCAGTGGCAAAACTAGAATGTCCAAAACCCTCCTTAGTATACTCAATCTACTTGGAATAATAATTGGCCCATAATCAACAGAACCAATGGTTTAATCCACAACAACCCCAATGGCCACAACCTCCAAACCAATGGAAATCACCATAAGGAAATTGGAAACCCACTAACCAATGGAGAGGACCTCAACAATGGCCTAATCAGAATCCTAGGCATCCACCTTTTCCACCTCCAGTGAATCCATCTGCAATTATGTCACCTCCTGCAAATATTGGTCTTCAAAAGCTGACATAGTTACCCACTTAGCTACAACTGAATCCAAATAATTAACAACAACAACAAAAAATGTATGCTACTGATGCTCAGCAATATCCTACTTATGCACTCAACATAGCTAATATACACCTAAGATCGGGTACTACCTTGCCTACACTTGAACCCCCTCTTATCACGGAAGTGCCAGATCTTCCTACAACATTAGTACCACTTCCAGAGAATGCTTTTCCAAATACAGTTTCCTTAGTTAATGTCTCTAATCTAGCTAATGTTTAGACCTCAGTAAAACATCATTTTTAACAAAGGCTTAGCCTGGATAAATCTATACCCAAAGAAGACCAACTGTTTGATATCCTTGACCAACTAAAAAGTATGCATATCTAGATTCCTCTGTTTCAAGCCATTAAAGATGTTCCTATCTATGGAAAAGAAATCAAGGAAGCTTGTCACAAAAAGCCTAGATGAAAGAAAAAGGATCTCACAACAGTTCATGTTATAGGACAGCTAGCTGATATTATGTTGGGAAAGCTTGTAATTCCAAAGTATTTTGATCCTGGGAGCCCAGTTGTTACTATCATCATTAATGGCCAGTCTGTAAAAAATGCTTTAATAGACTTAGGTGCTACCATTAATGTCATGACTAAGGATACCATGAATAAACTAAGTATAGAAGGATTGTGAACTACTCCAACAATCTTGCAACTTGCAGATAGTTCCACTGTCAGCCCTAATGGCATGATAGAGGACATAATAGTTGCCTTAGACTCCTGGGAATATCTTGTTGATTTCATTATTTTATCACCCAAGGTCAATCTTGTTGGTTACCCTATTATTTTAGGATATCCATGGCTAGCAACATCTGACACAAACATTAGTTGTAGATTAGGGAACATGACAATTTCAGATGGGCAATCAACTAAGAAACTAGCATTATATCCTCCAGCTCAACCCCAGCCAGATTTAAGCACCCTTATATGGCCAGATTTAGGAGATGGGGAAAAATAGTTGAACTCTATGGCTCAACTCATGATGTTACATAGGTAGTCTTTTATGAAGTTGTAAGAGGAAGATGTAGTGATTAGGAGCATCCTTAATAATGACTATGTTGTGATCAAAGACATTTCTGAGAGCTCTGTGTTGGAGTTAACTACCTACAAGGACCATGTTGAGGATTGTGTTTTGCCATCAGAACCTAATATTATCCATTAGTTACTACCCTGTGAAGTATTTACAAGTCCTATCTCTAAAGTATCCATGCTTAACCTTACCACTACTGTTGAGCTTTACAAGGGTCATACCCTTCATGTTAATAACAAGCTGCCCTCATAGAAGTTGGAGCAATTAACCAAACTCCTACAAACACATGAAAAATCCTTTGCATGGGAATATGGGGATATGAAGGGACTGAGCCCCACACTTTGTACTCACAAGATTTATATCAATGAAGGAAGTCTACCACTCTGCCAGCCTCAAAGGAGGATTAACCCAACATTAAGAGAGATAGTCAAAATAGAGTTACAAAAGCTGTTAGATGTTGGTTTTATATATCTGATCTCTAATAGCAAATGGGTATCACCTTTGGTCATAGTGTCCAAAAAGGGGGGTAAATGGAGAATTTGTGTAGATTATAGGGAATTAAACAGAGCCACAAAGAAAGATCATTTCCCCTTACCTTTCATTGATCAAGTACTTGATACTTTAGCTGGTAAACAATATTTTTCTTTTCTTGATGGATATTGTGGATACAATCAGATTAGTATTACTTTAGAGGATCACGAAAAGATGACATTCACATGTTCTTAGGGAACTTATGCATATTCTGTTCTAAAATTTGGGTTGTGTAATGCTCCGGTAACATTCCAGAGGGTTGTAATTAGTATTTTTGCTGATATTTCACATGATTGCATGGAGATATACATAGATGATTTTACTGCATTTGGTGTCACTTTTGAAGAAGGTTTGCAGAATTTGGAAAAGGTGTTGATCAGATGTAAGGAACACAATCTCTCTCTCAATAGTGAGAAATGTTTTATGCTGATGTAGGAAGGCGTTGAACTTGGACATTTCATTTTAGCAGTAGGTATCCAAGTAGACCCAACAAAAATTGAGGTAATTCTCACATTGCCTACATCTACTAAGAAAAAATATGTAAGATCCTTCTTAGGACATGCTGGCTATTATAGGCATTTTATTTAGAATTTTAGTCAAATAGCCAGTCCTCTATACACATTGCTTACCAAAGAGGCCGAGTTTATATGGACATCAGTTTGTGATGAATCCTTCCTGTAGCTCAAGTCACTTTTGACAACTGCACCAGTCCTTAAAGGACCTAATTGATCTCTCCCATTTCACATACATATAGATGCTTCAGACTATGCAATAGGTGCCATGTTAGGAAAAAAGCCTAGTAACCTTGAAAACACCATTTACTATATCAACAAGAGCCTCCATGGACCAGAGTTAAATTACACAGTAACTGAAAAATAATTACTGGCTGTAGTTTATGTCTTAAACAAATTCCACCATTATGTAATAGGTTACCCCATCTTTATTCATACTAACCATGTAGCAATTAAGTATCTAATGAACAAACCTGCCATTACATGAAGGTTAGAAAGATGGCTTCTTCTTTTGAAGAAATTTGATATAACCATGATTGACAAGCCAGGGAAGGCAAATGTAGTGGCTGACTATTTATCTAGAATTTAGAATGCTGACTCAAACACTATTATGGTTGATGATACATTCCTTGATGAACACATGTTTCATATTGCTGTTAAAAATGCATGATATGTTGACATAGATAATTACCTTGCAACTAACAAAATGCCCTCACATTTCTCTCCAAAGGAAAGATGAATGCTTATTGAGAAAAGTTTCCAATTATCCTAGATTAACAACACCTTATTTTATACTGGTCCAAACCAAATCATGAGAAGGTGTGTGTGAGAGGATGAGACATATGATATTCTCCACACTTATCATGATGAGTCATGTGGAGGCAACTTTCCAGCCAAGAGGACAACTTAGAAGATCCTGACAACCAGTTACTACTGGCCAACACTTCACAAGGATGCAGCTAGTGATACAAGAAAATGTGACAAATGATGAAGAATGGGTCACCCCACCAAATTAGATGAAATGCCCCTAAACCCACAGGTGATGGTCACATCATTTGACAAATGGGGTATGGATTTCATTGGTCCAATAGATCCTCCTTCAAATGGGAAATCCTACATCCTGGTATGCATAGATTATCTGACCAAATGGGTGGAAGTAAAAGCTATGCAGCATGCATGAGATCAAAAGGTAGCAAAGTTTTTATATGAGGATATCTACACCTACTATGGAGTGCCAAGAGAACTTGTAACTGACCAAGGATCATAGTTTACATCTAATCTAATCATCAAACTAATGAAGGAATACAATATCAGGCACCAGAAGTCCAACCCTTACCATCCTCAAGCAAATGGTCAGGTAGAGGTTACAAACAGAGAGATTGAAGCCATCTTAACAAAAATAGTTCATCTGCACCAATGAGATTGGAGCAATCGACTCATAGAAGCAGTATGGGCCTACCGCACAACCTAGAAGACAACCATAAGATTCACCCTATTTGAATTAGTATATGGGAAGGTGGTAATGTTACCAATTGAATTCGAGCACAAGACATTGTGTACAATGCTAGAATTAAACATCAATTTTCCTGCAGCGCAGACAGAATGCCTTCTACACCTCAATTCCTTAGATGAAATGTGTAAATCTATATTGGAGCACATGGAGCTGGTACAAAAATAATGGAAGAGGTGGCATGATTCCCATATTAAGAGAAAATAGTTTCATGTGGCTGATTGGGCATTATTGTATGATTCCAAATTCAAAGAAATTCCAGGCAAGCTATAGACCAGATGGCTGGGACCTTATGCAATTGAATATGTCTTTGACAACAGAGAAGTCTAGTTGACCACAATCGATCTAGTGTAATTCAAACTACTTGTCAATGGACATCGACTGCACCTGTATCACCAACCCCAAATAAAGGAGGACTTCCTACAACAATTCCGCAATAACACTTCAGCAACACAACAGGTAACACTTCCTGCAGTAGAAGGTGAAAACCTTCTTCCTGTAGCTTCAAAATAACATGCCTTTAAAGTACAACCATAATAAAACTTCATGCCACATGAAGTCCACTTCTCCATTCACTTTTCTTTATTCTTCTTTCCAACCCATTTCATTTCTCTCTTTTCCATCCACCCACCATCCACGTCATTCACTTTTTCTATTTCTATGTTTTCAATAAGAGCTACATCAGCTGACACATGCAACCACCAGCATCGTTTCACTCTCACCACCTTTTATTTTGCATGTACAGTAACCAACTGCTAGCTACAACTTTTCAAATCTTTTTCCACTTTTAGCACTTAGATTTCAGTAATTATATTTAGTACTACAATAAATATATAATTAAGGTGTTACGCTAGTTACCCATCCCGTGCCAAATGTGCCAAGTGTGGACACTTGTTAATATTTCATAGGGGGTAGGGGAAGTGTATTAAGTTCTAATGTCATGTCTAAGCTATCCTTGTCACTTCCTTGTCATTTCAAAGCTATACTTAGGCCTTGTTTCATTAAGTCCCCTTTATTCTCACACATTTGTCGTACTACAAATCCCAAATAATTCTTGATTTTTTGAAGTTAATGTCACCTAAAAAAATTATAATTAAATTGTGTGGCAAATCGCAGTTAAAGTTATAATGTCCTCTGTTAAAACACCATTATTATTATTTCATGCTAAAAACAACAGAGGAATTGCAAGAGAAAGGTCTATGTTTTCAAGAAGAGCATTTGAAATTCAAGAAGGGAATAAGGTATTTGAAAACAAGACAGATTGAAAGATTAACAAAGGAATTGGTGAGCAGAAATTTGGAGGCAGCAATTTGGAAACAAATGGGTGGATAGTTGCGGAGATGTGAGCCAATGCATCATGGCCTTTTACTTGTAGACATTGAAGCAGTTAGGAGGTTTAATGCATGTGGTTGGTTGGGTTATTTCCTCTAACTATTAGATTTTAATAAAGAGGTGGCAGCTGAGTTTATGAATACTTTTGAGGAAGCGCAAGTGACCATATGGGGTTTAATGGTTGTTGTGATAGAGGAGAGAATAGAAGAGGTCACTGGGTTACCAGAAATTGGGGAACATTACCCCAATGAACATGACACTAGGTCATCATGAGCCTAATTTTCACTTCCAAGTGATCCTCCTCTGGAGATTAGCAAGCAAGGGTGAAAATGAATGTCTCTTCCTCCACCATACAATGAGCTAGCAACGCATATTATTAGGTACTTAACATGTGAGGGAAGATTTTCAAATTTACATGGTCATCATTTTAAGATACTTAGCTACATAAGGCATAGTCTCCTAGTAAATGTCCCTAATTTCTTGTATAATATGCTAAGTATTAGCACTGAGGAGACTAAAAAAGAGAATACAAATTCTATCACCCACCATGCCCTAATTAAGCTACTAGTCAAAAAATCCCTTAGGGATGTTTCTCCCTTAGCATGGTTAGAATTTGTCCAGCATAAAACACTGCAACCTCAGGTTGATCCTACTGAGAAACCCCTTGAAAATGGTGCAGAACCTTCCGAGCCCACTGTAGAAACAACTACACAAGAAAAAGAACCAGAATTAATTCAAGAAAATAGGCCTTCACCCATTCCAAAAAGTAATGTCCCTACTTCGTCCACAAGGGAAGGAAAATAGAAAATTGGAGAAGAAACCCCTGACCTTGAGAGTGAAGTTCAAAACCCCGCGGTTCCAAAAAGTAAAAGAAAAAGGTCGAATCCTGTAACATCTATTCCTATAGCAGAAAGGCCAAAAAGAACCCTAAAAAGAAGACTACAGAGGTTGTTCAAAAAATTGTGCAGAGAAGTCCTCAGATGTGAGGACAAGTGACTCCAATTTCCCTAGAAAACCCAAGTGTTCCATTAGAAAAACCTACCACAGAGCCTTCTATCAAGTATATTTGTGACGATTCCCCTAAGCAAACATAAGTGCCTTCATCTCCCCAAAATATGCAAGAACCTTGTGGTAGCATATCACATGATGATCTAGGTGCACCTGAGGAAAACTCTAATGTAGCACAAGAAAACATTGTTGAAGATGTCTAGTTGACTTCTCCTCTAGACCCTGTTTATTCCCATATGTCTATTGTGCCTTACAAAGCAACATGGTTTACTGAATATTTTGAACAAATGGTCAATGTTCTTCTAGATTAGATTGTGTATATTTTAAGCATCAATGTTTCAGATCACACTCTGTGATCCATCATCAGGATGAGGAAGTGCAAGAATGTAAAGAAAAAGTTGCAGATCAAGCTAGTCTCAAGATATATAAGAAGAGGGAAAATAGAGCACCCAGTTGCAAGAATTTGGCCCTTCTACATTACAATCTATCCTCTTCAGTTTATATAACCAGTTTGTCTTCCAAAAAACTTGGTGGAAACAAGAAAGAAACATAATGCAAAAAGAGATAGATGAGAAACAAGAGGAGATAGAAGTTCTTAAGGAATAGGTAAAGAATCAGAAGCAACAAATGGACCATGCTCTCAAACTAGTAGATCAGGTTATAACTTGTAGACCACCTCCTAGAGTTTATGCCATTTGTTTGAAAGAATAGTTCCTCCTATTTCAGCTAATGATAACTTTGAAGGATATAGAATGTGAGTTTAAATCAGCTCAAGAATTCTATGGATTGTACCAGACCCTTCCTTCATGGCAACAAAACTTACTCTATGAGCTCTATTTGCATAATTTTGTCATTCCTCATGAAAGTGAATGGAACCCTTTTCTTTACATAGGAGATATCTATTTGAGAGCCCTAATGTCATGGATGCATAATAAGACAAATTATGATAGGCATCTAAATAACTATAGAGACCTAGAAAAGTATGAACCATTACCCTTAAGGGATGAATCAAGCAAACTTGATGTCCTCCTAAGAGATTGGCTTAACCTAATCTATGGAAGGCCGAAACCTGAAATCAGAGAAAAGGTCTTTACACTTAGAGACATGCTTTATAGGGAGTATCAAGGGTTTCCCTATTTTTCATTTTAGAGAGCTCTTGCTAGGGTAAGAAGAAGATGGAATAGGCTACCAGAGGCCTTTAAGAAATTTGAGCCACATAGCCCAATCAATTTCAAAGTAGCTGCGGATAGAAAAACCAAGTACATGCAGCTAGGATGACAAACTAGAAGAGAATTATGGATTCCCCTATCTTTCCAACCACCAACGCTCTTATGGCCACTGTACGATATCAATGCTACCAGACTAGACCATCTGCAGGAAGAACATCATACAGAATACTGGGCGAGGACAAGAGGATTCTATTATACTTTTAAGAGTGGAAAGAAGGGAAAGACAAGTGTTGGTGATTTCAGATCTATAGCCAGAAAATGTAATGCTTGAGGAAAAACATTATGCTTGTCGGGGGGGTAGATGATGAGACAATTTATTGTCTCTATTTTGTGATAATCTTTATGCTTTGTTAAAACATTTTCAAGACATTCATGGACCTATAACTATGTGAACTTGTGATAAGTACAGTTAGAACCACCAAGATTATGGGTAGTTAGATATGACATGTTTTGCTGAACATTATATATAAATTGTAGTACTTCATATAGATACTTTAATTTGTGTTCTAATATTTGGGTAAGAATTGACTAGTTGACTTGTATACATATCCGCATGCTACTAACGTGCCAGAAAAATAAGGAATAGCTGGAGATTGGATCGACTGCATTAAAGAAGAAACATTGAAGTTCCAGCTATGATGGAGAGAGCCAACATAGCACCGAGGATCATGCCACTACTAGAGAGGAGCCACCATCTTAGAGAATATAGGAAACAACTCTGTTATATTTCCTCAGTGCTCATTATTCTATTGAATCAATTATCCAAACTTTATTAAACTCTGTCGTGGGTTGTTATATTTCCTTCTTCTATGGCGAGACTTATTCAGAACTTACTTTCATGCTTTCAATAAGCGTCAATCCTCTATATAAAGGTATTTGATTGGTTAAGTTGTGGTAATGAGAAAATATATACAAATTTTGTGTTTAGCATAGAAGAGCTACTCTTTCTATTTTTCATGTATTGTTCCATTTCCATGTAATTAGTTTATGAGAATATAATGAAAGAGTGATTTTGAAGTATCTTCTATGTTAGTAGTTAGCAGAAGCCAACCAAGGGGCCCCACTTGGGAAGTGGAGTAGATTAGAATAGAGTAGAATTGTTTTTGGCATTTCCTGTGCTTTCAAGTAGAGGTTATTGTTTTACTCCTGCAACATTATTACTATGAATGTTCCTGCATCACTTGCAGAGATAGACATAGTGAACGCTTTGAGTTTCTAAATAGGCTTAGGTTAAGTTTAGAAGCTTTTGGCAGTAATTTCATTAAGTAGTTAAGTGTGCTTACTTTCCTAAAACAATAGCATAGGTTTCTTTCATGCACTTTATCTTCTTGTAGCATAGGTAGAGTGAATCTTTGAGGGGCTTAGTGCACAAACTATGCTGTCCCATTTCAAGTCTACGTCCCTGGGTTTACAATCTAAATAAAATTCATGATGGGAAAAGTAATCCTTATTATGAATACATTAATCCTAAGAGAGATAATGACATGATTATCATTACCTATTGTGAGACTGTTCACATATAATAATTAATTATTTTATTAATTATTATCATGTAACCTAGGTTTGTTCACCCTTTTATTATTTTAGATCTCCTTTATAAGGATTGATCTCCTTTGTTTTCAACAACACATTCATTTTATTTGATTGTAACTTTATTTTTTTTGCACATCAAGAATGTCTCTTCTTTCATGGATCCTTGGGTTCAAACCTCCATAGATTTTGATTCTTTCTTTCTATGATAAGTGTTTGCATGAAGGTGTTCTTAGGAGCTGTGGGTTTCTTTCTCATTAACTCCAACATGGTATCAGAGCTTAATATCTATTTTCCCTTCTCCTCTTCTTGAGATATTCAGTCGTGTTCATCAAATCTGTAGTTTCAGGGGATTTTCTGTTGGAACTTGGGGACCTCTTTTTCTAGTCATCTTGGGCTCAAACAGACCTCACCATTGCATTTAGAGCACCCAAGAACCCCTAAATCTATATAAAATTTATTCAATTTGGACAAAAAAAGGATTTTATGGCAACAAATTTTTTCAACCAAGGTCATTTATTGACCTTGACACACATCCCGAGGCGGTCACTATTTTTTGGAGCACTTTGGGCTAAAAAAGACCTCACCTTTGACCTCACAGCATCTGAGAACCCCCTATTTTAATATAAAACTTGTGAAATTTGGACAAGTTGGCCTTTGAGGCAAATTTTTTTGTGTACCAGGATCGTACGACCCTGTCACACATCCTGAGACAGTGTGTGGAAAGAAAAAAATTTATTAAAAAATTAGTGGGGCCACATGGGCACCACCCAGCGACCACCCGGGCACCACCGCTGGTGGTGAACCAATGATAACACTGCGGTCACTATTGGGGTAACCGCTAATGATCCCACAGTCACCATGCGGTGACCACCAGGGGTTTGGTGACCGTGGGAGTCACACAAAATGCCAACCCAAATTTGCACTAGCGCTTGGTCATATGCAATAGGATAGAGGACCAAGAGCCAGTGCCACAGGCCCCTAGCTGCTAGCCCCTGGTCACCACATGACCAGGGGCCCAATTTTTTTGGTCCCCATGCCTGATTATTTTTTGGTGGTGATGGCCATACGATCATCAAATTTAGGCTCGTGAAGTGTTGACGTCAATATACATCAACACCTTTCAGACACCATTTTAGGCCCTTTGGCGCAATTGCTAATTTTTTGCTCATAATTTGAGCATACGGTGTCGAAATTGGGAAAATGAGATATCATCATAAATATCTATCTGAGATCTATCTAAATTTGGAGGTTTGAATTTATGATTTCACTTTTTTGATGGTTTTTTTGCTTTCAAAGCCAAAGGTTCAATTTTGCACTCTGGGAGCCATATTTTGTGCATCTAGATTCTATTTTGAAAAAAAATGATATATTGTTGTAAAGCTTATTTTATGAGGTTTATAATGAAATGAGTCATTTTTCCAGATTCTACTCCATGTATATTTTATTCAGTTTTTTGCATTTTTGCACTCTAGTGGATATCTTGGATGTTTCAGGTCCTATGATGACATAGGGTAGAATAGAAAAATCCAAGAATGGATAGTCCAAGTCTACACCAACAACAACAATAACAATAACAACAATGGAAACACAACAATATAATGTTTCAAATAGAATTTCATTCAACATGCTCGACTGTAAGGCCTTCTGGGTTAGGGCCAAATACAATCACTTACAATAGTATTTATGCAAACTCCTAGCTAGTCCAGCTCTGAAGCACACCACCAACTAGTGGAAACACTAAGACAGATCTAAACTTGAGCTTGCAAACCACCAAGCAATCTCCTTATCTCCAAGCATGCAACCACTACCTCTTCTATTACAAATATCAGACAAGTTTGATCTTCAAGATCTTGCAGGATCCAACTACTATCCTTTTCTCTTACTGACTCCCTAAAAAACTACCCAAACCCTCCTTAAATATATTTCTTCAACCACAAGTCAGCTGGAAGAAATATTGAACTCCTAAACCAAGTCGGCTTCTACTACAAACAAATATTAAATGCAATAAAATTCAGCTCTCAAATAGCCTTAAAAATAATTAATTCTCCATGTCAGCCTCTTGATCCACATAGGAGAATGCAATACAAGATACCAACATTAAATACACCAAGTTGGCCAACCAAAACTCTCAAGAACTCCAGTCGGTAATCTAGAACTACCGAGCACTAGTAAAATAATTGAGCCAACTAGGCATCACTGAGCAAGTACATCAATCGAGCACCACAAGAATCATCAAGTACATGTTCTGCCAAGCACTAGAGGTTTTACCGAGTTCCTTTAGTGATCGATCCCCTTCAATTACTGAGATCCTCGGTCAAAGCTGCAACTGAGTAACACAGAACCACTTTGACACACCACCATGTAGATTTACCAACTACCCTAGAATGCCCCTACATCAGACACCCCAGGTTTGAAAAGATGTTCTCAAAGGATGGAAGAACATCTTCCAAGATTCAACACATAAACCCCAAACTGGTTCCTCATATACAAGTCCTTCAAGTCTTCACCTTACATACTCTTCCACTTCTACTTTCTCTATCTTTTCAAGTCTTTCCTTGATAACACACATGTCTGTTCTCCATACTGATCAACAATCCTTTCAAAATCCTTCAAATCATCTCAGCTCCCAAAGCTCAGGTTTCTCCTACTGAGTGTCATATCTAGAAAAGGCATCAAGGAAAACTTCTTGTCATTCTTATCAATAGTAAACACATTCTTGACACAATCATGCATAGCTCTACAATCACACTACTAAGGTCTACCAAGCAATATGTGACAACTACTCATATCCACAATATCACACAACACTTGGTCCTTATAATGGCCAATCTAAAAATCAACAAGACATTGCTCCCTCACTTCTAGAATATGAACATCTTGCAACCAACAAATCCTATAAGGATAAGGATGTCTCACTCTCCTCAAACCAAGTTTTTGAACCATCTCCTTAGCTACAAGGTTATCAATACTACCACTATCTACAATCACATCATAGAGTTTACCTCCTGACTTACACTAAGTTCTGAACAAATTACTCCTCTGACAAGGTTCTACCTTAGTACTGAGCAATGTTTTTCGAACCAACAAGTTCTCTGAATCTACCTTAGGTTCATTTAGTATGTTCTCATTCACCACAACATTCTTGCTATTACTGATCTTCTTATGCAAACATTCAAAAGATTAGTGTCCTTCTTCACCATAACTATAACAAGTACCCTTAAAGATAACCCTGCCTATCCTTTTTATTGGCTTAATAAGCTTTGGTTCATCTTCAACAGTCAGTTTATCCTCACCAAGTGATCAAGCGTCTCCTTCCCTCGGGAATTACCATGTTGTTTCCTCTTCAACTTATCTTCTACCTTTAGAGCATACTGATAAGCATCCTCAACTGAATCAATCTTCAGCATACCAAGCTCATCTTGAATATTGAATCTCAAACCATTCACATACCAAGCTACCTATTGTTTACAAAGTTCTCTGTGTCCAGAATGAATAGTCAACTTATAGAACTCCTTGGTATAGTCTTCCATATTCAAATCTTTCGACTTCAAGTTCTACAACTTTTTAAACAAGTCAAGTTCATAGTCGGTAGGTATGAACTTAGCTTTCAACTTAGTCACCATCAACCTCCAATGATTGATCTT
This sequence comes from Chamaecyparis obtusa, assembly GCA_027943335.1. Classification (NCBI taxonomy): domain Eukaryota; kingdom Viridiplantae; phylum Streptophyta; class Pinopsida; order Cupressales; family Cupressaceae; genus Chamaecyparis; species Chamaecyparis obtusa. The sequence goes on along the minus strand of BSBK01003587.1, from coordinate 3,077,618 downwards.
CATTTCACCTTCATCTTCTCTATCTCTTTGCAATTCTTTCCACCAAAGAGTAGCATGTCCTTTCAACTTAGTTTGTGCTAATCTTACTCTAAGAGGATCTTCAATTTCTTCAAGCTCAAAGAAATATTCTAACTCACCAATCCAATCAATCAAGTCCTCAGGTCTCAAAGTACCAGAGAAAGTAGAAACTTCCATTAGGTAACTAGTACTTAACCGAGCTCCAGATCTATGCAACTGACCAGTTCTGTCTTCACTAGATCTATCCCTCTAGTCATCTCCACTAGATCCAACAACTTCAAAGTCTTCAACAGATTCCTCATAGCCATCTTCAGTACCAAGATTCTTTGGTATACCAACAATATCCCTCATGATCTCAGCGATCATGTCATTCTTCATCAATTCCATCTCAGATCTAAAATCTACTTTAACCTTCTCTGTAATCTTCAATTCTACAACATCACATAGATCTGCAATTTCCCTAGGGTCCAATCTTTGTGGAGGCATCTTCAAGATTTTTGAAAACCCAAGGCAAAAAATCACCAACCCAAGGTCCTGGTGCAAATTGCCTCAACTCAATAGTCAGTTTACATACTCAAAAACTTCAGGCTTTGATACCACCTAACGTAGGGCAGAATGGATAGTCCAAGTCTACACCAACAACAACAATAACTACAACAATAGAGAAAACACAACAATATAATGGTTCAAATAGAATTTCATTCGACATGCCTGACTATAAGGCCTTCTAGGTTAGGGCCAAATATAATCACTTACAATAGTATTTTTGCAATCTCCTAGCTAGTCCAGCTCTGAAGCACACCAACAACTGGTGGAAACACTAAGGTAGATCTAAACTTGAGCTCACAAGCCACCAAGCAATCTCCTTGTCTCCAAGCATGCAACCACTAGCTCTGCTATTATAAATATCAAACAAGTATGATCTTCAAGATCTCACAAGATCCAACTACTATCCTTTTCTCTGATTGAATCCCTAAATAACTACCCAAACCTTCCTTAAATACATTTCTTCAACCACAAGTCAGCTGGAAGAAACAATTAACTCCTAAGCCAAGTCAACTTCTACTACAAACAAATATTAAATGCAACAATAATCGGCTCTCAAATAGCCTTACAAATAATTAATTCTCCATGTCAGCCTCTTGATCCACATAGGAGAATGCAACACAAGCTACCAACATTAAATACACCAAGTTGGCCAACCAAAACTCTCAAGAACTCTAGTCGGTAAGACATAACTACCAAGTGCCAGTAAAACAACCAAGCCAGCTAGGCATCACCGAGCAAGTACATCGACCAAGCACCACAAGCATCACTGAGCACATGTTCTGCTAAGTGCCAAAGTTTTTACCGAGTTCCTTCAGTGACCGAGCCCCTTCAATGACCAAGATCCTCGGTCAAAGCTACAACTGAGTAACACAAAACCACTTTGAAGCACCACCATGCAGATTTACCAACTACCCTAGAATGCCCTTGCATCATGTGATCTCTTCCCTTTAGGGAATGGCTCTTCTTAGGATATTCTTTTGTTTTAGAAGCCTTCACTCTTCTTTGAGAAGTGTATACTTCACTTTTCTAGCATTCTTTTATGCACATGCACTGAGATAAAGTGTCATTCTATTGCATGTATGAGATCTTGCATATGTTTGTGCTCTTTGTACTTGCACTAAATTATAAAGTTCCATGTGGGGTTTGATGTTTTACCTTTTTTTCCATCTACCTTTGTCACATGAGCATTCCTCCAATGAAATTAGTCTCAAGTATCTCTGTTTGTGTTTGTACTCTCTCTGCACCTTCGATGTTCCTAGTTCTTCTTTATCATGTAGTTCATATTGGATGTTCTTTTTATTGTACCTGACATTTCCCCCTTGTCAGCATTATGGGGGGTTTCTACTATTGGTTCTTCTACTTCCTAGTTTGATAGTGTGAGTTATGTATTCAGTATTTGATCCTATGTACTAAGCGGATGCAGTGGCTGGGTACCTATGCATTTTGGTGAGATGGATCATTTACCATATGGACACTCTTTCTTTCCTATTTTTTTGGAAGCACTCTTCCAACTTTGATTGATCATCTCTTCATACTTTGGTATTTTTATGCCATTTGTATCTTTTAGTTTAGGTGTTTTCTTTTGTTTGCCTCCATATTTGAGTATTGTCATTTGAGGGCACTCATGCAGATTACAGTCTTCTCTACTTGGTCATATTTCAGTGGAGGATCTAAAGATCAACAGTTACTTCTTGACAGTGTTTGCAACTTCTTGCTTTAGTGATGTTGTACATGTTCATCCATGTTCCTATTTTCTGGAACATCCCCTAGTTTTGGAGGCTTCTTTAGTCCTTTAAACTAGTCTTCATCTCTTTTTGGAGTAGAGTTTTTCCCATGTGGTTTTCTCTATTTTTTCTCTTTTACAAAGACTCTCTTTTGTACTTGGGTACCCGATCAAGCCTTTTGTTGCCGGGACCCATTTTCTTTCAGTAGTTCTTTCTAGGTTTTTGGCTTCTCGCAAAGTTTATCTTAAGGGGGGGGGGGTGTTAGAGTAATAAGTTATTTTCTTATTAATTGAATCATATTGATTTAATTAATAAGTCACTTATTAGCTCTTTCTACTTAAGCTAAACTTTAGGCATAATAATTAATTATTTTATTAATTATTATCATGCAACCTAGGTTTGTTCACCCTTTTAGGGTTTCATATCTCCTTTGTTTTCAACAACACATTCATTTTATTTGATTGCAACTTTTGTTTTTTGCACATCAAGAATGTCTCCTCTTTCATGGATCCTTGCGTTCATGCCTCCATAGCTTTTGCTTCTCTCTTTTTGTGACAAGTATTTGCATGCAAGTGTTCTTGAGAGTTGTGGTTTGTTTTCTCATCAACTCCAACATTTAATGTAGAATTTGACATACCATATTGTAGATCTATGATTGAATCTTTCATTTTGATGTTGAAAATGAGAAAATACTATTTTTTCCTCTGCAAACATTAGGATATCAGGACCTGTCATAAGAGTTAATTTTGCAAGGTATGTCTGTTTGAGTTTGTGATTTTTTGAAGTGTCTTTTATGAGTAATTCCATGAATTTTATTAGCTACAAATGATATTATTACATTTATGCATCACCCATTATTTTTTAGGTTTTATTTCACAAGCATATTCTTCTATCTCTTTCCCTGTTATCATTTAGTATAGGTGAGTACCATTAAGGGACCAATGTTGTAATCCAAAAGATTCACTCTCACTATAGGATACTAATAGCCTGAGAATGTTTCCACATTTCAACATGATAGCTAGATTTCATAACTTGTTATAGGTGCAATCCTAATTGACAATAGGAAACCATGAGTATAACTGAACTTGTTGATAATGCGATGAAAATGTTTCTTAATATTCTACCAAATATTTAATATGATACATCATTGAATTATATGAAAAATATGAAATTATTAATGGAATCATTTAAATATTAATAAATAGATAAATCATTAAAAGAGATTGAGAAGAAATTGTTAGATAAAAGGAAGGTTAAAATGGTTAAGTTATGCCAGAATGCCTATAGAAAGCTACAAGATTATTTGAGAAAGATTAAAATATACGTGAAGAATATTGTGCGTTTATTCAAATACCATCTAAAATGGCCCAATGCTACAAAGAAAATTAAAAGTTGAATTGATTCAATTGAGTCTCAAATTATCCAGATTTGCAACTCTTATGACCTAGATAAAGACAATGATAGTTCTATCCGAAAGCATATTATTCAACTACATGCTCAACTAGATCTTTTGTAGAATCAAGGAAATCAAATTAAGAAACAATTTGTACTACTGAGAGATGAAATTGATTAAAAAATGGTAATATTAGTGAAGATAACCTAAAAAATGCCAAGTATATTGAAAGGATAACATTGAGAACAAACATGGATGATATATCTAAAGTACTCTTTTTGCAAGTAGAATATTAGAAAAAATCTATTTCCTCTACCATCTCTTTATGGGATTCTAATTTTTCTTTGCTAAAGATATAGTTCAAATAAATCCTTTCAGAGGTACTTTCTTAATTTTTTAGGGACTATAACAATTTTGATAATGCACTTTCTAAGGGGGATAAGTTGGCATTTTTAGGGTGAGTTTTTTTTACCCTTTGTCCTTGATGCCAAAGTGGGAGAATGTGAGTGATGTTACTGTTTAGGCTTAGAATTGTTACTTAAATCAGGCTTTAAGGTAAAACAATAATTCTATCTTGACAATGGAAACCTCTCCTAGCTGTGGGTAGACTATGAATGGAGAGGAATCTCTGGATTCTAGGTCAGTTCCTATAAAATATGGAGTATCACTTTCCTGATCTGCAAATTGTTGGAAAAAGGGAAAATAATACTAAAACTAAAAGATTAGGGTGATACACCAATGAATATCTCAGACTTTGCAAAAAAAATGAAACATCAATCTTGGCCCATAAATGAAGATCTTGACAATCTAAATATCTGCTCAACATATAGGTTAATAAAAGCATGCTATTAGGGTTTTACCACAAATAACTTGAATTATCAATAAACATACATTTCTCACACAAGGTCTTGGAACAATTGATTATCTTAAGAAGGAACATAAATTATTCACTTCCTTTAAACAATGAATGATTTAACACTTGTGAGAAAAGATGAAAACATGATCTAACATCAAAACAATTTCACAAAAATATGAGTCAAAATATCTGGTTCATATCCTCCAAAAATTGATAAAATGATTACAAAATGGCCTTCCAAGCACTTAGGAACAAAATGTTCACTATATGCCCTCTCTCCAAAATCTGCAACCCCGAATTGATCATCAAAAAATCAATTTTATAAGCCACCCTAGCCTCAAATCCAAAAATCTAAGTTCATAAAAAATGCCCAATTTTAGCCTAAAAATGTGCCCAAAAATGTGCCATCAACAAAGCTTTTCACAAACTTCCCTTAAATGCCTCTTCCCTAAATTTTTGGCCTAATATAAGGAATTAAATCCTTTTACAAAGAAAATTGCCAAAAATTATAAAAAAGAAATTAATATTAAATAAAAATTTAATATTAATTAAACTATCCTTATCTCCTAACTTAGACTAAGGACTCTAAGTCTAAAATAAGCAAAGTGGGAAAGTCGACAAGACTCAATCCACTTGCAAATACATATATTGATGAGAGTAATAGGTGGCATGTTCTCAGTTTTCAAAGCACTTGCTGGACTGACATCTACAAATGCATTAAAGGCTCTTGCAGCTTTGCAGATTCCAAATTTTATCATCTTCATTTGGTCACGCACTTGAGTTATCTCATTCTTCAAAGAAAATTTAACGGAAATGAAACCCTAACATAGGAAACAACTTCGAAAGTCTTTGATGAGGCTTGGCATTAGATTGAATGAACTCGGTCATTGTTGAAGAAACTCGACATTGACTATGAAAGAACTTGATTGCTGCTGGAAATGAACCCTTTCTTGCACTAAAGATCACTGTTTATTGTATACTGATGCGTATCTCAAACTGGAGAACTCAAAATTTGATTGAATGAACTCAAGCTCAAGGAAACCGTAAGTTTATTCTCTATTTATCTTCCATTTGAAATTAATATGCAATGAAATTGTAGTCTACAACAAAAAAAGAAGTGGGCTCTCCATTCTTTTTGCCGATACTTCACTGTTTGTTTCAATGTGACTGTTCCTTTTGAAAATATACACATGGTTTATGAATTTGAACTCACAGTGAAACTATAACTTGTCACTCTCAGCTTGAGAGAACTTGGATATATGAGAGTTCTTCTTTTATTACACAAACAACGAACATACACCATGATTCATGGCTCCATTGAAACGAGACTGAGATCTCACACTGCTGTTAATATTTTATTGTTTCCTTTGATTGAAAATGTACTCATGGTTTATGATTTACAAGCTTGATTTAATTATCAGTCAAATTGCAACTTGTAAGCCTCCAGATTGCATAAACTCGAATATATGAGAGTTCTTTTATTTGTTTATAAAACAACAAACACATATCATGTTTCACGACATCATTAAGAACTAAGACTTAGAGCTCATACTGTACAGTTTTTTGTTTTCCTTTTAGCATGAACTCACAACCATAAGCTGTATTATAACATTTGTTGACAGTCAATGGCTGGCATTAATCTAGAACTGGCAATATTTCTTCAGATCCGATTATTTATATTTGTTGAACTGTTCTTTGTTAGCAAGTTGTGAACATATCACACTCTGGCTACACTATTATTAGTTCATTTTGCAAATCATATATGGATTCAAACCTTATAACCCGAGACTGTTTGAAAAATTTTCATTACAACTGTAAATACATCTTTTGTGCTTTTGTGACTGTCAAAAACTGTGAGCTCATATTGTAAACCAGTAGTGGTTATGGGTTTTTAAATTTATCAATAAAAATCTTCCTTCATACCTGTTGACAATTGGAAATCCAGTATATAGCTTGTGGGTATCATTTGAAGTTTTCATAACTATTTTTCTTCAGTTTCAAATGCCAAAATATTAAGCACAATTTTAGAAAATAACAAGAACTTATTGACAATAAGCACTGAACATTGATATGTTTGAAGATTTGCTTATCTTTTAAGCTCGAACCCATGACTGGCAGAAAAAAGACATCTTCTGCTGTATATGAATGTTGTAATCATTCTAATTGTATACTGGCAACACATTTCTCACACAAGGTCTTTTTAATTACTTCAATTCTGTAACTTCATCAATTTCAGTTTCTTCCTTCAGCAAATTCTGTGATAACATAGAGCATCCAAATTGTTTCTCTTTACTAACATGAATAGAACCTTGTGTAATCAACAACTATAAAGTAGATGAGATGGTGAACTTGTTTCTTTGCAAACCATATATGATGAGCCTGACCATGATGGACAATTACTTCAGGAAACCATGAAAACACCTCTTGATGACTTACTAAAGTTGCAAGGTTATGAGTGAAAAATGCTAAAGATGTAATCAACTATTAACACATCATTATGACTGAGAGATGCTCAACACACTTATCATTATTTCCACAACAAATAAGTAATTCTCTCCTTTATGATATCCCGCTGCTAGTTACACATACTCTGTTCTAGTTCATACATATTTTCCATTTTATGTTCAGCTTGCATCTTGTAGCTTTGTCCACTATAAATAATTCACATTGATGCTGAATCTGCACTTAATATGATAAGTACAACAAGATGAAAATGTTTATTTACTGTTAATGAAGTTCGAGCATGGACTCGTGACACTCAAAAACAATAGAATGTTAAATAATGAGGTTCAAACACGGGTTTGTGACACTCAATAAAAACAAACTGTAAACACTTTATGATTTTATAGCTTAATCTTGAAGCACTCTTTTATATTCAGCAACAAATATGTTTATGATTTGAAAATGTACTTTGAAATAGTAAGGACATATTTGTACTAGTATTTATGCATCACCATTTGTGTCTTGAACTAGAAAGTTGGCAATCATTGGCATTTTCTGTAGCATTCTTATCATGGGACACCAACTTGATATGCATCTTTGATAATGATTGAAAGTGAAAACCAGTCAGCTGCTATCTGCAAAATAATCTGTTAAGCTTTCAAATAACATTATTATGAAATACATTATCTAAAAAAGGTTTCTCAATTTGAAACATACTAAGTCCCTTTAATTCAGACACCTGGTTAATAAAAAGGACAACATACACCACAATGATCATTAGTAGTAAAAGGTTTCATGTCAGAAACAAGTCCCTTTAACACTACCTTGCAGTGAGTGTCAGTGTACATTTCCTTATTTCATTTAATTTTCTAGATTGATATGTAGTATTGAAAACTTGATTGCTAGAGTATGTTATTTGTTTCTCATGTATTGCTTAGATCCAACAGGATCTAACCATATTTTCCTTTCTCATGCAGATATGAAACCCTAAAGACCTAGATGCAGATGGAGACCCAGAAGATGAAGACCTAAATGTAGAGACCTAGCAGATGACCAACTGACTCAAAGACAAGACAAGGCAATGCATGGGACCCCTATTCCATACTTCAATCTTTCTTTTCAATTCTGCAATGTACTCTAAATATTGAATTGAAATATGAAACAAGAAAGGACATTTGTATACTACATTAAGTTTGAATGCACAATGTAATGATCATTCATGAATTTTGAATTTTGCAATACTTGATCAATACTTAGATTACAATGATGACTTCTAGAATGAATGCAATAACGACATGTAAACTAAAAAAACCTGCAAGGTAGTGTTAATTAGACAAACAAATGCAACCTTTTCCTATTAATGCTTATTGTATTGTATGCTGTATTTTTGAGTAACAATTTTGGCGACTTCTGTTGGATGTTTACCTACTAGACATGACCTGTAGACTTATCCTAGGGCAACAAAATTTAGGAAAACTAAACCATGAATGCAACCTTTATTGAAATGAAAAAGCATCTAAACTAGACTCAATGCAACCTAAGGACCTAGTGCTTGGACAACACTTATTGAATTTGAAAAACTGAAACAAACCTAACCCTCAAAGCAAAGCTTGAGGTGTATTCCATTAACTAGAATTTTCAATTCTTCTCCTTCAGTTGTGGACAACTAAAAAGCATTATTTTCCTTGCAGGCTGTTATAACAAAAGGGTCTGACCAAAAATTATCAAATTTATCATGCTGCCCTAGCCTGCTCTTTAGCACATCCCACTTGAGTACTAAATCTCCTTCCTTAAATTCTTTGAACTTAGCTTTCTTATCAAAAGATCTTTTAGTTTGTGCTTGCTTAATTTCCATTATATCCAATGCTTTTCTCCTTTCCTCTTCCAGCTGCAACAAATCAGCATACCTCAATTTCAAGGGATCCTCTTCTTCAAATAAAAACTCTCTAATCAGCCAGTTGCAAGGCTGGAAATTCAGTAGAAACTGGCAATCTGGCCTCTTTTCCATAAACCGGGACATAAGGGGAATTCCCAATTACCTGTTTAGGTGTAATCCTATCCAACCATAAGGCTGCCTTTAATTTAGAATGCCAATCCCTCTTATTTTCCTGCAGAGTCTTTTTGATAATTCTAATTAGATTTTTATTTGTAGATTCTGCAAGACTATTACCCTGAGGATAATAGTTAGAAGAAGTGTTTAAATAAAGCCCATTCTTCACAGCCCATTCTGTAATAGCTAAACCAATGAAAGCCATAGCATTGTCTGAAATAATGGATTGAGGAACTCCAAACCTAGTTGTAATATCTTCATAAAACTTTAACACAACAAGTCCAGTAGCCTCTTTTAGTGCAATTGCTTCAGTCCATCTCATAAAATAATCAATAACAGTCAAAATCCATTTATGACCTGCACTAGAATTAGGATTGATAGGACCAATAAAGTCCATTCCCCACTTAGCAAATGGCTGATCAACCACAATTGGTTTTAATGGCAATGCTGCCAACCTTTGTTTACCTGCAAATAATGCACATTTCTAACATTTTATAGCCCAAACATGAGCATCCTTAAATAAATCAGGCCAATAATAGCCCGCCCTTAGTATTTTCCAGATTGTAGTTTTAGGACTGAAATGTCCACCACAAAATTTGTCATGAAACTCAGATAAAATTTTGCCTTGATCAAGTGAATCAATACATTTGAGAAACATTCTAGAATAGTCTTTTCTATACAAAACACAATCAATAAGAACATAGGGAATAGATTGTAACCTGTAGTATCTCCTTTTTGCCTTATCAAGACTACTTGGGCATTGCCCAGTTTGCAAGAATCTAGTCATATCTGTCAACTAAGTTGCAGGATTATTAAACAAAATAGTATCACCTTGTAAATTTTTAGATTCTTTAGAAACTTCAAACTGTTCTTCCTCTTCTACCATTTGAGCACAAAGGCCCTTGCCTCTAACTAGCTTAGTCACATGAATCTGTACATCATACTCCATAACCCTTGTTATCCAACTAGCTCTCTTTTCGTTAACATCCTTATTCAACAAAAAATCTTTGATACTAGGATGAACAACCATTAAATGCACTTTATTTTTGGCAATCAAATGTTTAAACTTCTTCAAAGCTTTAATAATAGCTAGTACACATTTTTCAATAAAAGTGTACCTTCTCTCATAGTCATCCATACTTTTGCTGAAAAAAGCAACTGGCTGCTCCTATTTTTCATCATTCTTCTGGACCAGCATAGTTGAAATAGTATCAGAACCACCATAGGCATACAAAATAAAATCTTTAGTAAAATTAGGATTAACATGAGTAGGGGTTGAAGACAAAGCCTGTTTTATCAATTCAAAATTCTTCTTTCCTTCATTAGTCCAGCTGAAAGGAATATCCTTTTTAAGCATTGTGGTTAATGGTTTTAGTAGGTTTGCAATATCAGGAATAAACCTCCTTACAAAGTTAATTCTCCCAATAAAACTCTACAATCCTTTCTTGTGTTTAGGAAATGAAAGCTCAAGGATTGCATGAATTCTCTCAGGATCTATTGTGGTTCCTTCCTTGGTGACCTAGTATCCTAAGAGTTTCCCTTCATGAACTGCAAACATAGATTTCTTAGGATTTAAAGAAATTTCAAATTCCTTACATCTTTGTAATATCTGTCTCAAATGATCAATGTGCTGATTTGCAACCTTGTTGTAAATTCTCACATCATCTAGGTACACTAGAACAAATTTATACATTAGATTCTTGAAATCCATGTCCATTGCTTTTTGAAAAGTTTCTCCAGCATTAGATAACCCAAATGGCATTCTTCTAGAAGCCATGGTACCCCATTTAGTTGTAAAGGCTATTTTAAATTGATCAGATTCTTTCACTAAAATTTGGTTATAACTAGAGTATCCATCTAAGAGTGAAAATCTCTCAGAACCTGAAACATATTGTAAAATCTATTCCATGGAAGGAAGAGGGTGTCTATCTTTCAGAGATGCCCTATTAAGGTCTCTAAAGTCTACACAAAGTCTTATCTCTCCATTCTTCTTCCTTACTGGAACTAAATTAGAAACCCAAGATGTGTGCTTAATAGGAAATATAATACCACCATCTAGGAGTTTTCTTAGCTCTTTTAACATTAATGGCTCTAATTTGGGGTTTATAGGCCTTTGCTTTTGTCTAATTGGCTTAGCATTAGGCTCCAATTCTATAGTATGCTGGGTTAATTGGAGATCAAAACCTTTCAAATCAGAGTAATCCCATGCAAAAACATCATTATATTATCTAAAAAGATCAATAAATAGTTCTTTTTCTTCAAGAGAATTTATTTTACCAACCTTCAACCACTTATCTCTGAAAATTTCTACTTCTTCATAATGATCTTCTTTAATCAGCAAGCTGGTTTTACCCTTCCTAAACTGATCATCTGAATTAAAAGCCGATTCCAAGCTGACTAACCCCTTTGGTAGCTTATTGGTTTTCAATTGAATAATCTAGTCTTCCATTTGCTGAATGTTTTTGTTATCTCTTGAAGCTGAAAAACCATCTGTTTTTGTCAAAAAAATTAGGATATGTTCATCAGTATTGAAAACTTGCCAATAAGTGTCATTATCCAGAATGGATGGCCTAACAATTATCTTAATATGTGACTGGTATGAAATTAGTCCTTTATTTTCTGTTATTTCAATATGAGCACCAATACCAGCCAACCTATCAACATGTATATTTTCCCTTCTAGGAATTGAAATCAGGTTGAAAGCATCAAATTCATCTAGAATATCAAAAACTCTAGATTTATACATCTTAAGAAAATCATTTTTAACAGTATTAATGCCTCTCACCTGCTTAACAATAAGCTCACTATCACCAAATGCTCTCAGACACTTAATACCTCTCAATCTTACTCATTCTAATCCCTGGATTAAACTCTCATATTCAGCCACATTGTTAGAACAAGGAAAGGACAACTTATAAGCAGCATAAAATTTATCACCATCAGGTGATACCAGCATAACCCCTACACCAACTCCATCCTTATTCCTTGAACCATCAAAATACAAATCCCAAAGCTGGTTAGACACAATAGATTCAGATTCTAGATCCTTAATCAAATTAGGAATAACTGAATCAGATTCTAAAATCATGTAGTTTCCAAAACCAGTATCAAATATGTCATCATTCTATTCATTCCTAGTAGCCCATTCATCTAGAACAATAGCTGGATATGCTTCATTTTTTGTATTATACGCTAAATAATTAGGTATTTCATCTTGATCCGTGATCACACGGCTTGCATTAATAGGACTTGGATTATAAGGCTCTATGTGATTTTTGGCCAATAATTCTGATTTTATGGTTACCTTAGTACCATATCTAGTTCTGAAGTACAAATGTGACCAATATGACAAAAAATAGCCATCTATTTTGGCTGTGAAATCTCTAGACAAACACATGGCAAAGTATGCTGGTAAATCAATAACATATATGTCTTGTGGAATTGAAAAATTTGGGCAGGAATGCAGGGTCAAACTTGCATTTTTAATAACTCCTAAAGTCTTAACGAAAGTTTCGTCCAGCTGGACCACACCCTTCTCAAGAGGCTCATATTTTAAGTTCAGCAAATCTGCCACTTTTTTAGGCATGACAGTACTAGTTGCACCACTATCAACCATGCAATTATGAACTAATTTATTTCCAATAATCAAGGAGACATAAAAAGGAGGAGGCTTTTCATTTGAAAATTTCTTACCTCCCTTTTCGGATGTCTTTTGTACATTTGACATTTCCTTATCAGTTGTTACTATTGTTTTCTCAATATTTGTATCTTTCTTGAATTCTGGTGTTACTGGCTATTGAACTTTAGCAGGTTTTTTATCTTCTTTTAATGGCTTTTCCTGAACTTTAGGAGGCCCAGAGTTAGTCATGACCACCCTTGGTGACTGTTGTACTATTTGCTGAGAATTAGTTGCCAACTTGGACAACTCTTCTTTCAAAATTTCAATCTATCCTGGAATAGACAGAGTTTCCCATGCAGACAAAGTAACATTTGTTTTTTTCATTGTATCAACAATATTGAATGGAACAATAAATTGTACCTTATGTGATGATCTAGGAGAACTCTAATCAACATTACTTTGAATTTGATCTTTATTAGTGGAAACTGACAGATTCTTCAAAATAGAAATTGGTAGAGAAGAAGTATTCCCATTAGATTGATCAGCTTCAAGGGCTCTCTTTTTTGCTCTTGTATTTGTTGCAATTGATGAATCTTCATTAAGTCCACAAAATTATTCCTCTTGCTAGTTTAAGAATCCGGTATCTGTAGCACCTTGTTTTGATTGATTTTTTACCTCTTCAACAGACACATTCTACTGTGAATTCATTGAATTTTGTACCATGAGAGCTTGATTAAGAATACCATTATAACATGTAGATTGATCATGTGGCTCATTGCATGGAAAACACCAGTCAGTAGCAATGTTATTCTGAGTAGGCACAATATCCCTAATAGCATTAAGAGATGCTGGATTATACTGTCTATTTGGTCTCATATTCCAATTCTGCCTATTTGTATTAGTATTTTCTTGAAATTGCTACCTATTAGCCTAAAAATTAGGTTGGCTAGGATATTGTGAAGAAGAACCAGCAAACTAATTTTGAATAGTAGGGTTTTCCTAAGCTTGATTCCTCTTTAGGGCCACTAAATCATTACCAAAAGATTGCAACAAACTTTCAATTTTTTGCCGATTGCCCTTAATAGTCTGTAATTCATTTAGAGGGGCTGTAGGAGCTATTTCTGAAGGTTTATAAGATGGGACAGTGGATAATGGTGGAACTACCAATGGCATATTAGACTGTATATTAGGAAAGAAAGGCATAGGAGGCCTAAGAGCTATCTTTCTTGCCTAGATAAGACTATTCTCTACCCTAATAGTAGTATCAAAAGCTTGAGGCAAAGTATTACCTCCCATAGATTGAATCATTACAGAGATATCACTATTCAGACTCTTCAAATAATATAGAAATGCATATTCAGCAAAAGGTCTTACCATAACAGGGATCCAATTCCAAGTCTTCTGGAAATGAAGATTAAAATCACTCATCTCCTCTTGTGGGGCTCTCTTGATTGTAGTTAATTATTCCACAAGAGACAAGTTATCAGATTTGTCCTCAAAAAAATTAGATAACCTTTCACCTAGAGCATCCCAAGTAGCAATAGAATCCACTGGGAGGGTTCTGAACCAGTCAAGGGCTTTACCCTTGAGTGATGCAGCCAACAACTTCAAAGCCACATCTTCTTCTGTAACATGATGAACATTGCAAAGAGTTGCAACATCTCTGATGTGTTCAATGGCTGTCACTGGTCCTTCTCTAGTAAATGATGGCAAGCCTTTAAGGGTAGCTAATGGAACATTGTCATGATTTGCAATCCTCAAAGGACTGCCTTGATTGAATGTAACAAACGGCAAATTCCTAGCCATTGCTTGATGTTGAGGAGCTTGCTGCTGAATAGACGGTGTAACAAAAGGTTGAGAAGGCTGAACTACCTTCCTTTGATAAGTCTTTAGATGCTGGGGAGTTACTGTAGTACCACTTACAGAAGCTCTGAGAACAAAATTATTTATAGATAAATCTTCAATACTTGGAAATTATGATCCGGTATGATTAGGAATGTCTAGATCTTCGGGAAGATTGAGCTCTTCAATGATAACCTCAAGTTCTTCTGAATTTGTAGCTTGCTGTTCAAAAATAGGATTATCAAATGATGAGAAATTTGAATTCAAAGAAATACCTCTTGGATCATGCAATGTTCTTCCACCTCTCAATGACCTTCCTCCCTTTTTTCTTGGTTCTAACTCTTGATATACGAATCCTTCCTTATTTGGTCTAGTTGGAGTTCTGCTCATTAAAATCCACACTTAGAGATGCAACTGAAACTTTAAACAACCATAGATCTAACAGCTCAGAACTGAGAAGTAGTTTGTAGTCCCACAGGGCATGCCAAAAACTCTTCAGGCTTAGAATTGTTACCTTAAATCAGGATTTAAGGTAAAACAACAATTCTATCCTGACAATGGAAACCTCTCCTAGCTGTGGGTAGACTATGAATGGAGAGGAATCTCCGGATTCTAGGTCGGTTCCTATAAAATATGGAGTATCACTTTCCTGATCTGCAAATTGTTGGAAAAGGGGAAAAGAATACTAAAACTAAAAGATTAGGGTGATACACCAATGAATATCTCAGACTTTGCAAAAAAAAATGAAACATCAATCCTGGCTCACAAATGAAGATCTTGACAATCTGAATCTCTGCTCAACATATAGGTTAATAAAAGCATGCTATTAGGGTTTTACCACAAACAACTTGAATTATCAACAAACATACATTTCTCACACAAGGTCTTGGAACAATTGATTATCTTAAGAAGGAACAAAAATTATTCACTTCCTTTAAACAATGAATGATTTAACACTTGTGAGAAAAGATGAAAACATGATCTAACATCAAAACAATTTCATAGAAATATGAGTCAAAATATCTGGTTCATTCCCTCCAAAAATTGATAAAATGATTACAAAATGGCCTTCCAAGCACTTAGGAACAAAATGTTCACTATATGCCCTCTCTCCAAAATTTGCAATCCCAAATTGATCATCAAAAAATCAATTTTATAAGCCACCCTAGCCTCAAATCCGAAAATCTAAGTTCATAAAAAATGCCCAATTTTAGCCTAAAAATGTGCCCAAAAACATGCCATCAACAAAGCTTTTCACAAACTTCCCTTAAATGCCTCTTCCCTAAATTTTTGGCCTAATATAAGGAATTAAATCCTTTTACAAAGAAAATTGCCAAAAATTATAAAAAAGAAATTAATATTAAATAAAAATTTAATATTAATTAAACTATCCTTATCTCCTAACTTAGACTAAGGACTCTAAGTCTAAAATAAACAAAGTGGGAAAGTCGACAAGACTCAATCCACTTGCAAATACATATATCAATGAGAGTAATAGGTGGCATGTTCTCAGTTTTCAAAGCACTTACTGGACTGACATTTGCAAATGCATTAAAGGCTCTTGCATCTTGGTGGACTCTAAATTTTATCATCTTCATTTGATCACACACTTGAGTTATCTCATTCTTCAAAGAAAATTTAGGGGAAATGAAACCCTAACATAGGAAACAACTTTGAAAGTCTTTGATGAAGCTTGGCATTAGATTGAATGAACTCGACCATTGTTGAAGAAACTTGGCATTGACCATGAAAGAACTTGATTGCTGCTAGAAATGAACCCTCTGTTGCACTGAAGATCACTGTTTATTGTATACTGATGCGTATCTCAAACTAGAGAACTCAGCATTTGATTGATTGAACTCAAGCTCAAGGAAACCGTAAGTTTATTCTTTGTTTATCTTCCATTTGAAATGAATATGCAATGAAATTATAGTCTACAACAAAAAAAAAATGTGCGCTCTCCATTCTTTTTGCCGATACTTCACTATTTGTTTCAATGTGACTATTCCTTTTGAAAATATACACACGGTTTATGAATTTGAACTCATAGTGAAACTATAACTTGTCACTCTCAGCTTGAGAGAACTTGGATATATAAGAGTTCTTATTTTATTGCACAAACAACGAACATACACCATGATTCATGGCTCCATTGAAATGAGACTGAGATCTCACACTGCTATTAATATTTTGTTGTTTCCTTTGACTGAAAATGTACTCACGATTTATGATTTACAAGCTTGACTTAATTATCAGTCAAACTGCAACTTGTAAGCCTCCAAATTGCATAAACTCAGATATATGAGAGTTCTTTTATTTGTTTATAAAACAACAAACACATATCATGTTTCACGACATCATTAAGAACTGAGACTTAGAGCTCATACTGTACAGTTTTATGTTTTCCTTTTAGCATGAACTCACAACCATAAGCTGTATTATAACATTTGTTGACAATCAATGGCTGGCATTAATCTAGAACTGGCAATATTTCTTCAGATCCGATTATTTATATTTGCTGAACTATTCTTTGTTAGCAAGCCGTTAACATATCACACTCGGGCTGCACTATTATTAGTTCATTTTGAAAACCATATATGGATTCAAACCTTATAAACCCGAGACTATTTGAAACATTTTCATTACAACTGTAAATACATCTTTTGTGCTGTTGTGACTGTCAAAAACTATGAGCTCATATTGTAAACTAGTAGTGGTTATGGGTTTTTAAATTTATCAATAAAAATCTTCCTTCATACCTGTTGACAACTGGAAATCTAGTATATAGCTTTTGGGTATCATTTAAATTTGTCATAACTATTTTTCTTCAGTTTCAAAGGCCAAAATATTAAGCACAATTTTAGAAAATAATAAGAACTTATTGACAATAAGCACTGAACATTGATATATTTGAAGATTTTCTTATCTTTTAAGCTCGAACCCATGACTGGCAGACAAAAGACATCTTCTGCTGTATATGAATGTTGTAATCATTCTAATTGTCTACTAGAAACACATTTCTCACACAAGGTCTTTTGAATTACTTCAATTCTGTAACTTCATCAATTTCAGTTTCTTCCTTCAGCAAATTATGTGATAACATAGAGCATCCAAATTGTTTCTCTTTATTGACATGAATAGAACCTTGTGTAATCAACAACTATAAACTTGATGAGCCAGTGAACTTGTTTCTTTGCAAACCATATATGATGAGCCCGACCATGATGGACAATTGCTTCAGGAAACCATGAAAACACCTCTTGATGACTCACTAAAGTTGCAAGGTTATGAGTGAAAAATACTAAAGATGTAATCAGCTATTAACACATCTTTCAGTCATAACCTTTGCAACTTTAGAAGGTGATTATGACTGAGAGATGCTCAACACACTTATCATTATTACCATAGAAAATAAGCAATTCTCTCCTTTATGATATCCGACTGCTAGTTACACATACTCTGTTCCAGTTCATACATATTTTCCATTTTATGTTCAGCTTGCATCCTGTAGCTTTGTCCACTGTAAATAATTCACATTGATGTTGAATCTGCACTTAATATGATAAGTACAACAAGATGAAAATGTTTATTTACTGTTAATGAAGTTCAAGAACAGGCTTATGACACTCAAAAACAACAAAATGTTAAATAATGAGGTTCGAACATGGGTTCGTGACACTCAATAAAAACAAACTATAAACACTTTATGATTTTATAGCTTAATCTTGAAGCACTCTTTTGTTTTCAGCAAAAAATATGTTTATGATTTGAAAATGTACTTTGAAATAGTAAGGACATATTTGTACTAGTATTTATGCATCACCATTTGTGTCTTGAACTAGAAATTTGGCAATCATTGGCATTTTCTGTAGCATTCTTATCATGGGAAACCAACTTGATCTACATCTTTGATAATGATTGAAAGTGAAAACTAGTTAGCTGTTATCTGCAAAATAATCTGTTAAGCTTTCAAATAACATTATTATGAAATACATTATCTAAAAAAGGTTTCTCAATTTGAAACATACTAAGTCCCTTTAATTCATACACCTGGTTAATAAAAAGGACAAAATACACCACAATGATCATTAGTAGTAAAAGGTTTCATGTTAGAAATAAGTCCCTTTAACACTACCTTGCAGTGAGTGTCAGTGTACATTTCCTTATTTCATTTAATTTTCCAGATTGATATGCAATATTGAAAACTTGATTGCTAGAGTATGTTATTTGTTTCTCATGTATTGTTTAGATCCAACAGGATCTAACCATATTTTCCTTTCTCATGTAGATATGAGACCCTAAAGACATAGATGCAGATGGAGACCCATAAGATGAAGACCTAAATGCAGAGACCTAGCAGACAACCAGCTAACTTAAAGACAAGACAAGGAAATGCATGGGACCCCTATTCCATACTTCAATCTTTCTTTTCAATTCTGCAATGTACTCTAGCTATTGAATTGAAATATGAAACAAGAAAGGACATTTGTATACTACATTCAGTTTGAATCCACAATGTAATGATCATTCATGAATTTTGAATTTTGCAATACTTGATCAATACTTAGAGTACAATGATGGCATCTAGAATGAATGCAATAATGACATGTAAACTAACAAAACCTGCAAGGTAGTGTTAATTAGACAAACAAATGCAACCTTTTCCTATTAATGCTTATTGTATTGTATGCTGTATTTTTGAGTAACTGTTACAAGTCTTGCTATCAATGACAAAGGGGGAGATTGTTGCACTGAGAAATAAGTAGTTGTCATGGATGTCAAACTTGTTGTTCTCTATAGAGGTCAAATGGAATGCGTAATCTATGTATAGGCTATAAGATAGTTATGTAGAAGTAGCAAATATTAGAAGAATGTTAATAATGATCTGGAAATTGATAGACAAATATGCATGCATAGAAGAAGTATAATTTTTCATAGTGACTTTATACAATGATAATGATAGGAGAAACTTGTATAATGGTTCATGTTGCCCAAAATTTCCTATTTTGCAAATTTGGCCAAATTTCCAGGTCTCTATTTTTATCCCGCCCTGCTGCAACTTGTTTTCACTTGCGAAGTTGATCCACAAAGTTTTATGCTGTGTGATCTGAACCTTATGATCTTCAATGTGTCACCATGCTTCAGTCCAGATCACATCACTTAAATCACAATACCTAGGAGGTTATTCAAGTTTTTATGTTGCAGGAATTGTTTGTGCGCTACTGCGACTGTGTTCCAGGAAAAATGTTCAGTGTCGAAAACCCTCTGTGTTTTCTACCTTTTGGTCCGAAAGCTTAGGATGTTTTTGACCTTCGATCTGAAGTCCTCTATGTTTTCGATGTTCTGTCTGAAAACCCTCTGTGTTTTCGACCCCTCATGTTTCACACTTCTTCCTCTGGCATTGGCATTTCACAAGCGTGCAACTCCAACCAGGTGGGTCCTAGTTCCTCATAACCATTTCCAGTGCGGTAGATCCGACGGTGGTTGCATGTTCACATGGGATCTTCCGACCCCATGCGATCCTGCGACAACCATCCAATGAGAATCTTAGTGGGTTGTGGGTCCGATGTGTTATGGTGGTCATTTCTCAGCTGCTGGTGGGTCCTCTGGTGGTGACGTGTCCATTTCTTAGCAGTCGATGAAGTTTGCATGTGGCCCCGTAGATTCAAGATCTATGGTGGTCGCATGTTCGCATGGGATCTTCCGATCCCATGCGATCATGCGACCGCCGTGAGATCCTTTTGATGCTCACGAGTGCTATTGTCGTGGGTCTGACCGATGTGTGGTTGGGTTTCGGTTGGTCCACGTGGTTGATAGGTAGAAAAGTTGTTGAGCCCGGGTGTCTATGTGGTAGCGATGACAGGTTCTAAGAGGCGTGTCGCATGATCGCATGAGGCTTTTTGAGCTCATGCGATCATGTGCCAACATTATTTTAAGGCAGTGTGGGCCCAAGGTTGGTAAGCTTTGCGTGGTTGCCCAGTTGGAGGGTTTTCACATGGTTGCTGGATGTAGCCGGGGTTAAGAAAAAAGTTAAGCGACTTGGCAACTAAGAGGGAAAATGAACCCAGGGTTAACTTAGTGTTAAGTTTGCAGTAAGGCTTGCGGTGGGTTCGAATGTGCTAACATGTTGGTATGCTCACTTCTAATTGGATCTTGACTGGCGATGTGGACTTTGACCTTTCATAGGGGCTTGTGACTATTTTGGGGATGATCTAGATTATCCAATTTGCTAGGAAAAATGTGATCAATGGTCAAGTTTTAAATGAAGAACTAGTAACTGTTGGGGCCTAAATTTGAAGTCTTCTGCAGGGGTTTTCACTAGTGTTGGATCCGGTTTACGTGTGCAAAGTAGAGATAGGTTCTAAGGGGCTTGTCGCATGATCGCATGTGGCTTTTTGAGCTCATGCAATCATGCGACCAGTGTTTTTTCAAAGCGGTGCGACCAGTTTTTCACAGGCTTTCTTCCAAGGTGGATGTTTGCAAGTGTGGGTAGCTAAAAATTTATGACTTTTGAGGATGGTTGTAGGTTGCAAAGTTGATGAAGGAGGTCTGGCTAGCCGTCAGGGGTCATTTCTTGTCCTGGGGAGGTACTAGTTAGCATTCATGGCAAGTTTTTGTGTAGGAAGAGGATGAGTCTAGGTTGCTTGTCTGTAGGCATGATCAAGTACAGAGATGGGCACGCAGCTTGAAGGCTGATCGACCATGATACTACAGAGTTTTATTTATGATCAATCTTCTCAATCCCCTAGGGTTGATTATTTTATTATAAAACCTGTAACCCTAGTTAGTTTTCAGATTCCTACCTACGTGTAGAGGATGTTTATAACATTTTTTGGAGCTTGTAGAGCTCAGAATTCACATTTTGTAAAAAAGAAAGACTCTTTCTTGGGAAGCTATCTGTGGCATTTCTTCCTGCCCCCTGGTTTCCCACATTTTGTAATTCCCATTGATGAATTCAAACATTGCAAAAGTATTTTTGTGACAATTCTTCATGTCCCTATGCTTCTTTGTCTGAGTTTGTCTCTTATTGGATTAAGGTTTATGCATGTTTTCAATGGAAATTGGGGTTCCTAGTCCCTCTCATTTTTTGCAATTTTGTGTGTTACTGTGTCTGATCTAATTTAGATGTTTTGTGGGTATACTACAGCCCTTAGCAGTCTTGTCTCATTCCTACACCTAGTTGCAGAGGAGGATGTTTGTTTCCAAGTCATAGGTTGAGTTTTCTGTTCAGGCCTTCCTATGAAATACTTATGCAAGCCTATCTAGTGAGTGGTGACTTATTAGACCTAATTCCCCCATTGATCTCATTCCTCTATACTGAGATCCAAACCCTAATTTTGGTGCATCACCTAGTAGGTAGTTTGCTTTCATGTCATTTCCCTTTCATGCACTCCTTCTAACCCTTTCCCTTCAAAGTTTACTTTCCTGTCTAAGAGAAAACTAAGGTGATAATCCAAGAGGAACTAGCCTAGAACCTAGAGGTTTCATCTTGGTTAGCAAAGGTCCCACAACCTTGAGATGATTCCCATGTTATACTGAGTTATCAAGACCAAGAGAGCTTGAAACAAAGGTGCAAAACTCAGTGTATAACAGTTAAAAGATTGGTATTTTGGCTTGAATAAGGTGTTTTCAAAGGTCTTATCTTTTCTCTAGAGGTTTTTCAAACATATGATATATTCTTTGTGACCAGAGATTATTGAAGTATTTAGTTTGTAGTATCTTTGAGCATCTTAGCTCTTGTCTGAAGGATTAGAGCTTGATTATGAAATTCATACACACACACACACACATATATAAATATACATGTATGTATATATACACATATATTAATACACATATATTTATGTATATGTATATATGTATACACACATATATATCTATATATCTATATACATATATATGTACACACACATATCTACACACACACACACACACATGTATGTATACATATATATTTATGAAATGATACATCACCTATTGTAGTTCAAAAAGGATGATGTTGGAAGCTAAAATCCTCTACATTATATTTTTCATGGTATGATTTACATTGTGAATTTGAAAATCCTTCTCTCTGATAGAAAATAACACTAGATTGTTGGAATTCTATATCTTATTTTTGGTTTGGCACTTTTAAGGTTATAGCATATAGAAAGAGCTTCATCATGTTTATAGATTATATGTTTTGCATCACAACATATATTGGTAGATTCTCCAATTCTGGATAATTGTGTAGGCATCTTCTTAGGTCCGATCCTTGTTGGTAGTGTGCATTGATTTTGGAGATAATTATTGATTTTATCATTTTGTGCCAACCTATTTGAATGATTTTTGTTACTTTTCCTATTTCTCTTTTTAGAAAAAGTGGTAACTTGTACCACAAAATTTTATTTATTTAAATTATTTTATTTTATTTTTTTAAAACTTTTTTTTTTTGGTTACTTTTTCCCTCTGCATGATTTTGAGATTTATTTTTGGGCCAATTGTTCCTCTATATCAACTGACATAATATATTATAAATGGGTATATAACAAGGGATTTACTTCTAATTAAAAAATAATGTGCTAAAGAAAATGATAAGAAAAGGAGAATTGTCAAAAAGAAATTCAAGGCAGGAGGGAGCGATAGATGTTAGATAAGCTAAAATGATGAAATTGAAAAAATGAATGGTTCTCTACATTGGTATGCCACAGTAAAGCTTTTGAAAAATTATTTTGTGAGATCTGTTGTAATAGATATGACCTATTTAGTTATAGTAAAACATTGATTGTATATAAGGTAGCGATCTTTATTTTATTAGGAAAGTGAGCTCCTTTGACTGTGATCTAAATTTTTTAATACAGTTAAATATCATATAATGAGTATATTTCTCACTGTGGTTTTTTTCCATCTTGGGTTTTCTATGTAAATCTTGTGTTACTGTGTGTTCTTATGTATTTGGAGTCTGTACTTTATCTTCTATTAATCATTAATTAAGTTATTTCAGATTTGGGATAATATATTTGTTAAAATTTTGAGTGTGTTGATTCACCCCCCTCTTACCATTGAGTTGTGTTCAATACCTTCCTCTTTACCAATAATGGCATCCACAATCATAGCTATGGATCAAGATGCCATTGAGCCCTTGTAGGCCTCTCAATCTAGCCCAAACCTACACCAAAACCAACTTACACACAAGCTTAGGTATCATTGGTAGAAGAGGGCTTTGGTACGTGAGGTTCTTGTGTAGGTGGAGAGTGAGTCTTTGGTGCCTATGTCTGCTACTCATGTTCTTAGCCCCGACCTTACTTATGCTCCTTCTGATCCATGCTTTCATCTAACTACCTATTTTGTTTCACTTCCCCTTACACTAGGAACTACTATTAGGTATCATGCTTAGAGGGTCTAGGTTTTTATCTCTCTATTGCATGAGCCATTATTGATTACCTCCTTGCTCATTTCCTAATTTTCTTTGCACCTAGAAAAATCTACATACACAGTTGTGTCTAGTGTAGTTATATCCACCTAGCCTACACTAACTCCATCCTGTAACTATTATCCTAGCTTTCCTAGGGTCTTTATGCTAGCTATGGTGGAACAAAGGGTCTACTCGACTTCCTTTAAATGAAATTTTGAGTAGGTCCCAATGCCTAAGTTTTGTTAGAATTTGGTAATATTGAGAGGGGGGATGAATTAGTATTACAAAACTTATATGATTTCTTCAACCACTTGATAAATATAACACTTAAAGAAAATAACCATGCAAAATAAGAATACACAAGATAAGTCATGACACTATTATTTTTCTCTCAAGGAAACCCTGTTAAGGGAAAAACTCCAGTGGGGATGACACCCACAATTATCTACACTATATAAAAGAGACCCTATTAGGAGTCCCAACCCTGTTAGGAGCTGATTAATACAATAGGAAAGTGTCCCTATTAAAGGACATGCCCTATTAGGAGTCTACAAAGCCCTGTTAAGGGTATTACAATTAGATAACTAGGGGGGGGTGAATCAGTTAAATTTAATTATCCTACAGTCTCAAATAATCCCATATGTATATAAAAAAACTTTCAAATTAATTAATCAACTTGGTAAAATATCAACTGTGCGTTTCTCTTCATATACCGATTACCAGTAAATTAAATATTGTGTTTACCAATCAATCCAGTTATAATAATGTGTAAATTAAAATAACAATTCAACACATCCATACACATATAACACTTAGATTTTTAACGTGGAAACCCTGTTACAAGAAAAAACCACCTAGGATCGGTAACGCAAAATAATTCACTCTTCTAAAGAGAGCTCAGTTAAGAACCAACTCTGTTAAAGGTTACAAAACACACTGTGAGGTGTGACCTGGTTAGAGAATTTATCACTAATAGTTCTTCCTTGACCAAACATTCACTATGGGGTCAACAAGAAAACAATCAACATTCATTGAGTGTCATATTGAAATATAAAGACTGTTAAGTCCCACTCAGTTAAGAGATTTATCTATAGCAATGGTTAAACTGATACAGTAATGATCTGATTCAAATGCAACTTGATATGCAAATTTTTAGATCTATGCTAAGCTCAAAAATACCTCTGATCAATAATCTATCCAATCTCTTTGTTTCCTCCAGCTCTGTTATGCTTGGTAATTGCTTTCTCTATCTCTCGATGTTGTCTGTAGAATTGCTTAGTTATGTCTTCCACCAGTTTGATCAACTTTTCATGTGAATTCTCTTGCAACAGACTCAATAATGAATCTATTGTCTCTTTATATAGACATCATAAACCATTTTATTTCCATCCATAGATTACTCCTCTTAATCTTTACCATTGATTTTACCGCTTTAACCTTCCTCGATAGTTGTGTCAATAACACGTTTCATTCTCCTTCATCCGATCATCCTTGAATTTTGTTAGCCATTTGATCACCATAACAAACATTATCATTTACCTTAGAATCATAAACAATTGTCCAACTCATCATCTTTAGTCGGCAGTCATAAGTTCCATTTATTTCTTTCACTCGATCAATACCATAATGTGTCGATGATAACTAGCTCAGTTAACACTATACTCGGTATACACTACACTTTCTCGATGTATATTGAATTCTTCATTTACAGACCATATAAACTTGTTCATTCTTGATCTTCAATCCATAATTGATTCATGTAATATAATCAAATCACTAACATAATGCCATAGACTCATTAATAAGTTACCCAATGAATACCATATGCATAACTTTCTCATCCATCTCATCTTCATGTAGATATCTCATTCCTTCATCATTTTTCCTTCTTAAGATGTTTGTAACCATCATGATAAGTACAGTCAAAACTAGTTGACATCAATGATAATACATTAACTTATTTAATGCCTTACATACACATTAGTAGCCCAATGATAATCAATCATTGTCTTTCACATATCCAATATGTTGTCAAATTCTTCCTGAAGATATTTAATCAGTTGGAGTTTATCAATCTCTCCCTTTGGCATTAATGGCAACACAATATGAAATATGCCATAGAATACCAAACATCTATTCTAAAACTCTGTATGCAAATGCTATAACTTGGTATCCTCTCCCTAGCTTGTATATTTAATATGTTTAATCACTACACAACATCAACACTCTTCATGCAGTCTCTCTCCTTGTAGATAAATATTTTATTAAATCTTCCCTCCCTTTGACAACAATGCCAAAAATAAAATAAATAAATCTTTAGTAGCCAAATCAATATATTTATTCTTCAGTTCAGATCAAGTACCTTCTATGTTCTAATATGTAGTTTCAGTTTGTCTTCCATCTTTCAGTTTTCACAACCTCAGGAAACCCAAAGTGTGAACATTATGCGTCAACATTATTTAATATTTTGATAAAGTATAGGTCGATGCAACCTCCTAATCCCCATAGTGACCGATAGACAGGGGATGGACCACTAGTCTACTCCTCAAGTACTCAAATCCATCCTTAGGTAAGGGTTTAGTAAATATATCAGTAAGTTGCTCTTGTGATTTTACATACTCCAGTCTTGATTTTCTTGTACTTACTCCCTCAAATAGTGATACTTTATAGATATATTCTTTGTCTTTTCATGCATCATCAGATTCTTAGAAATGTTTATTGCACTAGTGTTATCACAATATATTATCACTGGGTCAGTGATCTCTTCATTCATAGCTTCCAAAAGTTGTTTTATCCATGCAATGTTCAAACAATTAGCATCAACAACAACATATTCTACTTTTGCAGTGGAATGAGAAATGCATCCTTGTTTCTTACTTATCCAAGTAACTAATCTTTCTCCCAAAAGAATGCTCTACTAGTAGTGCTCTTTCTATCATTAATGTTTCCAGTCCAATCCTCATCTGTGTAAATTTTCAGTTCAAAATTACCTTCTTTCTTGTACCAAAAACCATAGTTTTTAGTGTTCTTCAAGTATCTCAAAATTTTTTTTACAACAGTCATATGTCATTCTTTATGATTAGCAAAAAATCTTGCTACAATTCCAACCACATGTACAATATCTGGTCTGTTATGCACAACATACATCAATTTACCAATCATTGATCTATACAATGTCTGATTTACCTCAGTCGACTTGTCATCCTTTGTCAATTTTCATCCAGTGACCATAGGTGTACCGATTGGTTTTGAATCCTCCATACCAAATGTCTTCAATACTTCTTTTATGTACTTTGATTGAGTAATGTATATACCTTCATTCTATTGTGAAATTTGCAAGCCAAGAAAATTTTTAATCTCTCCAAACATTGACATTTCAATTTTTTTTCTCATTTCATCAGCAAATGATTTGCATAGGTTATTATGTCCTCCAAACATGATATCATCAACAAAAATTTCAGCAATAAGAATCTTGTCATCAGTTTCACTTTTTAAATACAAATTGTTGTTGTCACTTGTTCTAACAAATCCAATATTGATAAGATAGGAGTGCAGTCTTTCATACCATGCTCTTGGTGCTTGTTTCAGTCCATATAGTGCTTTGTGCAACTTACATACCATATTCCTCTAATTAGGATCAATAAAACCTTCAAGTTGTTCAATGTATACCTCTTCTTCAAGTATTCCATTCATAAATGTAAATTTAACATCCATCTGATAAACTTTAAATCCTTTGTAAGTAGCATATGCAAGCAATATTCTAACTCCTTCAAGTCTAGCAATGGGTGCAAAAGTCTCACCATAGTCAATACCTTCTTCTTGTGCATACCCTTTGCATACTATTCTTTCCTTATTCCTAGTGACATCTCCATTTTCATTCAATTTGTTTCTGAATATCCATTTGGTTCTAATTACATTCTTATCTTTCAGTCTCGGTACTAATGTCCATGTTTTTTTTATAATTTTTTTTATATCTTCTCAATCTCTTCATTCATGGTCTTAATCCATTCATCATTTTCAAGTGCATCTCTAAAAATTTTAGGTTCAAATTTATAAACTAAGCATTTGTTGTTTCTCAACTTAATTCGTGTCATCATGCTAGTTTTCTTATCTCCAATAATTTGATTTTGTGGATGATGTCTCCTTACGTATCTTACAAGTACAAGTTCAATTATTTGATCTTCATTGTGTTCTCCACTCAGTGCATGATCATGATCTTCATCGGTAACAATTTGCCGATTCTTGGTCTATATAGATTGAAGCTTGGTAGCATTACCCTGTTGCTCGGTAATGCTAGGCTACTACTCAGGTAGAGTGCCACGTTCGTCAATGTAAACAAATATACCATAGTCTTCTAGTTCCTTTTTGCCTTCATCATTTTTCTCAGCAAATTCATCAACTCTCACATTTGCACTTTCAATCATCTTGTTAGTAGCCTTATTCAAACATTTGTAAGCTTTTCTCTTAGTAGAATATCCTAGGAATATTCCTTCATCACCTTTTGAATCAAATTTACCATTTCTATCATCTTTCAAAATGTAACATCTTCTTCCAAATATTTTGAAATAACTTACATTAGGTGTGTAACCATACCATAATTCATAAGATATCTTGTTTGAATCTTTATTCAGTTGAACTTGGTTCAATGTGTATACAATAGTACTAACAACTTCTCTCTAGTATATCTGTGCTACATCTTTTTCAATCATTAGTGTTCTAGCACAATCCATAATAGATCTATTTCTCCTATAAGCAATACCATTCTGCTAGGGTGTCCTTGGTGTAGAAAGATGTCTCTTAATTCCATGCTCATTACAAAAATTAGTGAACTCATCAGAAATAAATTCACCACCTCTATCTGATCTCAAGCATTTTAGTTCTTTACCACTTTCATTTTCCACTTTTTCTTTATACCATTTAAACATCTTAAAAGTTTATATTTTTCTTTCAAGAACATGACAGTCATCATTCTAGAGAAGTCATCAACAAACAAGATAAAATATATGTCTCCATAATAACTCTAAGTTATCATAGGAGTACACAAGTCAGTATGAACTAACTCCAAGATAGCATTAGATGAAATTTTTTTCTCTTAAAACTAGTTTTTGACATTTTTCCCATTTGACATTGTTTGCACATAACATGGTCAGGTTTAGATATTCTTGGTAAACCTCCAACTCTCCTTTTCTTACTTATCTTAACCATGTTGTCAAAATTCACATGATATAACCTCTTGTGCCATAACCACACATCTTCATTTTTAGCTAACAAACAAGAAGTTTTAGCATTGTCAAGATAAAATAGATTACCTTTAGATTATTCACCAGTACCAACCAACTTGCCAGTCTAATCATAGATTTTCACGTTTCTATTCTCAAATGCAACTTGGTGACCTATATTATTCAACTATGCTACACTCAATAGATTATAATTAAGTCCTTTCACCCAATATGCATTATCACATTTGATCTTATTGTTCAACAATATAGACCATTTTCCTTTTACTAGACAAGGTATATCATTTACCATTTTAATAGATCCACCATTAGAATGTTCAAGGTATTCAAATTTCTCTTCATCACCAGTCATATGATGTGTACAACCACTATCAATAATCCAAGTATCATTCTTTCTAACTTTAGAGATAAGTGTTTTTTCTACATACCTTTCTTCTTCTTCTTCTTCTTCTTCTTCTTCTTCTTTTAAAGCTACAAATACCACCTCTATGTCTTCATCAGTGTCGGTATCAGTGTCATCATCATAATCTTCAACAAGGTAACATGCCTTCTTGCCTTTGTCTTTGTAATCTCAATTACTTCTTTTGTCATACTGTTGGTTGCCTCTATGTTCTCGGTTATCTCTTCTATCAAACTTCTTTTCATTAGATCTTTCATTAGTTTTCTCATCGTCTTTCCTATTAGGACATCTAGCTGCAATATGGCCAATCTATTTACATTTAAAGCATACCAAAGGTAGTTTTCCTCTATATCTTCCTTTACCCTTTTGTAATCTTCTAGCCATTAATGCTTCAAGTTCATCAAGTTCATCCTCATCACTTTCACTATCACTCTCATTACTTATCATATGTTTTCTACTTGATTTACCAATTTTCAGAGATGACATAAATGTAGACTCAATAGTGGGAACAATACTATTGTCAAAGTTATTCAACTTAAATGTAGTTAGTCTACCGATTAGACTGTCAAGTGTAATATGACTACCAAGAGTTGATCTTATCTCATGAATTACAGAGACTCTAATAGTATAAGAAGGTAACAAGGTTATGAGAATTTTACTTACAACAGTGTCTTCATCAATAATTCCACCTACTCCTCGGATAGAATTCACAACCTCCTTGACTTGATTACTAACTTGAGATATGTTCCCTCCTTTCATTCTCATGTCATCAAACTTTCCTCTAAGACTTTCATGTTTAGCCCTTAGCACATTCATATCTCCTCCATGAACTAGTGTAAGCTTGTCCCACATCTTTTGAGCAGTTGTACATGTCTTAACATCTTTGAATTCGACATCTGATAAGGAAGAAGCAAGCTCTATCATCATAGCATTGTGTTCTTGTCTTTCTCTCATCTAATCAATAGTCAAAGTTCCAGAGGGTAAGATAAAAATATTTTCTAAGTAGTATGTTATAGACTCACCTATCCCTGATAGATACAATTTCATTCTACTTTTCCATGTCGAGAAGTTGTCTTTGTTAAGCTTTGGCACCTCTCTTTTATACATCTTGTGATCTTTAGTTTAAGTCCTTCAAACTTTTCCTTCAAGCACTCAATGTTCTGATACCAATTGTTAGATAACTAAGAGGGGAAGGGGGGTGAGTCAGTTAATTATAGTTATCCTATAGTCCCAAATAATCCTAGATGTATATAAAAAAATTTTCAAACTAATTGATCAACTCAGTAAAATATCAACTATGCCTTTCTCTTCGTATACTGATTACTAGTAAATTAAATACCGTGTTTACCGATCAATCCAATTATAGTAATGTGTAAAGTAAAATAACAATTCAACACATCCATATGTATATAAAACTTAGATTTTTAAAGTGGAAACCCTATTAGGGGAAAAACCACTTGGAACCGGTAACCCAAAATAATTCACTCTTTTGAAGTGAGCTCGGTTAAGAGCTAACCCTGTTAAAGGTTACAAAACACACTGTGAGGTGTGACCTGGTTAGAGGATTTATCACTCATAGTTCTTCCTTGACCAAACATTCACTATGGAGTCAACAAGAAAACAATCAACATTCATTGAATGTCATATTGAAATATAAATACTGTTAAGTCCCACTCATTTAAGAGATTTATCTATAAAAATGGTTAAACTAATACAATAATGATCTGATTCAAATGCAACTTGATATGAAAATTTTTAGATCTATGCTAAGCTCAAAAATACTTCTGATATATAATCTATCCAATCTATTTGTTTCCTCTAACTTTGTTCTTCTCGATAATTGCTTTCTCTATCACTCGGTATTGTCTGCAGAATTGCTTAGTTCTGTATTCAACTAGTTTGATCAGATTTGTATGAATTCAACATTTTCACATGAATTATCTTGCAATAGACTCGATAATGAATCTCTTGTCTCTTTATATAGACATCATAAAATATTTTATTTCCATCCATATATTTTTCCTCTTAATCTTTACCGTTGATTTTTTTGCTTTAACCTTCCTTGGTAGTTGTGTCAATAACATATTTCATTCTCCTTCATCTGATCATCCTTGAATTTTTTCAACCATTTAATCATCATAACAAACATTATCATTTACCTTGGAATCATAAGAAATTGTCCAGCTCATCATCTTTAGTCGACAGTCATAAGTTCCATTTATTTCTTTCACTTAGTCAAATACCATAATGCGTCAGTGATAACTAGCTCAGTTAACACTATACTCAGTATACACTACACTTGCTCAATGTATATTGAATTCTTCATTTTCAGGCCACATAAACTTGTTCATTCTTGATCTTCAATCCATAATAGATTCATGTAATACAATCAAATCACTAACATAATTCTATAGACTCGTCAATAAGTTACCCAATGAATACCATATCCATAAATTTCTCATCCATCTCATCTTCATGTAGATATCTCATTCCTTCATCATTTTTCCTTCTTAAGATGTTTGTAACCATCATGATAAGTAAAATCAAAACTAGTTGACATCAATGACAATACATTAACTGATTTAATGTCTTACATACACATTAGTAGCTCGGTGATGATCAATCATTGTATTTCAAATATCCAATCCATTGACAAACTCTCCCTCAAGATATTCAATCAGTTGTAGTTTATCAATTACAACTGTGTAACATGCACTCTCAAAATATGGACTAATATCCTGCTATTACAATGAGTATTATATCAAGACATGAGAATAAAATCCTACAACTCCATGCATCATTGTTCTCATTCACTTCATTGACTTCTCTTCTCTACTTATATTCACACATACATATTCACAATACTCCTCCACACGTTGCATTTACCAATTACATCATTTACTTATACCCAATTAAGAGTAAAGTAACTAGGTCAATCTCTATAGGCAATTAAAAAATTTAACTCAAGGTTAGCTACATAATATTACAACATGCGACCTTACATATATTACAATGGCATTATGTTGGCCATACATACATGATAAATACATAAAATAACCTAACATAGGTTGGCCAATACCTATGTAACTTCGCAAGCCCTGATGCTCTATTCTCTACCTTTAACTGTACTCAAAGAGCTATATTTTTGAAACCACTCATCCAAAATATGTGCACTCACACATAGAGATCTTCCATATATTAATACATCATCCCATTGTTGGAAATTTGGCTGAGTAAGATATCATGATGTTGTTATTATGGCAACATATATTCAGTATTAAGACAACATGATCTGAGGATGAAGTTCTGGATGAGAACTTAAGAAAATTGTCCAAGTATACTAGTGTTTATCTATCTACACAGAGACTATTTTGATCAGAAAAGTTAATAGAAGTATTTTCAGTCCATGAAAACTTGAGCACATATTATATGAGGTATATTGAAGCTACATCTAAGAGTGCAAGACTGTACAACATGTACGAACTGAGATATTAATGTTTTACTGAAACAATGTTGAGCTGAGTAGAATAGGGAAATGATTAGTAAATGATTGTTTTGAGTTAAAGGATTATTTTGTTTATCAAAATAATGACTTAACTAATTAGGGATGACATCCTATGTTGGATTGGAGAGATAGGGTACTAAGAGGGGAGGGGTGAATGAGTGCCCACAAAAACTTTCACTTATAAACCTTTTAGATCTAAAATAGCAAACAATAGTAACCTTCAAAAATAACTTGTATCCATTGTATGAATCATTCATTCATTTAACTATCAAAGATAAATAGCATGAAATCAACAAGATAATTAGCACATAACACAAGTATTTTGGTAACGCAGAAAACCTTGTTAGAAGGTAAAAACTATGGTGGGGATGACACCCACAAATTCTCCACTACTGCAGATAGAAAAGGTTTGCCTGTTAGGGCTACAAGTGGTGATCACTTCTAGTGATCTTACCCTGTTAGGAGTAACATATTAGATCAGCTAGATCTACTTAGTTATAGGATTTTAGCAACACTACTTGAGTGTGCACTCAGTTAAGAGATTTACAAAAAGATTGTTAGGTCTACTCTGTTAAGAGATTTTATAAAAAATCTATCACAATGATTAGAAAGAAATAGGTATCTATCTGCTAATGACAAATCAATTTGTTTGATACAATTCTATGAAATACTAAATAGATATCACCTTTTCTATGTGAAGATCTCTGCTCTGAACTGCTCAGTTAGCTGATTTTGATTTTTCTTTAATCTGATTACCACTTAATACTATTCTACTCTGTCGATCAACTGATAATCTTGAAGTTGGCTAATGCTTCAAGAACTTCTTCATTCATCCATCAATTACTTCAAAATGATGCAATTATATAGCATACTGCTTTATGTCACTTAACAAAATTAGGTTACAATATCTTAGAGAAAACCCTAAGATCTACGGTGTAGAAAAAAAACCTAGATCAAAATAATAACATACGATCTTCATCGCAATTAATGATGGAATCTTACAATAAATGATCCTCAATCTTGGTAAAACTGATGAACTACAACTGATTTAGAACTTGAATGGAGAATCTGTAATTCAAGATTACTAAAGGAGTTGATGATTAGATATGCAAGATGATTAAATCAGTATTATGTTGTCATTGATGTCAACTAGCTTGATAGTACTTATCTTGTAAGTTACTATACCGACACATCTGAAGAAAGGTGAAAGAGATGAAGAACAAAAATATCTACATGAGGAAGGTGTATATGTCAAATGAGTATAAGGAATACACTGAGTAACTTGTTGATGAGTCTATGACTTGATGAAATTGACTTTATTATGTTGCATTCATCTATGATGAAGAATAGAGCTGAAAGACACAAAGTAGTGTTGTCGGTAAATAAAGCATTCTAGTATACACCGATGAAATGTAGTGTATACCGAGCATAGTGTTAACTGAGCTTGTGTTAACCGACACATTTTTTTGTTAATCGAGCAAAACAGAAAGGAATTAAATCATCAGTTTAGTCAATAAAGTGATGAGTTGTAAAGTGTATGAAATTGAGGTAACAAATAAGGTTTGTTATGAAGATCGATGACTAACATAAATCAAAAGGATCTAATGGAGCAGATTGAAACGTGTTACTGACAGATCAACCAAAGAAGCTTAAAGCGGCAAAATCTATGAATATGATAAAGCGGAAAAATCTGATGGAGGAAAAGAAAATGATTTACTCGTCTATATAAGAGACATTGGTTTCATTGTTGAAGAAAGCCAGAAGAAGAAGATATTGCAGAATTATCACGTGAACAAGTTTTCATGCATTCTGATCATACTGGTTAATAAGAACTGAGCTGTAGAACAATTATCGAGCTACAGAGAGTAATTACCAATGGATAGTAAGTTTATATAGTATTGAATCTGAAGTGGTATATTGATCAGAAAGATTTGAATGAGCTGAACATTGATCTGTAAACAACAATTAAAGTTGTTTCAAGGCAGATCATCTACTGTTACATATTTAACCATTGTACACAGTCAAATCTCTTAACCGAGTGGACTATGAAAGTCTTTTGATGTTTCATTCATAGAGTGAACATTGTTATCCTATCAAACCTAGAGTGACTGCTGGTTGGACGATAACTTCTGGTCTAAAATCCTCTAACAAGGTCACACCTAACAGTGTGTTTGTAACCTTTAACAGGGTTGGGTCTTCACCGACCTCACTTCAGAAAAGTGAACAATTTTGGGTTGCCAGTCCCAGGTGGTTTTTCCCTTCACAGGGTTTCCACGTTAAATCTCGTGTTATGTGTTGATTGTGGTATTTGTTTGTTATCATACTTTTCATATTACATGTTAGATTTAATCGGTAACTATTATAAAGTTTAGACTGACAATCGGTAAAGACATAGATAGTGAAAGTATTTTATGTTTACTGAGTAGTAGAAGTTGTAGATTTGTTTTGGATTATACATTTTGGAATTGGGACACTGGATAACTAATTCACCCCCCCTCTCAGTTATTCTAACAATTGGTATCAGAGCTTCGGTTGCTTAGAATAGAGTTTTAAGGACTCCAACAAAAAGGTCTCAAGATGTATAAGAGGGAAGTGCCAAAGCTGAACAAAGATAACTTCACAGTATGGCAAAGCCGGATGAAATTGCACATATCTGGAATTGGGAATTTTGCACTAGAACTGATGGAGAATGGCTACATTGAACCGACACCAGGTCCCTTGACACTTGATCAATTAAAGGACATGCATGAACACAATATCACTATGATGGAACTTGTCGCTACTTGTACCGATGCCGAATTTGAAGACATCAAGGATTGTGATATAGCTAAGGCCATGTGAGACAAGTTGACTCTAATATATAGTGGAGATGCAAATGTTAAGAGAGCCAGAGTAGAAAGCCTAAGAGGTTGATTTGATGATATGAAGATGAAAGAAGGTGAGAACATTATGCAATACAAAAATTGACTAAAAGAGGTAGTATATGCTATTAGAGCATCCAGTGGAGTTATTGACAATGAAACAATGATAAACAAGATTCTCAGAACTTTGCTGCCAGTTTATGCGATCAGGATCTCTACAATTCATGAAACAAGGGCTACATCCAACCTCACTCTTGACACTCTGATCGGTAAGCTTACAACCTTTGAATTGAATAACTTTGACAACAGTGTTGTACCTTCTATTGAATCCACTTTCATGTCTTCTTTGAAGATTGGTAAGTCTAGTAGCAGGAATGATAAGAACAATGATAGTGATAGTAATATCGATGATGAGCTTGAAGCTCTTATGGCCAGAAGATTTCCCAAAGGTAAGGGAAGGTATAGAGGCAAGTTACCCTTGGCATGTTTTAATTGTAAAGAAGTCGGCCACATCACTGCTAGATGTCCGAATAAGAAAGATGATGATAGATCCAAAGAATGATCCGAAGGAAGCTATGGGAGAAGAGTCAATAAAGGCTACTGACACAACAATAGAGACAACCGAGATAGCTATGACAAAGGGAAAAAGGTATGTTACATAGCCAAAGAATTTGAATCTGAATCTGACATTGATGATGATGTAGAATTAGTATTTGTTGCTATGAAAGATGATTCAGAGGAAGAAGAGAAACATGAAGAAACAACACTGATCTCTAAAGTAAGAAAAAATGATACATGGATCATAGACAATGGTTGTACACATCATATGACTGGTGATATAGAGAAATTTGATCTACTTGATGAATATGATGGTGGATCTGTTATAATGGGAAATGATGCACCTTGTACGGTGAGAGGTAAAGGTTCACTGATGATTAATGATAGAATAAAATGTGAAAATGCATATTGGGTAGATGGACTAAACTATAATTTGTTAAGTGTGGCACAACTGAATAACTCAGACCACCGACTTGATTTTGAGAGCAGAAAGGTAAGAATCTATGATGATGGAGGAAGACTTTTTAGAACCGGTACACAATCCAGAGGTAATCTATTTTATCTTGATATTGATCAGTCTTCTTATTTATTAATGAAGGATGAAGATGCATGGTTGTGGCATAAGAGGTTATGTCATGTGAATTTTGATAACATGATCAAGATTAGTAAGAAGAAAAGAGTTAGAGGGTTGCCTAACTTGTCAAAACCAGATCATACTATGTGCCATGAATGTCAAAAAGGTAAGATGACTAAGTCTAGTTTTAAGAGCAAAGACTACTCAACAAAGAAGATACTTGAGTTGGTTCATACCGATCTATGTGGTCCTATGAGAACTCAAAGCTATTATGGTGATAGATACTTTATTCTTTTTGTTGATGACTATACTAGATTGATGACTATTATGTTCTTGAAAGAGAAATCTGAAGCTTTTAAGATGTTTAAGTGGTATAAGGCAAAAGTAGAAAAAGAGACTGGAAAAGAGTTAAAATCCTTAAGATCTGATAGAGGAGGTGAATTTATCTCTGATGAATTTACTAATTTCTTTAATGAGAATGGTATTAAGAGATAGGTCTCTGCACCGAGAACACCTCAGTAGAATGGGATTGCTAAAAGAAGGAATAGGTCAATCATTGACTGTGCTAGAACACTAATGCTGCAAAAGAATATTGCTCAAACATATTGGAGGGAAGCTATTAGTACAACTATATATGTGCTTAACCGAGTACAACTGAAGAAGGACACCAACCAGACACGTTATGAGCTATGGTTTGGACACAAACCTACTGTAAGTTATTTCAAGATTTTTTGAAGCAAATGTTTTATTTTGAAAGATGAGAGAAATGGGAAATTTGATTCTCAAGGTGATGAAGGAATATTCTTAGGATATTCTACTAAGAGTAAAGCATACAAATGTTTGAATAAGGTTACAAATAAGATGATTGAAAGTACTAATGTCCGTGTTGATGAGTTGACGACAAGAACACAGAAGAAAGAAAGGAACCAGAAGACTATGGTAGATTCACTTACATTGAACTTCCTGACTATCTACCAAAGTCGCAACCTGTGATAACCAGTTAGCAGGAAAATAACCTCGAGGAACAGGAAAGGGAAACCGATGAACAAGATG
Organism: Chamaecyparis obtusa; assembly: GCA_027943335.1. Classification (NCBI taxonomy): domain Eukaryota; kingdom Viridiplantae; phylum Streptophyta; class Pinopsida; order Cupressales; family Cupressaceae; genus Chamaecyparis; species Chamaecyparis obtusa. The sequence goes on along the minus strand of BSBK01003587.1, from coordinate 3,039,543 downwards.
GTGCTACCGAGCAAGCACATGAACTTGAACAGGATGAACAAGAAAGAAGAAACTGAGTACTGACTAGTTTTGTTAGAAGACATCATCCTGACACAAATTATTGGAAATAGACAAGCTGGAATGCAGACAAGAAGCAAAACAAGACAAGGTACATGTTTAGTTTGTGAATTTGAACCAAAGAATGTGAAATTTTCATTAGAGAATGAAGAATGGGTTAATGCAATATTACCTGAGTTGCCATCAATGCCAAAGGGAGAGATTGATGAACTACAACTGATTTAGAACCTGAATGGAGAATCTGTAATTCAAGATTAATAAAGGAGTTGATGATTAGATATGCAAGATGATTAAATCAGTATTATGTTGTCATTGATGTCAACTAGCTTGACAATACTTATCTTGTAAGTTACTATACCGACACATCTGAAGAAAGGTGAAAGAGATGAAGAACATAAATATCTACATAAGGAAGATGTATATGTCAAATGAGTATAAGGAATACACTGAGTAACTTGTTGATGAGTCTATGACTTGATGAAATTGACTTTATTATGTTGCATTTATCTATGATGAAGAATAGAGTTGAAAGACACAAAGCAGTGTTGTTGGTAAATAAAGCATTCTAGTATACACGACGACATGGAGTGTATACCAAGCATAGTGTTAACTGAGCTTGTGTTCAACAATGCATTTCTTTGTTAACCGAGAAAAACAAAAAGGAATTAAATGATCAGTTTAGCAGATAAAGTGATGAGCTATAAAGTGTATGAAATCAAGGTAACAGATAAGGTTTCTTATGAAGATCGATGACTAACATAAATCAAAAGGATCTAATGGAGTAGATTGAAATGTGTTACTAACACATCCGCCAAAAAGCTTAAAGCGGCAAAATCTATGAATATGATTAAGTGGAAAAATCTGATGGAGGAAAAGAAAATGATTTACTTGTCTATATAAGAGACATTGGTTTCATTGTTGAAGAAAGCTAGAAGAAGATACTGCATAATTATTGCATGAACAAGTTTTCATGCATTTTGATCATACTGGTTAATAAGAACCGAGTTGCAGAATAATTATCGAGCTTCAGAAAGTAATTACCGATGGACAATAAGTTGATATAGTATTGAATCTGAAGTGGTATATTGATTAGAAAGATTTGAATGAGCTGAACATTGATCTGTAAATTGCAATTAAAGTTGTTTCAAGGCAGATCATCTACTGTTACATATTTAACCATTGTACATAGTCAAATCTCTTAACCGAGTGGACTATGAAAGTCTTTTGATGTTTCATTCATAGAGTGAACATTGTTATCTTGTCAACCCCAGAGTGACTACTGGTTGGACGATAACTTCTGGTCTTAAATCCTCTAATAAGGTCACACCTAATAGTGTGTTTATAACCTTTAACAGGGTTGGGTCTTCACCAACCTCACTTCAGAAGAGTGAACAATTTTGGGTTACCGGTCCCAGGTGGTTTTTCCCTTCATAGGGTTTCCACGTTAAATCTCTTGTGTTATGTGTTGATTGTGATATTTGTTTGTTATCATACTTTTCATATTACATGTTAGATTTAATCGGTAACTATTATAAAGTTTAGACTGACAATTGGTAAAGACACAGACAGTGAAAGTATTTTATGTTTACCAAGTAGCAGAAGTTGTAGATTTGTTTTGGATTATACATTTTGGAATTGGGACACTGGATAACTGATTCACCCCCCCTTCTCAATTATTCTAACAAAAACATTTTGTGATTCTGTTGCAACCGTTTACATAGATAGATGTGCCAATCTTGATTCCTATGCCATTTTCTATGATCCTTGCTAAACACTGTATATACTATTTGGTGATTATACTGGTTCTTGGTGTTTACTGTCACTCGGTATTGGTTTCTGATGCTCGGTAAAATTGTTATGTGCTTGGTGTGAAGATTTAACCAACTGGCTTGTATTGGTTCCAGTTATCGACTGGGTTAATATAAGTAATCGATCGATGTCTTGGATACTAATGACAATCATTAATGCTCAAATAGAGATAAAAATCTCTCCCTTTGGCATTAGTATCAAAACCTTAATGTATACAGACCTTATGTCTCAAAAATTTATATCTTCCGCCATATACATATACTTATAAATTTTTTTCTATATACTCCTCCTCGGTGCATGCTCCCGGTAATTTGTAGTATACTTAGCATCTATTTACATATTTGGCATATACATTATTATCCCCCTTTTTGATATTAATGCCAAATACAAAAATGTATACTTATAGCTTGTCAAAAATGTGCTGATGGGTTTTCTTTAATGATTCCAAGAGGTTTTCCCATTCCTCTTTCAAGTTGGTGAGAGCAATATGCTTAAGACCGACTTGTGCATGCATGTCAAAGATATTGTCCAACACAAAAATTTATGGTGTTGCAACAAGCGTTTGTGCCTTGACTATGTGTTTCTCAAAAAATTTCAGGTAGGGTAGGAGCTCGGTTTGTAACTCAGTGACTTGATCACTTGTCCTTTCTTCTTTCTTCCTGAGATCTGCTATCAATTGCTTGAGTTCTTGAACTCTTAATATATGCTTTGCAAAAGCTTGTGGCTCAGTTGTAGCTGCATGTGCACTGGCTGTGATTTCATTTTCAAACTATTTTCTTTTCACCGATCTCAACAATGAAGGTTTCCACAGTGCATAGCTTGAACAAGATTTGACAAATTAATTTAGTAATACCTTGAATTTCAGTTATTACCTCAGATAGATTAACCTTGTTAACTGCCACTTCTTGGTTGATTCTTTTTGCAAGTTTATCCTAAATTTTTTACTCTTCCCTTTCTTCTATTGTCTTATCGGCATTGACATTTGGAGCATTAATTCCTTCAAAAAGTGTAGCAAGTTGGTCCATAATCAGAGTATCCTCATCTACATGTACCTCGGGTACAACCTGTTGTAAGATATCTCTTACATTTTCTAATATTTCCTTGCTTTTGCTCTCTTGTTTCAATTTCTCCTATGCTTCTTTTCTTGTACATAGCTCCCCATATTTTCATAGTTCTTTAGGGCTTAGGGTCCACGGGTCACAATCGGGTATAACTATGACTTCATCTAGTGTGACTGGCCCTTTTCCTTTCTTTTTCTTCTTCTTCTTCTTTGGTTCTAGAGGTGAACTCTTTGGAACTAGAACAATGTCTTTTACCTCAAAACTTGGTGTAACCTGCCCGGTTGACACTATGTCTACCTTTTTCTACTCCTCAGTAACCTTGGTGTCAGTTGACTATGATTGAGCCTCTAATGTAGTGTCCGGTGGAGTGGCCTCGGTTACAGTAGGATTCTCCTGATCCTTTATTTCTACCTCTGATGCCTCTTTCTCTTTAGGCTCATTTTCTTCAGTAGGTGTTTCAGTGCTTTGTTCCCCTATTGTATCTTGTGGTTGCTTGGGGTCTGAGCCATTGGGTTGTTCTTGTGATAAGATTTATATTGCTTCAACAAGAATAGGAAGCTCACCCGAAAATGATGTAAATGCACACTTGGTATCTTGACCTTCATCCTGTGTATTATCGGGTGTAATGTTCACATAATCATCTTCATCCCTGTCATTAGGATCACTATTTGTGATGTCCTTAATGAGTACATCATTATCATTTTTCTCCTTTACCTAGATCTCTGCTAGATCCGGTGCATCCTGTGAGCTGTCCTTAATTTCTTGTACAAGTGTTGTATCAATTACCTTGGTAAATGATACAAGGGACTTAGTTATTTTCATTGCTACATCATCATCAATGAATATACCTTTACCTTTTGACTTCTGTCTCTTTTTAGACAAATTTTGAAATGCATTTTTCTCATTGTGCTCTCTGATTGCTAAAAGCAAACTCCAGATGAGTTGACCAGATTCATCAAGATCTGCTAGATTCTCATTTATTATTTGCATAGCTCAATTTTTGATTTTGAATCTTTGAACATAAGTATCCATAAGCTCCTTAATTTCATCAAGAGATAAGTCTGGTGCAATCGATACTAGGGCTTGTTCCCTCATCCTCTTCTCGGTGTCCAAGGCATATGACCACTTCTGATTAATTCTATCTTCTAATGTCTTATTTAGCGAAATTTCAAACTCTAATGGAACTCGTTTGAAGTGTATCATCATCTAGATGACTTCTTCCTCAATTTTGTTTTGGTCCTCATTTGACATACTGTCAAACCTACTAAGTTCTAGATCTGCAAGATTTTCATTCTCAATTATGTCAGCAACAACATCATCAATTGACCTATTTTTATTACTGACAACCTTGAATTGATTGTTGTCATCTTTGTCATCCTCAAGGTCTTCTCTATTTTTTATCAATCTTCTCCTTTTCCTTGGTGCCTCAGCTACAACCTTGCATCCTCTCTTTGCATATGTTTTTGTCGGTGTAGCTACCTTATGTTTCACTACCTTCACAACTCCTTTTTTCTATGGTGATGAAGCTATAGTTGATGACCTTGTGTGTGCACTTGTTTGTACTGGCAACTACCTCTTGTTTGGAACTGGAGTGGGAGAAATCAGTATAGAGTCTTGTTCTTTTTTAGACTTAGTTTCCTCACTATCATATGGTTTTTCAGCCAACATTAACTGACCTTCGGTTGTAGGTTCAATTGGTGACTCCTTTGATGAGTCAGATACATTCTCAAAATTCTCAAATAAAAATTTCTTCATTTACTTTGCTTTTCTCATCATTTTATTGGTGATAATGCCTGTTTTAATTCTTGATTTTGCTTCTTCAAAGGTTCCAAACCTTTCTACCTTCTTGTCCTTTAGTAAAGCCAATAATGCCTTGATTGATTTCAAAGCAAAATCATGATCGATTTCATATCCCATAGGTGCTAGCCATTTTATCCTTGGTTCAACAACTTTAATCATTGTGTGGTCGGTGTTCACTAGGAAATAGATATCCATCTCATACTTCTCGACCAGTGAACTCAGAATCGTGCTTCTCAGATTCATCTTTACCTTAAAATCCTCAAAATAACTATTTATAACATTCTCTGCATTATCTCCTAGACCTTTCATAATATCAAAAATTTGTGAAGTGATCAGTTTTTAGGTAGCCCAATTAGTGTGACCGACAGAAGGAAATAATTTATGGAGATAGAAAAATAAACATACTAGAAATGATCCAAACTTACCGGTGTTGGACTTTTGTGACCTGATTGTTTTCATGTTTTCTTCAACCTGTCTCAGAAGTATCTCGGTGAGGTCTATTTGATGACCCTTCTTTATAATTTATTAAGCCATGTCTACTGCACTACACGGTATACTATTTACTCTACTCGACTGGAAAAACTTATATCCAATTACGTGCGCTACAAACTTAACTTCTGGATCCACAATGGATGCAATTTCCAGTGCTCTACCATCCCATGCTGCGCCATTATTTTTCTCAACATCGGCTCATGATGAACTTCAGAATGCCTTGGCTTTGTTGGTAGTAGGGTAACCAGTAACCTTGCTAACCATTCTCTTTGTCACTTGGATCAATTTATCTAACCAGAATGTGCCCTCATGATAACGGCTTAACACAACCCTAATCCATTCATTCTTAAAGTTCTTCAGAAAATTTAGGGCATTAGTGAGTCCAAGTGTTTCAACCTATTTATGCTCTGGTTTTAGTTCTATTCTCTCATTAAAAAGTGCCTGATATGCAACATACATGCCGAAGTCTCCTATTTCCCCAATTTTACAGTGAATATACGAATGTATGTCTTCAACCAATAAAACCCTAGGTGGGATGCTCGAAAAAGCACCCACTGAATCTATTTTAGATGCTACTTCAGGGTGTAACTTGTAATTAGGTTTACTATAGTTTGTTGACACTATAAGATTAACTTCTTCTTCCACAACTTTAGAAGAACTCGCAGTAGATGCCATTTCAACAAATTAGGTCTTTCGATAAACAATGAAGAATACGCTCGGTAGGGTTTCAACTTACTTAGAATATATCAAAGAGTGTGCTCGGTTTGATCTGCAACTGCTTTGGATTAGCTTGAAGGATTCTTTGCTCGAACTCGCTCTGTGAAATTTTAGCTCTCCTAAATCGCTTTGTGAAAAATGAACTCAGTCTTCCGTGTATTTATAGAATTTTTTGTATTCCCGCTCAAAACTTTATGCAATAAATGCTCCAGCTACTTCCGGTTTGTGACAACTGTTAGCTTAGTGAATATTGCAATCTTTCATCAGCTCAGTTAACACTTGATTTCTTTGTTGGTTGATACTAATACTCAGTTAACCTTGAATAGTGATCATTGATGGGTAACCATTGCTCGGTCTAGCTTTTACCGACTATGTGACTTTGTTAGCTCATAACATATAAACCACAATACATCTTTATTCATGCAAATTTGGTATTTTCTCATCATATATAAGGAACTATATGTAAAATATGATCATTTTGAAATGTCAGTCCCATACATACCTATATCACCTTAGGTGGAAGTACCGATGTCACCCAATCTAGTGGACGAGGTTTTACCGACATCATTACTTGACTCAACATTCTCATTTGATGCTTTCTTCCACATGTCATTCCTTATTCTCATGATATCTGCAATAGTGTTTCCATTCTCAAATAAATGATTTTCTTCTGGTGCTCGGTCTTTGCAGTCCTTACTTAGATGATGGACCTTATGATAATGCAAACATGCCATTCCAATGCTTGTCTAGCTTCGTGATTATCCAGCCCATCTTTTTTTCTCTGCAATGTGCCCATATCTACCACATTCAATACAGTTAGTCCATGTGTTGTAATCCCAAACATAAGAGTTACCTTGTCTCTTCAGTTGATAAGGCTTGTGTTGTGTCTTCTGCTTTGGCATCCATACTTGCTTCATCTTAGCCTTACACTCTCATGCAGTGTGTCCATGTTCATTGCAAGTGTAACATAATTTCTCCATAGTAGAATTGTTAGCATTATTATTCTATTTAGCTCTACACTCACAAGCTTGGTGTCCAAATTTTCCACAATAATAGCAATAACCATTAAACTTAGGAGTGACTAGAGGTTTACCTTGTGCTCTGCTCCTACAAACATTAGAAGTATATCCTGGTTTACCACAGTGATAACATGTCAACACTTTAGGTCTTTGACTTTGATTATTGTTGGCTTGTTCAGCTTGTTGTGATGATTCTCCTTTGCCGGTGTAGCCTAATCCAGCTTTGCTTGCAAATCTTCTTTGATTTATCAAAAAATCATCAATCCTTTTAGAACTATCCTCAGCCAATTTCTTCATTTCATGATGCTATTGTTGAGTTTTCACTTCATTTCTCAGCTTTTCATTTTCTTCTTTGAGTATTCCTATATCTTCAAGTTTTCTTGACAGTTCACCATTAACTTGGTTGACCTCCCGATTCACAATCACCATCTAATTTGAGATTTTGAAATGGTGCTTGGTGAGTCTATGTATCTCACTTTCTTTTGCTTGAAGTTTTTTATTTATCTGTATTCGGTCTTCAATAGCTAGATTCATTTCTTGCTCAGCCTGTCTAACATTGTTCATTACTTCTACCATTCTTACCATCTAAGATTCCTGACTGATTTGCAGTGCTTTCACTTGTTCGGTTAAGTGAAGATTCTTTTCAAACAAATCAGAGACTATACTTTTAGATCCATCAGAAATACTTTCGGAACTAGATCCAATATGATCAAATACATCATCAATCACTTCTTCATGGTAACCAATCTCATTTTGCAGAATAGCTAGGTTCTTTCTTTCAACTAGTAATTTCTTCAATCCATCTTTAGCTTTCTTATACTGATCAATAAACATCTACATTTGAATATTTTGATTCTCTATAGTTTTATCTAACTTATACCTCTCCATGACTAGATCTTTACCCTTCAATGGTTAAACTGTCCAATAAGAGAACTGAGATCTGATACCAATTGTTGGATTAGAGAGATAGGGTACTGAGAGGGAAGGGGTGAATCAGTGCCCACAAAAACTTTTACTTATAAACCTTTTAGATCTAAAATAGAAAACAGTAGTAACCTTCAAAAATAACTTGTATCCATTGCATGCATCATTCATTCATTTAATTGTCAAAGATAAATAACATGAAATCAACAAGATAATACACACATAGCACAAGTATCTTGGTAATGTAGAAACCCTTGTTAGAAGGTAAAAACTATGGTGGGGATGCCACCCACAAATTCTTCACTACTGTAGATAGAAAAGGTTTTCCTGTTAGGGCTACAAGTGGTGATCACTTCTGGTGATCTTACCCTGTTAGGAGTAACATATTAGATCAACTAGATCTACCTAGTGATAGGATTTTAGCAACACTACTTGAGTGTGCACTCGGTTAAGAGATTTACAAAAAGACTATTAGGTCTACTCTGTTAAGAGATTTTACAAAAACTCTATTACAATGATTAGAAAGCAATAGGTATCTTTTTGCTAATGACAACTCAATTTGTTTGATATAGATCTATGAAATACTGAATAGATATCACCTTTTCTGTATGAAGATCTCTTCTCTGAACTGCTCAATTAGCCTGATTCTGATTCTACTTTAATCTGATTACCTCTGAATACTATTCTGATTTGTCTGTCAACTAATAATCTTGAAGTTGGCTAATGCTTCAAGAACTTCTTCATTCATCCATCAGTTACATCAAAATGATGCAAAAATACAATTATATAGCATACTGCTCTATGCCGCTTAACAAAATTAGGTTACAATATCTTAGAGAAAACCCTAAGATCTACGGTGTAGAAAAATAACCTAGATCAAAATAATAACATACGATCTTCATCACAATTAATGATGGAATCTTACAATAAATGATCCTCAATCTTGGTAAAACATTTTGTGATTCTGTTGTAACTATTTGCATAGATAGATGTGCCAATCCTGATTCCTATGCCATTTTCTGTGATCCTCAGTAAACACTGTATATACTATTTGATGATTATACTAGTGCTTGGTGTTTACTGTCACTCGATATTGGTGTCTAATGCTCGGTAAAACTATTTTGTGCTTGGTGTGAAGACTTAACCGTCTAGCTTGTACTGCTTGTAGTTACCAACTAGGTTAATATAAGTAACCGAATGATGTATTTGATACTAATGACAATCATTAATGCTCAAATAGAGATAACATCCTAGATGTTGACCCTAAGGCAACAAGAATTAATATTATGTTTTGATAACATGGAAGCCAACTGGAAAGCTATATTTGTGATAGGTGGTATAAAGGAAAGTATTTTGTAATGCAAAGTTGTAAGAATGATTTTGTATTGATGTATAATGTTGTATTATGTGAAATATGGTATATGATTAGAGCAGTACGAACTGATAGCAAGTTTTTTGAAGAGCCTACAAGCTAGATTAGAATATTGAAGATATTCAACAACAGTAAAAGGTTTTTGTATTCTATCTTTTGTATTGAAGATTGTTATTGTATATTGCATGTTTGGGAAGTGGGCTCATCTTGCATACATTATTATTTTGTAATACCAACTCCTAAAAGGGTTGAGGCTTCTAATAAGGACCGAGACACTATACAGATGTAATAGACTCCTAACAATGTCAATATCTTTAACCAGGTACTTTTGATTAGTGGATAATTTGTGGGTACCATCCCCACCGAGGTTTTCCCTTGGTGAGGGTTTCCTCAAGAAAAAACATGGTGTTATGAGTTCCTTTATTTTATGGTTGTGTTTATTATTCAATTTATTTAGTTTAGTTTCTTATGCAAGTAACAAGTTAATTAAATATATCCATAAGTGGGAAAAAGTAAAAGTTTGTGAAATATTGATTCAACCCCCCTCTCATTATATCTTATTTCTAACAATTGGTATCAAATCACAGTTACTCAGAGAAGGCCTAACAACTTGAGTAAGATCTCTATGGGTATGGATCAGTTGCAAAAAAAATTAGAAGAAGCTCTTGAGCAGATTGATATTCTTACTGAAGAAAGAGACACTTTGAAGAACAAATGTGAAAGTGCATAAGACTACATTGAGAAACTAAAAGACAAGGTAGAAGATCTTAAATCAAAGAAAGAGCTTGTAAATTAGATCAAGGATAGTGATGAAGTTTCAAAACTAAAAGAAGAGAGTGAGATCTTAAAGCATGAACTAAAGATTGTAGATCTAAAGTTAAGGTTGAAAGATGATAACATTAAAGTTGAATCAGATCTGAAGTCTGAAAATGTAGATCTACGGTCTAAACTTACCAAAGTAACATCTGAACTTGAAACTATAAAGTTGTAGTATGATGAACTTGAGAAGTACAATACAATTGTGAAAGGATAACTAAATCAATCCAAGCAACATCTTGAGAAACTGTATTTTAGCAGTGAAAAGATTGATGAACAGATTTCTTATCAAAAACCTTCTTATGATAAAACCGGTCTTGGATATTTCAAAGAAAAATTCTCAAAGAAGATTGAAGAATGTAAAGAACCAGATCCGAGAATTCAACAACCTGAGAACAAAGAAGAAGAAACAAAAAACAAAGTTGAGTCTAACCAATCTGAAGATGTACCCAAACAACCTAAGCAAGATGAATCACCTAAAGAAATACAAAATGAATTCAAAGGTAGATGTTATACATGCAATTCATTTGGACACATGAAAAGGGATTGTATAGGTAAGTAATTCAAACCTATCTCTGGTTATTGTTATAATTGTCATGGTTTTGGTCATAGATGTATTGATTGTAAAAAAATTAGATCTAATAATAAAGATAATAGTAGAATGTTTAGAAATACTGACCCTACAAATAAAAGACCTACTGGAGCAACAAACAATATAAGAAATGGAGTTGTGTGTTATACATGCAACAATTTTGGATATATTGCCAGAAATTACAGATCAAAGATTAGTCAGTCTGGACCGAGATATGGAAACAATGTCATAGTTTGTCAGACTTGTAACAACATGGGTCACACAACAAGATATTTTATAATGAACAAATTGAGGAATCCTAATCCTAGAAGAAATGTGAACTACACTAGAAGAAATATGGGAAACAACAACAATCAAAAGGGAAATAACAGTAACATGGAAGAAGTTATATTTGTCAAAGCTATAGATCAAGAGAGTGTATCCACAATATCAGGAAGTCAGTCAGGTGAAGCATTTGAAAGTCAGTTGGAATCAATTCTGAACCCATCTCAAACTAATTGAGCATCAAATTTCATTAATTAAGCATTTGATTAAGCATCAGAATAGTATAGAATTTAGCAAAACTTGAATCAAGCCTTGCAAAGTTAATATGTGATAGCAAGTGATTTAAGGAATCTATGATTAAGAGAACATATAATTTTGAGCATATATGAGAGCACACGAAGTGAAAGAAGTTTACAGACAACCAAGAACAACTTTTTAGCATGAATACACTTATGCAATTAATGCGATGATAATATCTTGAAGCATTTGATGGATAAAAGCAATTTATTGGATATCATTCGAACATTCATGAGTTTACAATAGTTTTAGAGAGTTAGTCAGTGAAGATTGAAAGCAGTTTGAAGGATTTAGAGACAATTTTTTGCCAGATCTACGTGGAAGCCCTAAATCGTGATTCTGAGGTATTTTACTAAGAGCTTACTAGTAAAGTAGTTATTTTTCAATGCAATCATGGATGTATCCCTAGTTCACAACATTAAGGACACACCTAGACCTAAGGTGAGAAGGGAACCGATAGAACCTACTGAGGATGATCCTAGTCTAGCTTTATCATCTATACCAAATGAAGTATTGTATTTTGAAGATGTAAAAGGATATTTGAAGTGAAAATTTGAGACTATAGGAGACAGTAACATGACTGAAGAATATGATAAAATCTACAAACTAGGACATGACCTATAAGGAAGGGTATAGTCATTTAGGTCAACTAGATATTATTAAGTACATGTTTCACTATGGTTCCAGAATGATGAATGGAATAAGATTATTTTGAGAAGAATTCATGATGGAAATTTTTGGTTGGATGATAGAGTGATATATATCACATCTGATTTGATTCACGAAGTAACAAGTTTATCCAAAAAAGGTGCAATTCCACTAAATGAGAAAAATGTGAAGAAAATAGTCCTAGATAACACTAAGTCTTCATACAATGGAATATGTATTGTAATAAGTAAAATTGAGCAGAATGATGTTATATATGTTTGCAAGATAATGAATACCAAGTTTTGTGCTAGTTCTAGAGAAGATGGTATAGCAGCAAGTATGGTACAAGAAGCCTATCTTATGTGTGTTGATAAAGTTGATGTTGATATGAGTGAAATTTTGAGGATTCAACTGATTGAAAATCTTGAGAAGATCAAGAAGACAAAGAACTCACAATTCAGATTCTCATCCTTAATCACCTATATGTTTTTCCACCTTTTGAGAAGATTTCCTTATACTATAAGAGCTGATTGGAATGATGAGAGATGTACAATGGAAAGAATCAACAAAGTGTATCTTAGACACCCAATTGATAAAGTAAATGAGAGTGCCACACTAGCTATTAAGACTTTTCAGAGTGAAATGAAGAAAAGATCAAGAATTCCACCCTCTATGGTTGAGAAATACAAAAGTGAGCTATGCTTTTTGTTGACAGACTTTACATACATTAAAGCGGTAGAAACAAGAATTGAATCTATAGACCCTCTAGATTATGAAGTGTTTGAAGAAGCAATTGACAGCTATGCGAGCATAATTCTTAAATGCATATTAGATTCCAAAAGTCCTAAATTTAGAACATTTGAGGAAATTTCAAGCACAAAACACCAATCACAATTACAGAAGTCAGCTAAGAAAAGAGTAGACACAACTATTAAGAAGATATTAAAGGAAACATGTATGACTGAAGATGAGTTTAATATTGCAAAGCAGACATCAATAACTATGAGAGATATTGGTCAGAAGGAAGTTCTAATTGTACCACCTTTGGTATCCAAAGCAATCCTTGTATCAGATATTCAAAATGTTGATGAAGATGTCATTGAGTCTAGTGAAGTGAGTATATCATTGGATAAACCACCACTAGTAGCCACAAGAAAATCTACAAGATCTACCTCCACTACACCGGCTAAGAGAGTAAAAGAAATGGCTAGTGGACCAGGAAAAAGGCAGAAAACTATCTTTACTAATGTGGAAAGAAAAAGGGCACAAGAAGAAGAATCCACACCTATAAAGAAAATGAGAGGTCAAGTTCAAAGTCAATCTCAAGGAGAAGAAGAGGCAAGAAGCAACAAAAAGAAACAATGGAAGCCTAAGATTGAGAAAGTGAATCCTTTAATCATAAATGATGAAGATTTCACTAAATTAAACAAATATTTTCATATGTATAACAATTTTGAGAAACTAAATCTTGAGAATGCAGTTTTTAGGTACATGATCCTTGTAGACAAGAAATTTGAAAATATAAAAAATAAGATACCAAGTGATCTTTATGATAAATTGATAAACATGAACACGAGGGCAATAGAAGAAGACAAAGGTATAAGAGAGAGATTTGTAAGAAAACTCTGTGAAATCAAGGATGAAGAACACTTGAAGGAGATAATGAAGAGTCTCAGCACCCATCTGAGGAGAAAAACAAGAAATATTCTAATTATGGGAGGAAACTATGAGGAAGTTAACAAGGAAACAAAGGAAGTAGTTGTAAAAGTGATGACATCATTACCGAGAGAAGCCTTAAGTGAATCAAAACATGACACTCTAATATTTGAAGAAGCTACAAAAATGAAAGAGACACCACCTCTGAAAGAAACCATAGTTACACCACCTACTATACTAATTGATGATGAAACCATGCAAGTAGAAGGCACTAACATCACCATTTATAGAGAAGAAGATCCTTTCAAAGATCAAGGAGAGGATGTTGGCAATTTGGGAGAGATGGTGAATGAGGAAGAAGAAAAGGGAAATGATAAGGAAGAAGAAACAAAGGCATTAGAGGAGACACAAACAAAAGTTAATGAAGACTTATAGAGGAAATGGAAATCAGTTGAGCAAGGAGTCACTTTAACCTTACTGAGGTTGAAGCATATTGGAACTAAACAAGAAGTGCAAGAGGAATAAGGAAAAGAAAAAGACGTAAAGCCTACAGAGATTATAAAACAACAAATTTAGTTAGACACACCACATAAGGCCACAAAATAAAGTTCATCTAAGTCACCTATTGAATCAGTGTTAGCAAATTTGGGAGTTGAACTTGATGATGATGATCAAATAGAGTTGATTTCATCTTTGAATAAGATCATTGGAAAGAACAAGAAAGTAAAGAGCTTGGAAGGATCACTACTTGAGGTAAACATTAAGATTCAATATTTTATATCTACTCAAATTAGTGAAGTTGATCTACAAGATAAGGAAAATGAGGTAATCAAATATTTTGAGAGAGAATTCACCACATTATCAAACATTGCATCAATGAAAGCAAAAACACTTCATGATGCACAATTATTTCAATCCACTTGTTAAAATATTAAGAATGATTTAGATAACCTTGATGTTTGCATTAAGGAGTTGAGAAAATGTTTGGATAAAGGAAGAGCATTGTATGGTCAGTGTTCCTTATCACACAATCATATTTCAAACATTATAGAGAAGTTGAATAATAAAGAAGCATAACTACAAGTCACAGTGAATGAGATACAAAATCCTAGCATGAAGATCATTGATACTAAGAAGAAAGTTAGTAAGATACATGATGAGACAAGATTATTAGAGAATGAAAAGGAAAGAAATTTGAATATTTTTTCACTACTTAGAGAGCATTTAACTTTGAAGATCAGTAATGTGCAAAATTAACTAGAAGAATGTCTTTCTGATGTGAGTGTTCCAAGGCGTTCTTGCACATCTACCAAGAGACCTAGCTTGTCTCTACCAATGATCCTATTCTTCAATAGGACCTTCCAAAGGCTTAGATGATTAACTAAGGCCTTATATAGCTCCTCTCCAAGAGCCTATCACCTTGTGCTTCACCTTGAAGGACTAACACCATGTAGATACTTCACTTCTTCTCCTACACTTAGAAGGATCTAAGTGCCATTTCCTCACAAACATTAAATTTCATTGTAGGGGTGTCTAACATGCTTAAAAAATTCCTAATCCTTCCATTTGAATCCATTTAGTAGGGTCTTCAAGTCCTTTTCCACCGGGTTCAGGATTTCACCTTGAAGAGGCCTAATTAGGCCTATTTTCGTGTAGCCTTTTACAGAGACCTTTTGTCACTTCTTTCCAAAAATTACAAAATGAATTTCAAAAACCATTAGGGATTTGGATACCCTTTTATTTTACTAAATATTCTACAAGTTTTAGGGCATGATGGCCTTCGTACATAGGCTTCCTATAATCTAGGCCTAATAGGGCTAAAATACCTATTTCCTAGGACTAGACTGTGTTCTTGATAGAAACTCACTCTAATGGATTGGTATGACCAAAATCCTTATAAAATGTCAAGATATGACTATATACCACTTGGAACTATACTTTTTCCATATAGTACTTCTCTCCCTTGCATTCAATCACTAGATTCTTCAGTGTCAAGCCTCTAACTGGGCACTCCTAGCTCGCCTAGGGCTTGACATTTAAAATAGAAAACTGACTCCTCTAGATTCCTACCACTATATACATTATGTAAAAAGGCTCCACTCAAAGATTCATCCACTTTTTTGAAGTTTCAAGGGTTGAATCTCAAGTGGGAGCCATGAAACCAAAAATAGTCTAACAGAGACCAACACACTGTCTAAATCTAACTTATTTTCTCACAACTAGTAGAATAACTTAAAAAAACTATCACACTAAATGAAAAAGTCTTAAAACATACTACACTACTCAAATCCAATGCTAACTTTCAAGTTTCAAACCATGTAATGCCATTGTCACAATGAAATGCTTGGGTTCTTCTCTAAACAGAGTTGCAGAGCTTATTTCTCATTACTCAAACTTATTACAATAATGTCTCTCCTTGAGATTTGAGCCTTCCATTGCATTAGATGCCATTTCCCATGTTTTAGGGCCTGTTGGTCAATCTCCCACTCCTATCTTCTAGGGAATCCTATGTAACCCAGTTGCATGCAACATTTTCCATTATTGCAAATGTTGTCATGACAACTTTGTAACAACATTTGGCATCTTTGTATTTATCCCATCATCCTACTTCTTAGGACCTCTAACCTCTATATTACAAGGAACCAACTCCATTAATGGCCTCATGGCATCTTTCTAACATCATTCATGTGTTTAGAATACATTTAAGACTCTAATCCAACCTTTAAGCTTCTTAAGACTAACCAAATTAAAAGCTACTAACAATGACTATTTTGGTGACCTTAGTCCTAATGACTAACTCACCTAGTCCACAATGCAATGACCTTCTAAGGTCTAAAAATAAACACACAACTCACTCTACCAATCTGACTTGTCTAATGTTAGATACAAGCCAAAATATCAAACTATGGAGGTTAGCCTAGGTGTGCTCCTACAACATTCTCCCCAAAACAAAAGAGTTCAATCCACCCTTGGATTGAGTAAAGTAAGATCAATCCCCATCTTCTTAAACTTTGATTCTTTAACCCATACTGCATCAGCATCTGGTTGACCCTGCCACTTGATTAAGTGTTCCTTGTATTCCTTGGTTCTAGTCTTTTTGTAGACCCTGGTATCCAGTATGCTATCAGCTTGCTTGACTATAGCACTAGGTAGCTGGAGGCCTTCCACATCTATGATTACTTCACTGAGGCTTTGATCCATGTCTAGTGATGGTCCTTTGTAATGAACTGGATCTACAATGTTAAAGATAGGGGACAGTCCACTATCTTTTGGTAGCTCCACTCTAAAAGCATTATTACCATACTTTGCCAAGATAGGATAGGGGCCTATCCTTCTCATCTGCAACTTGTGAGGTAATCTCTTGTGAAGTCTAGACTTATTCAAATGTACCATTACTAAGTCTCCCACATGAAACTGAACTTCTCTTCTACTCTCATCAACCTTGGTTTTATGCTTCATGGTGTTCTCTGTCAAGGTATTCCTGACTGTATCATGTATCTCCTACATTGCATAAGAAAAGTCATCAACATATCCACTTCCCTTCACTCCATCCTTCAAGTCTCTTAGCTCATAGACTCCTCTAGGATGTAGACCATACACTATCTCAAAGGGACTCTTACATGTGGATCTATTTATATCATCATTATATGCATACTCAACTTGGCCAATCAACTGATCCCATTGTTGACCATACTCCTTGGTCAAGCACCTTAGTATATTTCCAAGGCTTCTATTGACAACCTCGGTCTGACCATCAGTTTGAGGATGGTAGGTAGATCCAAAGGATAGATTGGTGCCTAGCCTTTGCCAAAGAGTCTTCCAAAAATGACTCATAAATTTGGTGTCTCTATCTAACACAATACTCATAGGTAACCCATGGATTCTTACTATCTCTTTGAAGAAGAGAGAGGCTATTTGACTAGCATCATTAGTTGTCTTGCATGGCACAAAGTGAGCCATCTTTCTAAATCTGTCCACAACTACATAAACATTATCCATACCTTGTCTTGTCTTGGGTAACCCAACTACAAAATCCATACTCAAGCATTCCCATGGCCTTGTAGGAATAGGTAGTGGTTGATATAGGCCTGCATTTGAAGAAGTACCCTTGGCCTTTTGGCACACTATGCAACTTTCCACATACCTCCTAACATCAAGATTCATCCTTGGCTAATAATATATAGAACCTTTGAATAAGTTCTTGAGTCTTAGTGATCCAAAAGTGACCACTCAAAGCACCATTATGCTTTTCTTGAATCAAATTCTCTCTAATAGAGCCTCTAGGAACACATAATTGATTCCATTTAAATAAGAGATCACTTTGCAAAGTGTATTCAACATATTGACTATGAAAATGATTCTTGTATTCAACACATAACTTATAAATGTTTGCAAAATCTTCATCATCAACATATAGATCCTTGAAGTGATCTATCCCCATGCTCTTCAACTAAATCTCTTGGATAGTGAGAGCTCTCCTAGACAAGGCATCTGCCACCTTGTTGAGTATTCCTTTCTTGTGCTTGATATTAAAAGTGTAAGCTTGCAAGTATTCAACCCACTTCATCTGCTTGTGACTCAACTTCTCTTGTGAATTCAAGAAACTAAGAGCTTGATTGTTTGAATACACTATGAATTACTTGGGAAGAAAATAGTGCCTCCACTTCCTTGGAGCTTGAACCAATGCATACATTTCAAAGTCATAAGAAGAGTACTTCTTCTTGGCTTCACTTAACTTCTCTGAATGAAAAGCCACCGGTCTACCCTCTTGGCTTAGAACAACTCCAATAGCTACATTGCTAGCATCACACTCAATAGTGAAAAGCTTCTCAAAGCTTGGCAAGACTAAAATAGGTTGGGTAGCTATCTTTTCCTTCAACAACTCAAAGCTCTTGTTATCATGATCATTCCATATAAACTTAGTCTTCATACCTCCTTTAATGGTGTCCAACATAAGAGCACAAATATCACTAAATTGCCTTATGAACTTCCTATAGTATTGAGCAAGGCCATGAAAAATTCTTACCTCTATTGCTATCCTTGGAGTAGGCCAATTTATGATGGCTTCCACCTTACTAACATCCATTTTCAGATTTCCATGTGATAGAATAAATCCAAGGTATACTAGCTCTATTTTGATGAACTCGCACTTCTCCAAGTTGATCATCAACTTCTCATCATCCGACTTCTTGAAAATAATCTCAAGATGTTCTAGGTGCTCACCTCTTGTTTTTCTATAAATTATTATATCATCTAGATATACTACTAAAAACTTCCCAATGTAGTCTTTGATGACTTCATTCATGAGCCTCATGAATGTGGAGGGGGCATTAGAGAGTCCAAATGGCATGACAAGCCATTCATACAAACCTTCATTGGTTTTGAAGGCTGTTTTCCACTCATCCCCTTCATGTATCCTTATTTGGTGATAGCCACTCTTCTAGTCTATCTTGCTATAGTACTTAGCTTCACTTAGACAATCCATTAGGTCTTCAATCCTAGGGATAGGGAGCCTATAGCTTATGGTTATCCTATTAATATCCCTTGAATCAGTACAAAGCCTCCATGTTCCTCCTTTCTTAGGTGCAAGGACAGTGGGTACGACACATGGACTAATGCTCTTTCTAATGAGACCTTGGTTTAGGAGTTCTTGTATTTGTCTAGAAATTTCCTCATTTTGTTGAGGGGTCATCTTGTAGGCTGCTTTATTAGGTGGAGTATCTCCTAGCATCAAGTCTATCCTATGACTTATGGCTCTTTTAGGGGGCAAGGTTGATGGTTTTCCATCACTTAATATACCTTCATAAGTCTCCAGCATGCTTTGTAACTCCTTGGGTAACTCTGGCTTCTTAGTCACCTTGCCTTCATCTATCTCTCTTGGTCTTAACACCAATGCAAAGACAACTCCTTCACTCTCTTCCATGGCTTCTAAGAACTCTTTTTCACCAACCATGAGCACATTAGGACCTGCTATCTTCACCTCTACATCCTCCAATAGTGACTAAATTTTGAAAGTCACATTGTCTTTCTTAAAAGTATAGGAGTTATTTCCTCCATCATGCATAGCTTGGCGGTCAAATTGCCATGGTCTACCTAGGAGCAAGTGACATGCATCCATAGGCAACACATCACATAAAACTTTGTCCTTATACCTTCCAATTGAGAACTCCACCCATGCTTGTTCATTTAATAGCACATGTTGGCCTTTATTGAGCCATGTGACCTTGTAAGGATTGGTGTGGGGTATCCTTGTCAACTTTAGCTTGCTGACTACTTCCTTTGACACAATATTGTCAGTAGACCTTGAGTCAATCATGAATCTACATACTTTCCCCATCATCTTGCATTTGATCCTAAACAAGGACCTCCTTTGGCTTGGTTCTTCTTTAACCAACTCCTTGATCAAAGTTCTCCTCATGAGGTTCTCACCTTCCTCTGAATTTAATGGGACCTCAAGATGTTTCTCTACTACATTTGTGTCTTCATGAACTAGATTAGTTTTCTTGTCACCTCCTTGAGAAGAACTACCCTTCTCTGGACACCTATAGGTAGGGTGTCCCATTTGATAGCAATAGTAGAATTTCATATTGGCAAAGTAGTTGCCTCTACCTCCTTGTCCACCACTTATTCCTCTAAAGCTAGAGCTCCTTCCTCTACCACATCTACTAGAGCTTCCTTCTTTCTTCTCATTGAATTTGATGTCTCCTTGAGTCCTTGATTCAGAACTCCTTCCACCATAGCCACCTCTTTTTCCTCTACTATCTTTTCCTTTACCTCTACATTTGGAGGTTTGCTCTTGCTTTCTCTTGCTTTTCTCCTCTATTTTCAAGTCCATTTGATAATATTGGCGGATGGTTTTGAGGTTCACAAGACTCATTTCTTCTTGAATAGACCATTTGAGGCCATTCAAGTACCTTGCTAGCTTGATGCTTTCATCTTCCACCACCTTTGATCTTAAGCACAACTTTTGGAACTCCTCGGTGTATGCTTGTACATCCAAATATTTTTGTCTAAGATTGTGTCTCCTCCTATGTAGCTGAACTTCATAATCATCAAGAAGGTAGGTCTGCTTCACTTTAGTTACCATGCCCTTCCATGTAACTATAAGACCCTTTCCATCTTTTTCTCTTCCAGTTTGCACAAACTTCCACTATGTGAGAGCTGAACCTCTCAACCTTGACTTAGCCACCACAACCTTTTGGGCCTCTAAGATACCATCAAATTCAAAGTGATTCTCTATGCTGTCTATCCAATCCACAATTGAATCTGGATCCATTTGTCCACTGAATAGTGTCACACCCTCCAAAGCTTTTCCACTCAAGGCCTTCAATGCCTTCAAGAAGGGTTCTTCAGGAAGAATAGGGTCAGGTGTTGGAGATTCCTCCTCCAATTATAGTTCCTTTTCCCTTGATTCTTTCTCTTCCTTTTGATCAATTTTATCTTTGACCTTATCAACTTTGTCTTGGACTTCACCCAAGAACTACTCCATTTGGGACAATCTCTCTTTTAGCAACTGATTATCCTCTTCTTGTTCTTCTACCTTCTTGGCTAACTCAATGTTAGTCACCATGGTTTTATATTCTGCTAATCTTACTGATGTATTATCTCCTACTGATTCAATAGGCTGCAACATCAACCACAAGCCTAATCAATTCAAGCTCTGATACCAATATGATGTGAGTGTTCCAAGGCTTGCTTGCACATCTACCAAGAGACCTAGCTTGTCTCTACCAATGATCCTATTCTTCACTAGGACCTTCCAAAGGCTTAGATGATTAACTAAGGCATTATCTAGCTCCTCTCCAAGAGTCTATCACCTTGTGCTTCACCTTGAAGGACTAACACCATGTAGATACTTCACTTCTTCTCCTACACTTAGAAGGATCTAAGTGCCATTTCCTTGCAAACATCCAATTTCATTGCAGGGGTGTATAACATGCTTAAAAAATTCCTAATTCTTCCATTTGAATCCATTTAGTAGGGTCTTCAAGCCCTTTTCCATTGGGTTCAGGATTTCACCTTGAAGAGGCCTAATTAGGCCTATTTTCTTGTAGCCTTTTGCAGAGACCTTTTGTCACTTCTTTCCAAAACTTACCAAATGACCTACAAAAAAAATTAGGGATTTGGATACCCTTTTGGATTTTACTAAATATTCTTCAAGTTTTAGGGCCTGATGTCTTCCGTACATAGGCTTCCTATAATCTAGGCCTGGTAGGGGTAAAAGACCTATTTCCTAGGACTAGACTGTGTTCTTCATAGAAACTCACTCTAATGGATTGGTATGACCAAAATCCTTATAAAATGTCAAGATATGACTATATCCCACTTGGAACTATACTTGTTCCATACAATGCTTCTCTCCCCTACATTCAATCACTAGATTCTTCACTGTCAAGCCTCTAACCGGACACTCCTAGCTCACCTAGTGCTTGACATTTAAAATAGAAAACCAACTCCTCTAGATTCCTACCACTATATAAATTATGTATAGAGGCTCCAATTGAAGATTCATCCACTTTCTTGAAGTTTTAAGGGTTGAATCTCAAGTGGGAGCCATGAAACCAAAAACAGTCTAATAGAGACCAGAACACTGTCTAAATCTAACTTATTTTCTCACAACTAGTAGACTAACTTAAAAAAATTATCACACTGAATGAAAAAGTCTTAAAACATACTACACTACTCAAATCCAATGCTAAATTTCAAGTTTCAAACTATGTAATGCCACTGTCACAATGAAATGCTCGGGTTCTTCTCTAAATAGAGTTGTAGAGCTCATTTCTCATTACTCAAACTTATTACAATAATGTCTCTCCTTGAGATTCAAGCCTTCCCTTGCATTAGATGCCATTTCCCATGTTTTAGGGCCTATTGGTCAATCTCCCACTCCTATCTTCTAGGGAATCCTATGTAACCCAGTTGCATGCAACATTTTCCATTATTGCAAATGTTGTCATGACAACTTTGTAACAACATTTGGCATCTTTGCATTTATGTCATCATCCTACTTCTTAGGACCTATAACCTCTATATTCTAAGGAACCAAATCTATTAATGGCCTCATGACATCTTTCTAACATCATTCATGTGTTTAGAACATATTTAAGACTCTAATCCAACCTTTAAGCTTCTTAAGACTAAGCAAATTAAAAGCTACTAACAATGACTATTTTGGTGACCTTAGTCCTAATGACTAACTCACCTAGTCCACAATGCAATGACCTTCTAAGGTCTAAAACTAAACACACAACTCACTCTACCAATTTGACTTGGCTAATGTTAGATACAAACCAAAATATCAAACTATGGAGGTTAGCCTAGGTGTGCTCCTATACTACTTTGCTCAAAGACATCATATTGTAAATTTTCTTATCCAAATCCTAGAGTAGTTGAGATAGCATCTTATGGGCTATGTGCACTACTTAGTGTATCAGATTCTATTAAGGTTACATGGGATAAAGAGATTGAAAATTTGAAGGAACACTTTACAGACTGCATTCCAAGCCTTCCAGCTTTATAGAATTGAAGACAAAAGGTATATCAGAATTTTTGACTTGTATATATGTACATATTTTGACACCTTTGTCATTGTTGTCAAAGGGGGAGTAATAGTATGAGAAAATTGCTTGTATGTACAAGGTATATATATATATATATATATATATATATATATATATATATATATATATATATATATATATATATATATATATATATATGTGAAAAAGGATATATTATAATCAAAGGGGGAGTATCCCCATGACAAAATAAGTTAAGTAAGTATACATGATCCAAAAAAATTTGCAAATCTTGTAATGGCCATGTAACACAATGTTACAGAATGTTGCAAGTTTGTTTTTGAAGTTTTTGTTGTAAGTTTTTGGGACTTAGCCAATTTTCCCATATATTTCCACTAATGAATTAGGGGGAGATTGTTGGAAATTTGGCTGAGTAGGATATCATGATGTTGTCATTATGGAAACACATATTCAGTATTAAGACAACATGATCCTAGGATGAAGTTCTGGATAAGAATTTAAGAAAATTGTCTAAGTATAACAGTGTTTATCTGTCTACATAGAGACTATTTTGATTAGCGAAGTTCACATAAGTATTTTTAGTGCATGAAAACTTGAGAATAGATTATATGAGGTATGTTGAAGATACATCTAAGAGAGCAACACTGTACAACATGTGTAGACTGAGATATTAATATTTTACTGAAACAATGTTGACCCGACCAGAACAGGACATCAATTAGTAAATGATTGTTTTGAGTTAAGGGATTATTTTGTTTATCAAAATAATGACTTAACTAATTACGAACGACATCCTAGATGTTAACCCTAAGGCATCAAGAATTAATATTATGTTTTGATAACATGGAAGCCAACTGGAAAGCTATATTTGTGATAGTTGGTATAAAGGAAAGTATTTTGTAATGCGAAGTTGTAAGACAAATGTGAAGTTGTAAGAATTATTTTGTATTGATGTATAATGTTTTACTATGCAAAATGCGATATATGATTAGAGCAATGCAACCTGATAGTAGGTTTTGTGAAGAGCCTACAAGCTAGATCAGAATATTGAAGATATTCATCAACAATAAAAGGTTTTTGTATTCTATCTTTTGTATTGAAGATTGTTATTGTATATTGCATGTTTGGTAAGTGGGCTCATCTTGCATACATTCATATTTTGTAATACCAACTCCTAACAGGGTTGAGGCTTCTAACAAGGCCTAAGTCCTCTAACAAGGACCGAGACAATATACAGATGTAATAGACTCCTAACATGGTCAATATCTTTAACCAGATACTTTTGATTAGTGGATCATTTATGGGTACCATCCCCACCGAGGTTTTCCCTTGGACATAGTTTTGTTGTGAAAAAAACATAGTTTTATGAGTTCCTTTATTTTATGGTTGTGTTTATTATTCAGTTTATTTAGTTTAGTTTCTTATGAAAGTTACAAGTTAATTACATATATCCATAAGTGGGAAAAAGTAAAAGTTTGTGAAATACTGATTCACCCCCCTCTTAGTATTTCCTATTTCTAACACCTATAACTTTTCATGCCATATTTCACCATGTAGCATCTTCACAATCCATAATACCGTACCTATCATCATGTGATTGATTGTGGAGTTAGGCATTTTTCACATTGCGGCCTAGCAAGACTGTGTCCTTGTGTCTTGCGGTGATCATGGAGATAAGTGTTGCCATAAATGAAAACATACATGCAATCCAATGTTGTCCACTTGCCAACAAGTTTCACTATCACAAGTCCACTTTGGTGGATCCACTTTTGGTTTTTGTCATGTAGTGGAGCAAGCTCTAACTTCTCTTGAGTTTATCTCTACCTCTTTTGCAGAGGCCAATAATGAATATTCCTCATTTGCACCTCAACATGGGTTACTTATAAGATATGAAGCCTGTATATTTGAATCTCTTGAGAAGATTTTGGCATTGTTGATGATCTCCACATGATCCATCTCACTTGCCTTGGTTGGACTCTTGAATGAGAGGGATTCCAATTTTCTTGTGGACAATTTGTGAAAGCAACTCTCACTTCTATATCTGTAGATTAGAGTGTTTGTGCTCCCCAATGATTGTCTTTTAATTTTGTTCCCCTCTGGAGGAACCTTGTACTCTATTGGTACCTATAAAAAGATGGTTATTTTTTGTAGACCTTCTACTTGTCATAGTATTCTTCTATTTATTGTACATTATTTGGGGATGATGCAAATTAGTGTTTGGGGTATTTAGGATTTCCTTCCTTTTTGACCCAAATTTTTCTTTTTCTTTATCTTCACATGATCTTCTTTGGACCCAAGCCAAGTTTTCCTTGATGAAATACCCCTAAGAGGATTTATATCATATATCATTTGTCTCTCTTTTGAGTTTTGACATTGACTCATCAGAGCCCCTAACTCTGTATGGATGTTGCAAATATCATGTGTTATCTATTGTGGGGTGACACCCATGGAAACATCTCGTATGCTGACATGCCACAATTTTTCTCTCTCCTTAGAATGTATCATGTTCCCCTATAAGAATTATGGTCCATTCTAAGGGGTTTGTTATACCTATTATATCCTATTGTCTAATTGTCTTATTATCATGTTATCTCTACATCACATGTTTTACTCAAAAAATAAATAAATTTATTTATCTATTGTCTTCCCTTTTGGGGGAGAATCCACTATCTTATTAAATATCACCCTATCATATGGCTATCTAGCATTTTTTACTTGTAATAGCATGATCAAATTCACCCAATAACATGTCTATCTAGTTTTTTCTACTTGTGTATGTGCATGTTTAAAGCCACCCTATCATGCAACTATGTAGATTTTTTCTACTTGTATTGGTGCACATCTAAAGCCTCCCTATCATGTGACTATCTATCTTATGCTACTAGCATTAATGCACTATCAAAACTTATCTATCATATAGCTATCTATCATAACACAACTTGCTACCCATACTACCATACCATCGATCACCTTTATCTAATAGGTTGTGTTCATCATCTAGCATGCTCATTTGCAACTTGCATACTAGATGTGGCTCAACAAAAATTCATGGATTTATCACTGTTGGAAACCTTATGTAGTCAAAAAACCCTTAGGCAAGTCAAGTAAGTTTTCTTTACTTTAGTTTACATTCTCTATTATGATATGCTTGCTAAAGTGGGGACAAAATGTAATGTAATAAATTTTAACACTTGTGTAATTTAATATTATGTGATGTCCCTACCTTAGCTGAAACATGAAATTCCATGCAAGCCTCTTCCTAACATTACATCATCACATGCTAAGATTCTTGGCCAAATGGCCTGGTCAACCTAGGATGCATTTACATTATGGAGATGTTTGTGTGACGTTTACTCATCTTGTGAACGTGTAGATGCATATTGAGTTGTTGAAGCATAATAACTAGCACCCATGTAGTGTAACACCACTTACCACCACCCATTGATGCCAAGATTTGACCTATTTTTATTATAATCCCATTTTGACCTCCATTTATTCTCTCTAGGCTACATTTAACTTCTATATAATCTTGAGATCTATAGTTGATCTTTGACATAAAGTTTCTTATTATATCGGGACAAATTATGTTTGATTTATTCATTGGTACAACTTCACATCTCCATTTTTATTTTTCTTGGCCTTCACTCCATTGGGCTACTCTCTTTTTGGTTTTGAATTGGAGTCTCTCTTATCTTCCCACTTTGTGTTTCATTGAGAATATTATATTGTTCTTATCATGTTCTCTTCATTTTTTAACTATCTATCATTGTCTATTTTAGTTATCTATCGCCATATGTCTATCTATATATCCATAGAGGTGGAAGCACAAAACTAGGGGTTTGACTATGATAAGACCCTATACAACCTATAACCATTTTCCTCATTTTAGTATGTGTAGGTTTGTTAAAAGGAGAAGAAGTAGCGTAGTTAGTGTTGAATACTCTCTAGATGTTAAGAGGGGCATGAGTCACCATAAACAAAAAAATACACTAACTAACTTTAATATTCACCATATGAAACAATAAGAAAGTAATGAACAAAAATAGCAACACATGAACACCAAGATTTTATACATGGAAAACCCAAACTTGGAAAAACCATAGTGAGCACTTGCCCATATTTAGATGGTTCACTCATGTATATAGTCTAATTAAAAAATATAGTAGGAGTTAACTTCTCTAGACTTGCAACTAGAGACTAACTTCTAATACAACAATGAATGCATATAGAAGCTCACTACTCTAGACTTGCAGAGGCTTACTGCCAAAGTAGAAAGATACAACAACTAACTTGTGTACCCAAGACACACTATCCCAGGGATAAGGTACATACAAATCTTTACAATAGATAAAGAGATAATATTATGATAATGCAATTGATCTGCACAACACTGTCAACCTCACTAGTGCACTATTACTTTCTTTCCATCTCTGTTACTATCACTGAACCCTGCACTTCTAATTGTAGATCTTCACTAGTTTTACCATAATCCACTTACTTCACACTTAGATTTTTCCAAAGCATAAATTTTACTTATATACAACATAGATCATTGGAGATTAAAAAAATGTTAGACATGCCAAAAGGATATTACAATTTAAGTTAAAAGTTTGCCAAGACAATAACAAAATGCAATAAGGTACCATGCTAGAAGCATTTGGACCAAAACATAGAATGGACCCAACTAAATAAGAGATAGCTATTAAATGCATAGGTCACATATAGAATGAACCCATCTAGTTAAGAGATAAAAATTAAATGTATAACCTTGACCTATCAAGAAGTATGATCCACTCTAGGAGAGAGAGAGGACCATGAACATGCTAAACATAGCTTAGTGCTAGATTTGTAATTACTGAAACAACGTTACCATCTCAAATGTGTAGTTACCATTTAACTTTCTAATTGAATCCAGACCTCCACACACCACATGAGGAACCACTTCACTCACCAACAATCCATGCTAGAATCCATCACAATGCATTTTCAGACTAGATCAATAATCAGTCTTTACTATGAAACCTGAAAACATTGCTTGCAAATCACCAAAAATAATTTTAGGATCACAAGAAAACAACACAACCAAGACCAAAACTTGAATGCAATCCTAATCACATTGGCATAGATTCAACCTTTATTTCTAGAGTAGAAACCTTCTAAAAAGTACACCTGAATAACTATTATCTTGAACTGCTTAACTTTATTATTGAACTACTAACATCTAGATAGAACCAATGACTTTCAAACCTAAGAAAATAACTTTGAAGCACACTAAATACATACTTGTCTTCCACTGAATACAAACATGTCTTCCACTGTTCTAAAGTTTCAATAGCACCAACATTCCCAGCACATAATTTTACATCTCCAAATATAGCAGACCTTTGGACCATAGTGTTTTAGAAAATACAAAGACCCTTGGAAAAAAAATGTTTGACATCAATGCCAATAGATAACCAAACACATATTTACAACAATTAGTTCACTTCATCAATATCTCTTTAGTCTTATTTGGGTCATAAGTTCTTCTAATTTTATTTTTTAAAGCAAAAGTGGACTAGCCACAACATATTTTATTATTATTAATATGGTTCAATAGCTCAACCGGGAAAGAACCAGTAAGAAAACCTGGAATCCTTACCTTATACAAAGTGAAGATAAAATGGGTCCAAGGAAGAAGGACCCTACCATTTGATAGAAAAAAGGAAACAACCTGTGATAGATACAGGTTAGTTTGTCAATTACGTTGAATGAATATCTGTAATCGATCACAAATGGAGTGCCTCAAAACTTCAACAATCATCACGTTCGCATACAGATAATATGTTATGCTTCCTGAAAGTACCTTGCATATGTCATCCCACTAATGGAAACACCAGCTTCTATACCTGTAGATATCAAGTCAAAGTTTGATCTAAATTGATCAGATTTTGCAAATCATGATTGTTAGTAATGAACTCATCCGGACTGAAGGATTCAAAATTGAACCCATTGCAACCCATGTTCAAAAGGTAATCCACCACTTTGTTACCTTCACGGAGTGTGTGTGAGATATACAATTCACTAAAAGAATCAAGTAAATGCCATATTTGCTTAAAGATACAGGTGAGCTTCCAATTATATGAAATCCTCTTAATACATGCATTAATAATAACCATGGAATCCCCTTCCAGATGAACATGTTGAAAACCGCCCTGCTTAGCAAGAATGAGACCCACAAATAATGCTTGTGCTTCTACCATGTTATTGGTACCAATAGAGAGGGGGGAAGCTTTGATGGCCAACACATATCCCTGATCATCTCAAATACAAACACCTAAACCTGAAATACCTGGATTGCCACGTGAAGCACCGTCAAAGTTAATCTTGACCAAATTATGTGCCAAAGGAATCCATTTGAATGATGCTCTATCAACTGACCTTTTAACTAAGCAATGATGGGACCATCCAATCAGTTTATGAATACCTTTCCAATCACAAATGATAGAGCTATCCCAAGTGGAGAAGATTGAATGCTTCATGGTTTTACTGTGACTAGCATTGAACACTTTAGAGATTGCCTTTTCTATCCTGAAAAGGACATTATCTATGGAAGAGGATTGATGATGAAAAATCCTTTTATTTCATTCCCACCAAGTAGCCTAGACTACTAAGGCTGGGGTACAGTGCCAAATACATGCAAAAAGAGCATTTGAGTATAGAAGAGGCCATGACTGAAAAAGATCCCATAAGCTATTTGGAAGGAGCGTGAAATAATATTATTTTTCCATACTTTCTATTATTAGAATATCCTATTCTTAGCATCTTAGTTTTTGAATTTTTTCCTTGATTATTGTGCCTTGTTCTTATTGGATGGACATGCGTCATGCTATCATCTTGTATCAATGTTTTTATTCTTGACCCGTAGTGGTTTATGAGGTAGTGAGCTCACATATTTTCATAGTACATCTCTATATTTTTCATTTTTGTTTCCAATAGTTAAAATATGGTTACCTATTATCAATTTATAGTTATTTAAATTTCTTGTGTTGCTTTTTCTTTGTTTATTTGTTTTCTTTATCACCTATTTGTCTCGATCCCCTAGCTCATTAGAGCGCTATTTGGAGTGAAATGGTCCAAGGGGTAGTTCATCCCTTAGGAATTTAACTGGTCTTGAGGTTGGTGAATTCTCCCTTCTCCATAATTAAATTAAAAAAATTGGCCTACCTAAACATTATGTTGACACAATTTGGCTTATAAATTTTGAGTAATAAAATCAACACTAGGATAGAAGATCTTAGAATACACGTCTATGCATTCAGTTTTTATCAGGATTGCACTCGCATGGGAGATTACTAATAGGAATAATAAATATACTATAAAAATATGGAGTAATTATGAGGAATTCAAAACTTTGTTAGGTAGGACTAGGGTGACAAGTGTCTAAATCCAAGTGACTAAAATTAGTAATGAAGTCTTCATGTTCACAGTTATTTATCATTTTGGTAATAAGTTGGACCCTTGAAAGTGTAAATTTAGTATGAGATTTCCCATCATCAAAATAAAGTATGCATATACATCTTAGTAGATGAATAATATCTTGATTAGATGGGTCAAAGAAATAAGTAACATGCATATCAATTTTAAAATTTGCTTACACAACCATTTGTTCTTTCATATGAGGCATCATCATATTTATTAGAATGACTCATGACAACAAACAAATTTATTTAAGTTCAAACAAGATTGTATTTAGGCTTTAGAAAGAGACACCTTAACATTATAAAATTATTCCTAGAAGATAATATTATGTGTACTAAATATATACTATAGTAAAATGGAGTAAGAATCACATAGCATCATCAATAAAAGTTGGTTAGCAAAACTAAAAATGATTCATGACACTAGAGTTACCATCTCATATAATAAGTAGATCCTTGGAGCTAAATAGACCTGCAAGACAAAATAATTATTCTAGGTCACTCACACCATCAATGTATTTAAATTCGTATCAACCCATTAATTTATTCTTGAATTGATTTTTTACGAACTTATCCAAACTCAATTTTATTGACTGAAGTGGAAATCATGTTATATAGATTTTTGGAATATGCAAGGAGTTTATTTTTCATAAAAAATGGAAATACTCACAATTACACCCTTCTAGGATCCAAAAATTGTTGTTCCAATTTTTAGAATGAAACCTCATTCACAAGGCCAAGTTTGTCATCAAATAAGTGAAATCAACTCATGAAGGAAATACATAGGCTAAATGTCAACTCTATGAGAATGGGTTTTCTATCCTAAACATCACACTTATATTAGACTCAAGATGGTGATCTAATGGGTATTCTTAAATAGACACTAAAATCAAACAAAACAATTAACCAAAATACTAATAGGAAAACTTGTCTTATTGACTTGGTCCCAAATCTTGTCATTGAATCAAGAACAATTAGTTGTCTCAAAACCCTTAACATATAGTTGACATGAATGTGTAAACATAAGCCTCATAAATACATTCATTTTATAGCTCTCTTGATTATAAATACCTAGTTATATTGTGAGGTTATGAATGCACAAACTAGAGTGTTTCATTCCTACACTAGATTAGTAAATGTTTATGATCTATTCAAATGATTTGATATTCGTAAATATAAAAAATACTAGTTCATATCTAATTAGGCTATAGAATCATAGATAAAAAGAAGAAAATTAATAAATGGAAACATATAAGAACTAATCTAGGCACATGTGCCATCAAATTACAAGCACATACATAGATCATAGTTAGTAATCCAAAATTGAACTACATGAATCCATGTGAATTAAGCACTTATTTTATATTTTTTTATTTTTTTTTCATATTTATAATTCCCAATACAACCATTTAAATAAATTTGACAAGAAAAACCTTGACAAAAGAAAATATTTCCTTGAAGAAATAAAAAATGTTTGGAGACACTCTTTATATAACATCCTTAGTATTTTATCCTTCAAATACATCATTGCCTTTTTGAAATTGGACATGGAATAATTGAAACCTTAGGTAAACCCTACACATGTACACTCTCCAAGTACCACTAGAAGAACCAACCTCCTCTAGAACAATAAAAATTCTTAACATATACACCATTATAGGGTGAGACCCTAAGATCTACAATATTGTAACAATTAAAAGTCCATGGAAAATAATCATTCCCACCTAAAGTGGGCATCTTAGAGTGAAAGGTAATTATTGGAGGTTCAAAATTAGTTGGGATGAGTAATTAACAATATACATGACTTAATATAGGTAGCTAGGAGAGATTCTTTGTATCAATGGAAAGTAGTTGGATGATTTAGAGTAGCACCATTATATTTAATGTTCAAAACCCTATTGAAAAATGTATACATCATTATTGGTCACATTTGAAATATGCCCTACTATTAGAACATTCATTTTTATATAAGAAAAGGAACTACACAAATTGCAACACTTTTTCATCCATTTCTTGGTACTTCGAGGATTCGTTGACATTATGAATAAGACTAGGAACTATGTTGAAATTGAGAGATGGTTTAGGAATCATCATAAACTTTTGACAATGTAACCCTCACAAATCCCTACTAAACTATATTTATTCCTTCCTTTGTTAATGAAATCTATTAGTTATAGAACCACCATAAAGAACCTTAAGTGGTTCAAGAACCACACCAAATCTAGATCTTCAATGTTCAACACTTTAATTTTTTCTCCTCTTTTCAAAGAATGATTGGGAATCTGGAACCTTGGTGGAGGTTCTCAATTGTTGGTCCCTTAAAAAGATCTAATGTGTTTATTTCTCCTTATGACTACATTTTAGAGGTTTATTTCCCATTACGATTATCATTAAGAACATTGGCATGAACAAGAACATGTCAAGAATTAGATACATGTTAAGAACTAGACTTAGTTTTGAGACTATATCAAATCTTTGTCACTTTTGTATTACCTTCATTATGTGTCTAATATCACAACAAGGAACATAACCATATTGAGGCTACTAGGTGGCTCAAAAACCACCTCAATCCATCTGGAACACACATCTTCCTTTATCCTTCATTGACAATCACAAAACCTATTGGTGATTGAACCAATATTGGGAACCAAGAGAGGTTTTCCAGAACCACACCAAATTGCCAACAAAAAGTAAACTTTTTGAATTTTTTAATTTAGGTTAAGGCCAAATGTTATGAAAAAAGGGAAAAGTATGTAAAACCAAATAAAATCCCACACTGACACTTTGATATAGAAAATTAATATTAAATAAAGAAGTCAAAGGAAATCATGCAAAGGTGAAATAAGTAAAGGAAACCTGGACCCAAGAATGAAAGACTTCTTTGAATTTTTTATAGGGTCTTAACAAGTGGATAATGAAATACTTATGATACATGCAAGGGATGTATTAGTTTTATCCTTTGGATGCATCTTGGGATTAGGGCATTAGATTATTATGACAAATTCAAGTGCCATATTTGAGGTGATTTTAGATCATGGTTTCCTAATCACATTTTGATTGTTTCATTTATTACTTTTCCTATTTTTTGGGTGATTAAGGTAAATTTTTTTATAGTGGATCTAGGAGATAATATTTCATTGATAGGATTACTCTACATACATTTTTGGTGACCCTTCTATCAAGGCTTGTATTTTAACCATTTTAATTACTAAATAATTATTGAGTCACTTTAGAGTATGATTTTTCTCCCAAAAGGGATTTTTACTACATTGATCATTGTGTTTGTTTTCATGTGAATGTATGCTCATATGGTTCAATTTAATTGTTACATTTAAATACACTCATAATGTAACGAACATGTTGTAATCACCTAAAATTGGTCTACTAAACCATGAGCTCGCAATCTCAATTATTGATCATAATCATAAAAGTCCTAACCCAAAAGGCAATTTAAATTCTTTCAATCTGATTTGATCATCAAAATTGAAAATTATTTAAATAAATTAATTCCTAAATATCAAGATTATTTGATAATTAAATCGGTTTAAATCAATTAATTTAATTAAATGCCCTATCACATTAATTAAATTGAACCCATTTTGTCATTTACACATAAAAAAGGAATTAATTTGATTTTAAAAATCCAAAAATTGAGATAAATCCTCAAAATTGGCAAAAACAATGGATTATCTTCAAAATTGAAAAAAACAATGGATTATCTTCAAAATTGATAAAAACAAGGAAAAGATTGATGAAAACAAAGTTGATAAAAATAAGGCAAGTTTGAGTTAAAAAGTTGAGTTGCATAATTTATTAAATCAAATAAAAGGAAAAAAAGTTGTTAACTTGAGCATAAAAGATTAAATCAATTTGTTTTATCTATTATTTTCTCAAATCAACTCAAAAAGCATGCTTTAACTCAAGTTTGGATTAATCTTGATCGTTCATTTGAATCAATCTATACTGTCAATTTTATCAGGGTTCCTATAAAAGAAAGACTCCTCTTCTCATTCAATATGCGTGATTTTGATAACATTGTTATTTTGTAGGTTTTGAGAAGGAGCTATTGCACATCAATTCATCAATTTGACAGTTTGCATATTCTTTCTTAGTTATTTGCATATCATTATGGCATTGATTTCATTTAGTTTGCTTATTTTCTCATATCTTATTTGCATTGAAAAAAAACAAAAATATAGTTTAATCTTGCATTCATATAGAAACCCTTTGTCTTGGTGTAGTCAAGTCATTGATATTGCTTGAAAAATCTGAGAGCACTCATGCTTGCATCATTTAGGAGGCAATAGATCGAAATGTTATGGTTTTATGCATTCATTTATTTGATATCATTTGACTAACCATGCATCTAATGATCTATTGAAGTGTTTGTGATTGTAGCTTGTAGAATCAAATTTCAGACACATTTTTTGGCACCCATCGTGGGGCTAAACATCAATTTTTGGCCTCGAATCTTTGATTTTTCGAATCATTAAGTTTTTCTTTATTGATTTGTTTTTGCATGCAAGTTTTTAAAGATTTTCCCATATCTCCTAAAAGATACAAAATTTTTCAATGAAATTTTTACTGCAAGTTGGGGTTGATGTCAGGAGTCTACAATAAAATATTTAGATTTCTTTGATCACCTTTCAACAATTTATAATTTTTTATGATTTCTCATAAAAACTTAATTATGAGCACAAATCAATGAATTTTTTGATAAATTTTTTTCTGCAGGTTGGGGTTGATGTTAGGAGCATATAATTAAAAATTCAGATTTTTCTAAACAATTTGTGGCAATTTATAAATTTTTTATGATTTTCCATAAAAAAATAATTCTGGACACAAATCAATGAATTTTATGAAATTTTTTTATTGTATCTTGGAATTTGTGTCTGAAATCTACAGTAAAATATTCATATTTTTCTAATAATTTTTATGTGATTTATAAAATTTTAATGATTTTTTCATTAAAAAATTAATTTTGGGCACAAACAAAGGAATTTTCTGATAATTTTTTTTGCAAGTTGGGGATGATGTCAGGAGTCTACAAAAAAAAATCAGATTCTTCTGATCAATTTTCTATGATTTATAATACTTTTATGATTTTTTCATAAAAAAATAATTTTGGATGCAAATCATTGATTTTTTTCTAAAATTTTTATATTTATGGAAAACTCTTGAAATTGTAATGGGGTTTTGTTCTTTGTGATTTTTCATTTAGATGAAAAATAATGGATTAAACAATTAAATTTTTCAAAACTAGTCTATGGGGTCCCTATTTCTTGATTGGATTTAATTGTTTCTAACACTGACCCTTGCTTGTCCTCTATTAGTCTTGATCTTTTGAACAACATAACCTAATTTTTGTAGAATGTTCATCCAAGATACACTTGAAAATACTACTGACAAATCAATTTTGTAGGTTTCCTGAGGAGATACAAGCAAACATCGTGTCTTCGTAATTATTTTTCTTAGGCATCTTAATTTGTTGTTAGGGGATTATGCTCTTGTCTGTATAGACAATCAGAAACCTATAAGCATCAAATTGATAATAAAAAATGGATCAAGTAAATGAACATGTGTGCTTGATGTGTCTTCGAAAAGCATAGAGGTAGGAGAGTATGCTCCTATCTGTATAGACAATCAGAAACCTAGACCCTTGAAACTTTTTTGTTTGTTGCATATGTACCTTTTAGTGAGCCTTCCATTGAGTAAAAAATATCATGGGAATGACTCAAGTGGGAACAGGAAAACCTGACCATTTTGACCCACTATAATCAAAAGCCTCCTTTTGAGATTAAAGTCTCGAAGGACGTAGCCATATCTATTATGTTTACTCTGCTATTAGTAGGGCTTGAGGGCCTCAATCGTGCGTGTGGGACTACATAGAATCTTGGTACTCATTGGACATTCTCATGTCTCAATCTTATTTACGGGACTACGACAAAATATACTTTTATATGTGTAGGGCTAAGAGGCCTTAATTCTGTGTGTGAGACTACCATATCTGAGTACTTGTAGGGCTATATGCCTCAATCTTGATTGTGGAACTACAAGGGATAGTTATGAACAGAAACCCTTACTAAACACCTCAAGTTAGAAGCTACTCGGTTCACCTTCGAAAGGTTGATAATCTTTGTGCAAGGGAGATAATAACTCCCCCAAGATCACTTTCCATATCGTGCCCCCATTAGCATTTGGAGTCGGCTAATACGACATTAAGAGATCCATTGCATGTTCTCTAATGGTTGTATTTTGATTAGCTATTGGGTGTGTACCTAAGCTTGTAAGCAAATATTTTCTTCTTATGCCAATTTCCTTAGGATAGCTTGTGTTTGGATTCCCCTTTATGCTATGTGTCTACTATGCTTATTGATTCAATTGACAAATAGACTAAAAATAATTGAAAACCAAAAGAACACTAGGAAACTAAAAAACTTGGAAACTTGCAAAAATATGATTGAAATAGTTCAAAACACAGTGGAAAAACCCTCCTATCCTGCACATCTTGAACATTGCTAGCATCTTGGCATACAATTTATTTCCCACCTTGATCTTTCTCTCACTTTGTTGTACAAGAATGCTAGTTTATTGTCTTGGACCTCCTTTTGTGTCGTATGAGCCTGCATTTTGTCATACAAGTCTGTGAACCTTTGGGGATTAGAGAGCTTATTTTGACCCGATTTTCCATTTCTAGACATTCATGAACACTTCTTGATCAGGGTTGTGGTCAGTATACCTCCGTAAGAGAGCTTATACCTATGATTTGATAGCACATCTACTTGGTTTGTCGATCCCTGTCCTAATCTGAGTAAACTTGTCTTGTCTCCCATCCAACCAACATCAATTGGCCTTTGTTCCATCAAGTTGGGAGTTGATAAAATTGATCATTTTTTCATTGAATCTTGTTGTTTAAACTTGAGTCACAAGTGTGACTTACTTAGGTGACTTAGCCTTAACTCCAATATCTCGTACCTAGTTTTTCATTAGATATTATTAGCTTTATCAACAATCAAACCTCAATCTCATCATTCATTCATCTTTTGAGAAAAATTCACTTACTCATCCTGGATTTGATATTCATACCTTATCACTCTCAAGCTATCAATCACATCAATCTTTCATGCCTGTCCAAACCAAAATCTCTCGTACACACTCTGAGGAGATAAAGAAGAAAGACAATATCACAATGGATGAAAACAAATGGGCTAAATAATACACTCCTATCAAGAAAGAATAGATTCTTATTGCAGACATATCAAAACAAGTCCAATCTTTGAGATCTCAACTTCAAGACCTAAAGGAAGAAAATGATACACCATCCAAAAAGTACTCATTGAGATCAAATTTCCCTTCATTCTATGATCATGATTCATCCATATATTCATCTTCCTCAAATAAAAATGCTACTTCACAATCTCACATCAATCTCAGCTTTGATCAAGAACCTACTTCATGATCTAAAGAGAATCCAATTTTTGATCAAGAATCTTTTCTATAGATTCATGATACTCCAATCTATGATCAAGAGCTTGAAGAGGATGTTACATCACATTCAGTTGAGAATCTTTTATATCAGTCCTATGATAGAAACAAATCAAATCCCCATGATCTTGAGCCAACATCTCTACAAGTCCAGTGGATAGATCATTCACCCCTTTGGGACAATCTTATGAATCAGCCTTGGAAGAGCTTCTTGAAAACAATCTCATTGTGCTACCTCAAGCCGCATCATCTGGATTCTCATTTTTGAGTACCTACTATGCATATAATAGAAAAGAGCATAAAACTTCAAATTGAATGGAGTTAAAGCATAAAATCCAAGATCTAATTGATGATGACATAATTGAAATTGAAAATCCTAATGAATCATCTAATGAAGATACTACTCTCAAGCTTGATTAACATCATGAACCTATGCCTATTAGTGGTTTTCATGCAACTTCTACTTCTTCCAACATGCAGTCACCTTATGAAGCATCTGAGCTATCCAAAGGTCCTTCATTGAAAAAAGAACCTAATGCTTTTCATGTTGACTATGTATACCCTCAAGGGTTGCCTTTAAAAGAGATCCAAGCTAACTTACCTCTTGTTTCAAGTATTTTAGATAGCTCAAAGAGCATGGAACCAAATATTTCATGTGCTTCAACACCTATATTCAAAGCTGCTCTAAATGATCCTTCATCATCCCTTCAAACATCTCTCACCTAGATCCAAAATCCTACCTCATCCCTTCAAACATCTCTCACCCAGATCCAAAATCCTACCTCATCCTTGGAAGTGGCTCCATGTCAAGAGGATAATCCAAAAGGTGAAGAAACAAGTCTTAATGAAGATCTAGATCAAGACATCCATCCTTGTCAAACAATTGACCAAGGTACCAGATCCAAAGTATCCAATGATAACCTAGTCATACCCTTTACCTTCTTTCAAGAAGATATCCTCCATCTCAAGAGCCACATAGCTCTCTAGTTCCTAAGAAAGATCAAGCACACAACACTCTTCCTATACTATCCAAAGATCCTTATCAAGATCAAAGTATCCCCTCATCCTCTTGTTATAATCCTCCATGTACACCTAAAAAATACCCTATTCTTCCAAATCCTTTACATAAGAATAAATCTCCTCAAGCTTCAACTGCTCCTATCAAAATTGCTACTATCAAAGATACTCATGAGTGTATTGGTGTAAACATGGATCATAAAGATGAGATCCTTGACCACACATCACACTCTATAGATGTTGATATCCCTATCCATTACACTTTTGCATCCTCCAAATCCATCCTTGGTCCCTATATCCCAAAGCTAAAACCCTCAAACCTTCCATCTATATTGTGTCCTTATATTCCACCATCCACTACACATATAAATCCTAAATTTTCATCCACATACCATATCTCCTATCAAGATCAACAAAGACATGTGTCATTGAACCCTTCAAATCAACCAATCCATATGAACTAACCATATCAGCCTTATTCACCCATAATTCCTAAGTCTTTTGGAAGTAATTTGGATGTCAAACAAAAAAATCATAAATATAAGAATTCATAAATATCTTTTCTCTCTTTTAAAAAATCATAAATATCTTTTCTCTCTTTTTAAAAAAAAAATTAATTCATTAATCTTAAAAAATCTAAAAATTGCAAAATGTGCTGATAAAAATCTAAAAAAAATATATTAAGTCCTGATAAACATCTTGGTGAAAACCTGGTAAACAAGTGCCTTAATGAATTAATTTTTTTTTTTAAAAGAGAGAAAAAGTGCCTTGGTGAAAACCTGGTAAATAGGCATCTTGGTAGCAAAAATAGAATCTCTACCAAGCAGTGAAAACTTGGTAAATAGGCAACTCTTTTACTTCAACACTCCATCTATCAACACATTCCTTGGCATTTCCTTGCTTTCATAAGCTTTAGTTTGTACATATCTTTGAGTCACTTTCATAATACCTTTGGTTCTTCCTAGAACCTTCATGGCTTGAAACTGATCAATGTCTTAGTCTTGGGGCAATCAAACCATAATAGGGGGCAATATCCTAAAAGTTCAACCAAGTCATCCTTGTGTCATTTATTGTTTGTCCAATCTGAATCAGTTTTATGTCTCCTAACCACTGAAGGATTTTTCCACTGACTTTGTAACCAAACAAGACAACACAGACAATCATATCTATGACATGAAAACAATCACTGAAACTGTTTGAGCTATTCTAAAAATTTCTTTGTATGTTGTTTGTTACAATTGGATTTTTGACTATTATTCTCCATGAGCGACTCGATGATGTATATCTTGATTTAGAGAATCAAGGACTGGGGTCATAATACTCTTTTCCCTTAGTTTTATGCTTTTGGATTAGTTCTGATGATCTGAAAGTGTTGCATAAACTAGGTGTCTATGGTAAGAGCCTCCATCATGATTGGAATGCCACATATACCTCGACCCTCCTTATTTGTATGCTTCAGTGAGGTTCAAACTTCTCCTTGTATGTTAATGTGTGGCTTCTTATTACTATTGCAATTTGAATATCTACCCAAGGATGTGAATGTACGGGTCACTGCGAGTATATAATGCTAAAATCTGTCCTAGGTTATGAACGATAAAGGGTCATTGCGGATAGAACAATCACTAATTCATAGGAAAAGAAGGATCTCTATCTTATTTTGTGTTGTTGTATGTAAGATACATTCAGGTCATCTTAGCGCTATATGCCTTGATACTTATGATTCTCTTGCAATATTAAAAGGAAATGACATTCAGGTCATCTTGGCTCTTTATGCCTTGGTGCTTATGTCTATTCTGACACTTAATTTGACTATGTCATATTCATATCATCATGGTTTCCTCAATAGTGAGGATTGTATCAACATTTCGTGTCCCAAATGCTCAATAACAAAAACGAGCATATTAAATATTAGTGACTAAGTCCTAGGCTACATTCATGGTAGAATTTGCATTGAAGATGTCTTTAACAAGGTAATATTGTTTCTCAAAATTATGCATATTTTTTGAGGAGAGAGCTTCTAAACTAACAATTTGCGTTAATGCATTCATCATGATATCACAAGAAGTTAACTACAAACCTTTTTATGACATGATAGCGTACTTGTACATTGGCGTGACATTTCCTACATGGGATATTAACCTTTTGCCCTTTTATATCAATTTGACCTATTTTTCAAAGTGCTCCAATTTTCATTAAAATTGTACCCTTACCTATGTTGACACTCCTGACTCCATTTTCAAGATCAAAATTGAAATCGACATCATCTATATTGTCAAAATCTTAAATCAAATTTTTGGTCAAAATTAGTTGACCACTTGTGCAAATAGTCCCCATTACACAAATTGAACCCAAAATCTTTCCTCATCATTTCTCAATCCATTCTATGTGCTCAAGATTTTTGGTTAACCATGACCAAATCATGCTCAAACTTGGTTAAACTTGGTCAATGAGACCCCAAACAAGTGCATAATGCATTCCTAAACGTATGCAACTCAATCCAAATTAGATCAAATCTTTTCAACATCATTTCTAATCAAAATAAGATGCTTTTTATCAATCAAATTTCTTAAAATCACTATGGTACCTTGCTATATTTCAATTTATCTCCCAAGGGGGCATGATCAATACATAATTATTCCATGATCATTAATCAAAGATCAATCTGCAAATGAATAAAATTTTCAAAATCTTCTTCGGTGAACAAGACCTCATCTCTAGGGGCATCTCAACTTCATCAAAATCCATATCAAGTTGAGGTTCTTTGATCATTTTGAATGAGTGATTTTATCGCTTCACATTGAGTCACTCAAACAAACATCTGATCTATTTCAACACAACCGAATCTCTAGGGGCATATCAGCTTCATCAGGATCCATATCAATCAGATATTGTCTTCTTAATATGGTAATTGGATTCGTCAAGACTCATATCAAGTCTATTATCTCAATCGATCATCAGACAAATATTCAGTTTCATTGCACCACATCAAGCTGGATATTCTGATCTTATCATCAATTGGTCTTCATTCCATCAATTTCAAAGTTGGTTTCATTGATTCTAGTTCAATCAAGTTCAAAATTGGTATTTTTCAAATCATCAATCAATGTTCATTCAATCAAGTTCAGAATCGGTATCTTTTGAATCATCAATCAGTCTTCTTTCCATCAAGTTCAAAGTCAGTTTCATCAGTCCTTGTTCAATCAAGTTCGGGATCGATATCTTTCAAAGTCATCAATCGATCTTCGTTCAATCAAGCTCGAAGTCGGTTTCTCTTTCTTAGGAATAGTTGAACATCGCTTCATATCAAACTATTCTACACTTCAAAATTAGATGATCTTTGAATCAGTGCGCTACTCACACATTAATTCAAAGAGGGGCACATATAATCACCTAAAATTGGTCTCCTAAACCATGAGCCCATAATCTCAATTTTTTGTCATAATCATAAAATTCCTAACCCAAAAGGCAATTCAAATTCTCTCAATCTGATCTGATCATCAAAATGGAAAATCATTTAAATCAATTAATTCCTAAACATCAACATTATTTGGCAATGAAATCAATTTAAATCAATTAATTTAATTAAATGTCCCAGCACATTAATTAAATTGAACCCATTTTATCATTTACACATAAAAAATGAATTAATTTGATTTAAAAATCCAAAAATTGAGATAAATCCTCAAAATTGGCAAAAATAATGGATTATCTTCAGATTGAAAAAAAAATGGATTATCTTCAAAATTGATAAAAACAAGGAAAAAGATTGATGAAAACAAAGTTGATAAAAATAAGGCAAGGTTGAGTTAAAAAGTTGAGTTGCATAATTTATTAAATCAAATAAAAAGAAAAAAAGCTATTAACTTGAGCATAAAAGATTAAATCAATTTGTTTTATCTATTATTTCCTCAAATCAACTCAATAAGCATGCTTTAACACAGCTTTGGATTAATCTTGATCGTTCATCTAAATCAATCTCTATCGTCGATTTTATCAGGGTTCCTATAAAAGAAAGGCTCCTCTTCACATTCAATATGTGTGATTTTGATAACATTGTTATTTTGCATATTTTGAGGAGCTATTGCACATCAATTCATCAATTTGAGAGTTTGCATATTCTTGCTTAGTTATTTGCATATCATTATAGCATAGATTCATTTAGTTTGCTTATTTTCTCATATCTTATTTGCATGAAAAAATTATAAAAATATAGTTTAATCTTGCATTTATATAGAAACCCTTAGTCTTGGTGTAGTCAAGTCATTGACATTGCTTGAAAAATCTGAGAGAACTCATACTCGCATC
Organism: Chamaecyparis obtusa; assembly: GCA_027943335.1. Taxonomy (NCBI): domain Eukaryota; kingdom Viridiplantae; phylum Streptophyta; class Pinopsida; order Cupressales; family Cupressaceae; genus Chamaecyparis; species Chamaecyparis obtusa. Next base: position 2,996,213 of record BSBK01003587.1, on the reverse strand, counting down.
ATTTAGGAGGCAATAGATCGAATTGTTATAGTTTTATGCATTCATTTATTTGATATCATTTGACTAACCATGCATCTAATGATCTATTGAAGTGTTTGTGATTGTAGCTTGTAGAATCAAATTTCACACACACATACATGCAAGATGATTTAAACTAAACAAATAGAGGTATAGTTAATTGAGATAAACAAAATGCTTTATTATCTGAACATAATGACACTTTGAGAGGATAACATCCAAATAGAGCATTCCCTTCAATTATAAATATCTATGTCACCCTAGATATTTGAGAAGAATTTTAATATATGTTTAAATTCTAAAAAAATCTATTGTCACCCATGCACGTGAGATCTAAATGTTTTATTTCAATTAAAACTAGGATGATTGACATGACATATGCATCCTCCTTGATTTACTACTACCCTAGAGAAGATTAAAAACAAATGTACCCAACTAATAGTATATATAACATATGTTAGAAAATTTCATAATACTTCTTCCCCTTTAAAAAGATTTATCCTCCATGTTTGAGATGAGAAAACCTAGTGACAAAATTAGAAAGTCTCCATGTGGCATGTTTAGGTTGTAATCTCTTTCACTAATCTAAGATATTCTCAATAGAACAATTTATGATTATTCTACATGATTGTCTAAAACAACATTGGGTTTTAAAATATTGATTCTACATTAAAGTTTTGGTAACAATGTTGGAGTGATAGTACCAACTCCAATGACTTCCTTAAGACAAGATACATGAAACATTAGATGGATGTAAGAAGGTGGGAATACCAACTTGTATGCCAAATCACTAATGTGTTGGATTACCTAATAGGTACCATAAAATTTGTGACTCAACTTATTGTAGGGATGAAGACATAAAAACCCTAATTACCTATATCAAAGGTACACTTTCTCTAATGTTCATCCACCTATCATTTCATGTATTGTTGTGCTAATGTAATTTTATCAACCTTAAGTATTTGAGATATGTCGTCACACTTAGTCAACGTATTATAAACGACTACAACCTTAGAGCAATGTAAGGAGGGTGGGGGAGTACCATAGAGGGCCTCATAAGGGTTCATTTTTCAATCACTATGCTAGATTCTGTTATACCACCATTGAACCAAAGATATGCACTTTTCCATTTTTCCTACTTCCTCAGACACAAAACAACACAATTCAAAAGGTATTTATTGAAAATCTTGATTTAACCATTATTTTAAGGAAGATAATCCAAACTCATTTTCAAGGTACCCATATAACTTAAAAACCTCTTACCAAAATTTGTTGGTAAAAGATTGATTATGGTCACTAAAAATAGAGTGAGGAATCTCATGGGGGTTGAAGGTAAAATCCAAGAAGTAAATTGAGAAATTATAACATTAGTGTAAGCGATTTGAAGAAAAATCATAAGAAGATCACGGATGATAAAATAAAAAATAAACTAATCAAGTCAAAATGAAAATAATATAAATGTAAAGGAAGAGAGACAAAGAAACTTAAAACTCCTAAAAGGTTGAATATCCTCCCCCAAACAAAACCTATAGCTAAAAAAGATAAAGTAAAATATTTTTGCGCTAGTTTAGAGCTTGCCTTCAATTCAAGCCCCTATGAATAGGTTTATGAACCTCCACGTAGGTAGCCAAGATTTTAAAAATGACAATAAAAATATACGCTCCTTATCCTAAGCATATTAAGGAATGAAAGAACAAAAATAGTGGTAAATAGAGTGTTATAAAATAGAATGACAATGTTAGTGAATGAAAAATGTGATCTCAAGTACCAAAGACAATAGAAAAAGAGATTCGATAAAAACTAATAGTGGTAGATAAATAATAATATAGAGAAAATAATACTAGACAAAATCATCAAACAAATTATTTGAAAGAAATAATGGAGAAAATAATATTCTTGTTGCAAGATTACTACTACACTTTCATGAACTTGACAAAGTTCTAGAGAGTCTTCACATCAAATTCATAGTGCTAGTATGAGATGAAGTGTTTTTAACAATGGAGGAATTTTTTAAGAGCATTCAAAATGTCCAAGAGAGATTAATCTAGAATATATTAATAGTTCAAAAATACATCAAAGAGGGAGAAGGAAGTGGATATCCATTCATATTATATCTATAGTAGTTACATACAAAAAGTGATTTAGGGTTGCAAAGAAAAGAAATTCTCAAAATGGTCAAGGATTGATGAATGTCATAGGACTCTAGCACATCATGTGAATTTTTGAGCATTACTAAAGTGGCTATGAATTTCCAACTGAAAAAAGGGTATAAACATTAAAAAATAACATAAAGATAACGTTTATGACATTAGGGTAAGAAAAATTACAATGGGATGATAAGATTTTAAAACAAGGGGTAAGAAGGCTAGACAATGGGTTGAAATGAGCTAAAATGTACTCTAAAGGAGATGGACACCAAAGTAAGTGCATAATATAACATGAAACTACAACGATATGCAATTTTTCACATTACAAACATAATACTAGTAATAAGGTGTAAAATAGCTAATAGTACAAAGTTGTATGTCAAACAATTTGTATCACCTAATGTTCCCACAAATATTCAAATGAGTGATAAACAAGGGATTATAGAGAGCTATTGCATCATGGTTAAGATATTGGGCCCTTCTTAGGCCTAGGGTAGTGTGCTAATATAATGCATCCATTTTGGGTGGTTGTTAGTTTGTATAGGATTAGGTGATGATCATGAAGTGACCAACCCATTTTGCACCCAAAGATATATGAAGTGACCGACCCATTCTGCCTTATTAGTTTGTATAGGACTATGTGATGATCAATTTGGTAAACCTTCATTTGAAGGTGTTTGTTAGATTTATTTTGGCCACCTATAATTTTTTGTTTGTTGCGGGCTTGTAAGCCAATATTGTGGCCTCACCCATTTACTTTCTAATTGATGTATTGAAAATTTATATTATATATGCACACTATCATAGAAGCATAATTCTTCAACTTGACTTGTCATGCATCTTATTTTTTTGTAAATGAGGATAATTTGTTAGAAGTCACTAAGATGATCTCCTTAAATAAGAAAGTTGAAGGTAATAAATCCACATGCAATAAAAACCAATACACTAATAAACTTCTTATGTAACAAAACAAGTTGAAGAACTGCAATATTAATAATTTTAATTCTACAAAAGGATTGAAAATATTCTATGATAACTTGGCTATGAGTTTTTTATATCAACATACAATAATTTATTTTTAAACAAACCTTATAAGCATGACAAATTGGATATTTTCAAGAAAAATATACATAGTATTTATATTTAGAAGTATATATGTGTGGATGCATACACACATGTACAAGTATTATATGAAGATATACATAAGCATCTTGGATGATAACCTTGTAAATACCATATGCATACTATATTAAACACTAAATAAACTTTTGGAAGCTATTATAGATCAATAATTAGAAAAAGGTTGTAAAATTATAGTTGATGTCATCAATGTTTGTAAACTTGCTTTAAGATTACAATCTATAAGGGACAACTTGGGAAACCTAAACTTGTTGAAAATTCTTCCCTACCATGTCACCATGGTTTTCCATCCATATCTTCATTTAATGTATGGAGAAATTTTGAATGGAGATAATATACTCAAATTTAAGGGATAGCGTTTATGAATTCTATGAATAGATGAATAAATACCTAGCTTGTTTTGAAGAAAACTCCCAAGCCCATCAAATATGAGAAGATTCTTATTTGTTGGTGAAACTCCTATATAAACATTGTACCAAGTTAGAAACAACTAAGGTTTGTGGTATCTAAGTATATTCTTGGGATGACATGCATGCTCCAATATCACAATTCACTATATAGTTTTTGATGTCTCTTTGATTTGAAAAGATACATTTATTGGAGTGTTTTTATCACACTACATCCATGTAATAAAATATGGTTTAATTCACTATCTATGTTTGGAGAAAATGCATTTCACACTTTTGGAACCCACTTAGAAAAAGAACACAAGCAATTAGTCTCACCTACGTTGAATTCATTTTCATCATAATCTAATTTTTCTTCTCCTAGATATTCATATTTAGCCTATATTGTTCTCAATTAATCACAAATAATAAGATCACTATTCTTGGCCTTCACATCACTACTCTATCCATGTAAACTCCCTCGTTAGTCCTAATCATTACATTTAGATGTGCTTACAATAGTCAACCCACCATGATATTATTGGCAAGCTATCATTGAAAGGCTTTGGTTTTGTTTGATATATCTATTCCACATAAGCCTTTAGTTGAATTGACCCTAGTCCATGGCCATTTATTCTATATATCGTTAGTATCAAACATTTACAACTCTTCCTCACGATCTATTAGAATAGTAAGTGGGTCATCTACTACATAAAATATTAGATTTGATACCCCACTTTTAGTCAACTACTTTAGCAAATGACATCTGTACTTATTCATCCATTTCCACTTTACACTTTTTAAAGAAACATATGTTCATGCACCAAAAACTTCTTTTACTTCCATATTTATTTTATTGTCCACAATTTGTCATAGTATTTACTATTATTCTCAAGCATCGAATTATTTTATATAGGTGAATTGGCAACAATATCAATAATTTCTTCATCAAAATAATATACAAAAATTAGCGTGACCTCTTTACACGTTGGACCTTAGTATTTGAATCTTCATTTATTGTGTTTAGATTTTATCATAGTCACCCTTACAACTTAATTGACTTCCAAGCACTTATTGGTTTGAAAAGAGATCAAATTTAAATATTGAATGCAATTAAAACTAAACTAGGTGAAAGTAGTTAAAGAAAAAACGTGAATAAGATTTAATAGCTTGAAAAAGTTAATAGTTGAATAATGCATAATGTTTTAAACATATTATAATAGAATCTCATATAAATAATTTTATGATAGATTCTTTAATATTCACTTAAAATTTGAATTTTTAATATACGATTAAATATTCATAAAACATTATCATAATTAAATGCTCCGTGCTTTTTAAAATCTAAAATTTAACCAAATATAAGTTATTTTAAACATATAATAATATTTCTTAAATCAAATATACTCATAATAATCAATAGAATCCAATTACATTTCATCACATATGATACTCATAATAATCAAATAATGCATTTTAATCAATATAATGGAATTACATTTTACCACGTATCAACGCCTTCCCAATACACTCACATAACTAAAACCCCTCCTCTCTCTGGCACTATTCCAGAGAAAAAAATATGTGAACACTCTCTTGAATCAAAAGAAAATCAAAACTTAAAGAATACATAGTCAATCAAGTGGGATCCAAGAATTTGACTGCAATGGATCTGTCACATATATGATCATCCAGTTGCATTTGCAGGCAAATTCTCTCCAGATAAAAATGATTTGAATAGCTGCAAGGCAGCTCTAGGTCTGAAAAGAGGAACTTCATGCCCTGCCCCTCTAATGGTGGCAAAAGTTAGTCCCTGGTATACTTCTGTCCATCCTCCAACCTATTGATTCACAAACATATAACTTAAAATTATATAGAAGATTGTTTCTGAAATCAATTGTGTATTATTATGTTTCGAAATTGAAATATAATACTATAATATTAAAGATTTTGAAACAAGGAAAACAATGATTAAATCTGTTAACGTAGCATAAAATTATTTAAAAGATTGTGTCTTAAATCAATTGCATATATTATGTTTCAAGATATGATCCAAGTAGTTCTTAACCTGTTTGGCAGAGTATCATATAAAGATTGAATCTTTTAATGCAACATAAAATTATTCAAATGATTTTGTGAAATCAATTGTATATATTATATTGAAAAAATGAAAATATGATATTGAATATCTAGAAACTGAAACAAGGAATGTTCTTAACCTGTTTGGAATAGTACCATGGGTACCAACGATTTTTTACAGAAAGTTGAAGTCTTTTAAGAGAGAACCTTGTTGCTGTAACAGGTACTACTGAATCTGCATCTCCACTGTTTATCATTTGCTTACTTTAGACAGTATATAGAGAAGAGGAATTTTAACAGTCTGTGAGTTATAACCATTTGAGACAACAATGGAAAAGAATATAATATAATATAAACAAACCTGTACATCCAAATCCTAAGTCCGGAAGCCCCAATTAGCTCTTTATAGATTGGTAGGATGGAGAAGTCTGAATCCATCCAGTTGCGTGTGAGAACGTCACTACAAGTGCAAAATGAAAAGCTACAATAATTACATACTTTTCAGGAAAGTCAGAGATTGAATATAACTATTATCATGTATCACTTTGAAAAAAATTAACCCAACTCTGTATTTTCTCACTTTTAAATTGAGTATTTTCAAATAGGAAATTCTACTTCATTTACAGTTCCTAGTGATTTGTAGTAGTATTTTTTTGAGTTTGATGGTGTAGATTTTATTACTATTATTTTGAATCATTGAGGTTCTCCTCCTTTCAAATTCTGATAGATGGTAGATTATGAAATTCGATTCGAAATGTTGCTAATAAAAATTGGACGTGGTTAAGCTCCAGACAGAATGTACCGTTGAGTAAATTTAAAAAACGGAAAATACAATAGATTTTCACAAAATTTTCAGCATTTGTTCTTCTTGATCTGCACATTTTGTAGTCGAAAACCACAAAAAAATTACTGTATTTTTGCAAATCTGAAAAAAAAAATGACATTTTTTTGTCTTTAGTGCATTCTGTCTGGAACTTAACCGACGTCATAAAAATCTATATGATCAAATCAAAAAATTATCGATTAATGATGATAAAAAGAAATTGAATGGTATTGACACACCTGCATGCAGTCCAATTATATGGAATGCCTGTAGTATTGGCATGAAGGGCTTTCTGCACATCCGCTCTGTTGTAATATTTCTCAGCATAACTTTCGGTGCAAGGATCATAACCTCTTAGTGTAAGCAACTGTTAAGTGAGATGGGAAAAAAATTTATCATTTTTATCTTTGAAAAGTGTAAAATTTTCATAACTGAAAGTGATTCAAGATGTTTATTTTAAAACATACATAATTAAATAAAAATCAATCATACAATCATCATTAACTTTTTGATTGTTTTTATATAATTTGAAAAAGATCTAGACCCATTTAATAAAAACTAAAAGAAAGTTTCATGAAAGGCGAGACTACAAAGCATAAACTGTTGGATTGTTGAAAAATATCTTTAAAAAAGTATATATAAAACAAATACAAATATATAAATTAAATAATGGAAAAGTGAGTATATACCGATTTCTTAAATCTTAAAGATGATTTTTCCCCATCTCCACTAGATTTGCCACAAGGAGGTGAGTATATACTGTATTGGTCGATGTTTCCAAACTCCTGATTCATTGCATAGTTGATGAAAGAGTCGCAAGTTGGAGTATTGTCATCCAGTCTGAAATTGCAGTTTCTGAGAATGGATTGATAAGTCTGATCAGATATCATGGCATGACTCCACCAGTAATTTACAGTGCCCAAGTTGTCATAATAGTCATCTGTAACCGCATTGCCAACCTGCAATCATGTTATATTCATATTTGTTTCAGCTCTTAATCTTCTTTCTTCCACTTAGTAATGAAGCAGCAAATAGTGTTTACCATGAATCCTTTGAGGTTTATAAAGGGCTTAATGAGTCTCTTGTTGTACTCGTAGATTTTCTTTGCAAGTTGTGGGATATAATGTCCTGTGTCAATTGGAATTGAAATTGTATTTATCAGTTGGTTTGCAGTTTCTACTGTTCATGTAGAATTGTATGATTGTTTTAATGGTATATATTTTTCAATTTACGTTTTGGATCATATTCAATGATTCATCATCACAAAAAAAATGATCTAATACTGAATCGTTATGTACGATCTAATTCAAAAATATATTTTTAAAAATCGATACAATAAAATATATTTTTGCATGCAAAAGACCAAGTAATTCAAAACCAAATCAGTTGTTGAATAAATCTATATGATCAATTTTATCAGCCAATTACATATGTAACACTGTAAATTTGTGTGCAATGAGCAATTGAATTATGGGCTAAGTAAAAGAGAACCTGCATAGCTCTCTCCTGTGATGTACATTTCTCTATATTTGTATTGAGGGAACCTTGCAAACCACCTGATTAAGAAAATCAGTGAATCCTGAGCTGCGAGGGAAGAAACATGGTACAACGATAAGATTGCATAACTTACTAGAGAGGATACCCATTAATGAATATATACAGCTAAAGATAGGATCTTCAGCTTACCAGTGCGTTCATCACCTGTATCTTTTAAATTTGAGCTTGTATTCGTATATGAAAATCCTACTCCAGCCGGGGACTCCAGGAAAATTAAGTTGGCCACTGCAATGAGGTAATACATGCTATAATTCAATCTAACTTCCATAAATTTTATAGAGAGGAGTAGGATATAAGATAAACTGAGTAATTTCTTTTTGTATCAAACATGATTTTTTTGTGATATTTTCTAGTTTGATTATCCGTTTTTCTTTCATCGACATTTTTTATTATATTCTATGAATCTAATCATGAAAATGAGATAGTTAGAGAAAAGAGGAGAAAAGAAATGAAAAATATGATGGAGAAAGAGCTTATCAGTCCAGTAAACTATGAATTTGACTTGGTTGTAACAAAATTGACAAATTAAATCAATTATTTTTATGTTCACAAGAGTAGAGTAGTCAGGCCTTGGCTTAAATAGTACACTCTAAGTATAGGTGGCTCATCTATAATCATGCTAATAGGTGGGTCTTAAATAATCTAGTATGATTTCTGCTGAACCAACAAGTCAAAACTCAATATCTGCTATATAAGCCTACCAAACAGTCAATAAAATGGTCAACTGATGGAAAAAAAGCCTTAAAAGATCAAATTGTGTGATTTGAAAATACTGTTCCATAATTAAAAAAGGTTGATACAAATAAACCACAGAAAATTTCAAATATTTTTACTCAGATCTAATGGACTGTGAAATTCTTGCGTTCACTGTAAGATTGTGCTCCTTCCATGGGCTACTTACATCTATTCCAGGAGTACGGATTGATATAAAGAGAAGTGGCAGTCTTGTTTATGCGGAAGGGACCTATCTCCTCGGATGCTCCATATGCCACCGACGAGCACCCTGGACCTGCAATCAGGTAAACTACCCACTTTACATTTATGGGTAAAAATGGGTTAAAACAGTCCAAATAAACAATAGATTTTAAATTGAGTGCAATGTGGAACCATGGGAATGAATGACAATCATGACTGGGATTAGTTGTGGGCCAAGCTATATATGTCATCTACTATGTTCTCAGGATTTCAGCAAAGCAGGATTGTCATATGGAATTTAGCAAGCAGTAATGCCCACCAAATGATGACCATGATGGCCTTAGTCAACAAAGAATATATGGCTCCGACCCATAATTAATTTATGCCTTTCACTTGATGTTTCTCTGAATTTATGCCTAGAGTGCACAATGTTTTCTGAAACTCATCATGTCTTCCACTAGTGCACAAATTGACACCATGTTATGAGAAAAAAAAAAAGGAATGCAGGCTAAATTCACAATTTGAGCTATACTTTGGATACTAATGCATGGCCATAGCCAATGAGCGAAGCAAAAAACCATTCCCAAGTTTGGCAAAGTAATTAAAAGAGAAAGTAAAACTTGTTAAACGTACAGAACTGTAGTCGGCCATGAAATTCTAAACTGCAGCAATACGAAAATAATGCTGAATGGCTACATTTATCAATGCACTGGGTCTAACAGAAGGAGTTGGTTCTGCTGCCTATAGAAGGTAACAGACTGTCTGAGCTCTGGACATGCATTCAATTCCACATGCAGGCAAAATTGGCATTTAGATAATAAACCTGACTTTTGGCAGAGCAGCCCATTGGGACTGTCAGCTTCTGCCAAACTCCCTGCCAAACCCACTGGAGTTGTTTTAATGCGGTTTCATGAATATATATACGTTACTGTCAAAATTCATTCAACATTGGGTAGAGTGTAAACAGCTTTGTCAGCTGCAATTTACTAAAATTATTAAGATTATAGGAGGCAACATTCTATGGAGACGACAATTAGATGAGTTAATCCTGTGGGTGATTGTCTTCTAGGGATCTGTCAACTGAACTAAGAACTTCTGTCAAAATACTTGATAGTACCAGATGGTTCTAATCATACAAACCAAAATAAATAAAAAATGGCTACTATTGGTCGCTTGCAGTCCATGCACAGCCATAGGTTGTTACTAGTTAATACTTCCTTTTAACTGATGCTATAACATAAAACACTATCCTTAGCATAGCTATACACATGCTTGAATTATCAAGCTTATGCAAAATGCTACTCCCCAGGAAAAACCCATTTGAGAACTTCTGATGTTTGAGCTAAGCTGCAGCACAGGTGTTTGCAGTCAAACATTTGAAATGCAGAAAATCAAGGAAATATTTCTTTTGATGTCGACTCTTCAAATTTAGAAACTAAAAGTCCATCAAGAACAACAAAGAATCCAAAGAATGTGAGAATTGCAGTGCAGGATACCTCCATTAAGCCATGGAAAGTGAAAAATCAAGAACACAGAATTCAAAGAATGTGAGAAATGCAGTGTAGGATACCTCCATTAAGCCAGAGAACAAGAGGCTTAGAGCTGGCAGTGTGAGTTGCCTCCATCAACCAGTAGAAAAGAGCCCGGCCATCTTGGGTATTGACTGTGACATATCCAGCATACTGCTCAAAGGACACTTGGGGCTGCCCAGGAAGGCCAACCACTCTATCCTTCATGTATTGCCCCACCTCCACCCCTCCAACCACTACTTGCATTACTATAACAACCACCCACAAGCATATCCATGCACAAGTCCACATCTCCTCTTTTCTAAACCACCACTTAACTCCCTTGCTTTAAATCCCGAGACTCACAGCATGCGTTCAACTGCCCCTCTGACCTAATCCAGGCACGCGCGCACGCTGCTCAGGGAAACCAATCTCACTAAACTAATCTTATCTTTTACTTAACTGTCTTGATGATGAATCATGGAATGCGATCCAAAAGGTCGATGCAAAACAAATCTTAATTGTCTCCTCCAACAAATCTTAATTGTCTCTTCCAACTGATGATAACGAACTACAAAATATGATCTAAAATATCAATACAAAACAAATCTCACACAAGTGAATCATACTTATGTTTCATCTTAAACTACAAATCCTAACTTGATTTCAAGTCCCACTAAAACTGTTCTCAACTGTCTCTTCTAACTGATGCTGATGAATCACAGAACATAATCTGAAACATCGATACAAAACAAATCTCACACAACTGAATCTAATAATAAAATGCGCTAATACTTATGCTTCATCTCAAACTACAAAACTTAACTTGAATTCAAAGTCCCACTAAAACTGCTCTCATCTTTTGCTAATCCTCCACCACTCTCTCTTATCAAAGAACAGCCCAACCCAAAACTTTTGTTTCTTCTCAAACTGCAAATCTTATCTCATTTCTAACACTCCAAACTCTTTTATACACAGCCAAAACACTGTGCAGCAATAATACTCTCTCATTTGTGGAAGGACCATAATTACATATTATTATGCTTGATGACTTGCCAATAAATTCAAATTCCTCACATAAATATTTCTAAACAGCAGCTTTATGGCTCCATACCACGTGCAGTTGGAGACATTCTCAGAAAAATTTAGCATTTTCTATCACATTTTTTTTTTATCATCTACTGATTAGTCGTGGAATTGAAGATTGTCGTTGCATCAGCAGTAAGCAAATACACGCCTTCTCTTTTATATGGGCACTCTATTTAAGTATGAAACAAGTTCTCTTTTATGTGGGCACTCTATTTAAGTATGAAACAAGTCATTTTGTAATGAAATCAGAGATTTTAATATCAGAGACCATTCAGTCTGTGGGACCATATATTTTCCTTGGGACTAGTAGTAGGTGGGTATATACATTCATTCATTCATTCCGTGTTTTATGATCCAATTCAATTATACTGTTTCAGCTGTCACCATGGGCTTATCATTATGTGGTTAGTTGGATGCTCAAATTTTTGTGCCCCAACATAATGAATTACAATTTGGGGGTACAGAGATTCAATCAGACATCACAGTCAAAAGAATCCTTGCAAGTCAAAGCTTTTTGATGTGCATTTTGCTTTGCCAACAAGAACATTAATGACACATGAACATTATAGACTGTGTCCCTACCCTTATCTTCCATTCTACTCACTGCTATGAAATCATTACTCAAACTGACCATTTTTCCTCCTCTTCCACAAATCGATCTTTTGGGTGACTAGCGTTGAAGAAACTCATGTTCAAGCTGTTCATAATGATGAGAGCTTTTAGATAATGCTCATCGAGATCCATTGCAGTACACCGAAGGGATCTGTAGCCAGCAAAAAGACAAAAGAAAGGAAAGTTTCTTTTTATAATTTATGATGTTGGGACTTAGTTTATATGTTGTCTGTAGTACATAGGAAGAGACTTGTGGCTATGAATTTTCTTACATAACTTTTCCTATAAAGTAATTTTTTAAAATTTATTTGGAACTTGTGATGTTTTAACATTAAATGCAATTTACAGTCACATGTAGAGGTCAAAAGTGTGCACATTTATTTTGTTTGTTTTACATCACTTTGTATGGAGGTCAGTATATCAGTCTAGTATATATTTTTGTTTCATTTCAAGGCACTTCTTACAGAGAATTCAGTAGTTGAACATGTTCTAATAATTGTGATTACACTTATTGATTTAATGCTCAATTTTTTTGACAATATTGTATTAATAGTTGTGACTTTAAAGTTGTTTTTGTTGATAATAACTTCCCATGATTGAATGAAATGTACTCCTTAGATCTAAAAAACAAAAAATCACTTGATGCCACATCAACACACTAATAAAAATGACTTAGTGCACAAGTATTGGTCTCACTTTTCCTTTGGGTTTTTTTGGACACCTTGGCAAAAAATATATTGATGTGGCATCATATTTGATGATGCGGCCTTGAAACCTTAGCTATAGGTAGGGGACTTGTTAAGTAAGTTGTAAAAAATTAGCAGTGATATGAAATTTCCACGTAGGATTTTGAGAAGCACAAACTTAGGGTGCTCACCTACTAGGTCCTTTCCCCTATCAATTAGAAATACCATTTTACCTAGAAATTATATTAATCTCAATTTTTTGAACAATACTTTCTTTGCCTATGTCAAGACCACTATGCAACCTTGACCTACTTTAGAGCCATCCTCATTATCTTGACACTCTTAGAACTGCAAATTCAAATTTATTGTACCCCCTAGTAGACCCAGCTTAATGATCATTACTTGCCAACATGCATAGCCAAAAAGTAATTTTTTTAAAAATATTTGAGACTTTTATAAAATGACATCAACCCTTAGATCATTTGGGACTTCTCACTCCAACCGTTTACAATAATATACACTTAGAATCATCAAATATCTCTAGTATGATAGACTTGTCTTTATATTAGTCATATCAAACCCTTACTCTCATAAATTTAATCTACTATTTAAGCATTTGTTGCACTTTACTCATTGCAACAAATATCAAACGATCACTATTATTGTATACATTTCTTGGCGCGTCTTCAAATTTATTACAAAATTGTTGAATTGAGATTAGTCAGGCTTGACTATAATTGAAGAGGACTCATAAATTTAGCATTGTCCAAATAAGTTTTGATGATTCTTCTCACCACCACTTAGTCTCTAAAATCATAAATACATAGACATCAAGAATTTTTTTATATAGGTGTTGGATTACTGAGAAGGGGGGGTGGGAAGCGAGGGGGTGGGAAGGGGGGGTGTGAATCAGTAATCCTTGATTCTCTGTACCTTAAAAACTTTTCTCTGATTAACTCGGTCAGACACAATTTAACATTTACTGACAACAGTAAATAAACTTTAACAATCACCAAATCAATCACATAAACCATTCAACACATATAACACTAGTATTTAATGTGGAAACTCGGCTTTGGGAAAAACCACTGTGGGAATTGTCACCCACTAAAAAAAATACTCTTCTCAAGTATGCTTAGTTAAGAGCCAATCTTGTTAAAGATTATAATACACACTACTAGGTGTGACCCAATCAAGAGATTTACCTCAGATCTGTTAGGATTTTTACCTTGTTAGGAGTGTCCTAGTTAAAGAGCTTCAAACACTCTTTAGAATGTTACCATTTTCAAAGATTTTACAATAAGACTGTTAAGTCCACTTGGTTAAGAGATTTCTTTGTTACAAATGTTAATAAGCAATAGTAAATAGTTTGACCTGTAAATCTGCAACTATCTTTGCATAACCAGATCCTTTGTGCGCTCTTCTATCTTCACTTCAATCCTTCACTTTCCACTAGCTTCAAGACTTCATCAAATTCTTCTTTCTGACTCAGAATCTATCTTTTCCTTCTTCACTGCATCAGTTGGTGACTCTTTAACTCTTCAATTTTCCAACCATTTGTTCATACAAATTCATCCTTTATATAGACATGTTTTGCCACTTAATCTCCTCTATTACATTTTCCTTTGGTTAATCTTAGTCGTCCAATTCATTTTACAAACTTATACATTAAATCTAGATCTCGATAACACATTTTATCATCACCTCAGAATTTCAACTTTTTTGAAACTTGTTTATTCTATTTTTACCATTTAGATCTAAGCCATATATCATCATCATGGATTTTCCTGATCGTAGATCTCTCTAACTAACTCTTCCTCATCATCATAAACATCCAACTCATCATAGTTAATCATTAAATGTCATTCTAATCCTTGTATTTAATTTTTGTTCCTTGCTTGGTGGATAGCTCTGAATTTCAGTTAACTTTGCTCAGTGCCTAAAAATTTCCTTCTCGGTGTCTTACGTTCTTTTTCCTTTACTGAAATGATCATTCTTTTACCGAATTACCTTTTTTCTCTTTACCAAATGACTTTTCATGCTTGGTAGCCAAAACTATTTTTCTTACCAACTTGACTAATCTTCATAACCATTCTTTACCGACTTGATATAATCATATGTTAGGTAGAAAACAATTATATCAATATAACCTTAGAATTGTTTGATTTGTATCAGTTGCCCAATTAAGTTCTTCATCTTCATAACATCTCACTTCTTCTCTTTAACTCATTCACACTTATATCATACTCTGAATGATATGACAACACAATATAAATAAGATATCAATTGCTTGACATCAATAACAAGATAATAACTGATCTAACCATTCCACAATCTTGTATTCCATTGATCTTGGTCGGTCTTCATCATCATCACCATTAGTTTTAGTAACAATCTCCCTCTTTGACATTGATGACAACACACTAACAATCTTCAGTGTCCAGTTGATGATGGTAACACTTCACTGTCATTATTTGTTCTTTAATCTCTCTTAGCTTTATCTTCTTTGTTCATATTCTCCCTCTTTCACATACAAGGCAATCTTCTCCTTCAATAGATCTTCTTTATTGTCCCTCTTTGACAATTACTTTTTTGATCTTCTCTCAATAATCAATTGCATTATTCTCACTCTTTGTAGTCATCAATAGTAGTTGTGTGCTAAGGAAAGCACCTTCATAGGGTTAGTATCATCAATAAATCAAAATGAGAATTAAATAGCCACAAAAATCAATCTAACTAAGCAAATTTAAAGATGATTGAGCACTCTATGGCTCTCTAATTAGGGATGTTAATGATGAGCTCTCAACAAGCTCTCACTAGTGATAGTCCTAATATGAGAAATCAAATGATAAGCAAGCTAAACAAGTTAATTCCCAAAAGAAATACTAATTAGCTCTAGATTTGCCTTTTCTAACTCAAATTTGCAAGAGGTTTGATGCTTCATAAAATTTGTGGATGATTATTCGTCAATTATGCCTTGCTTTTATAGATTTTGGCAAGGGTAGGGGGTGTGGTTGATTTGATCATGATTTGATGAGGGTTAAGTCCATGGTTCCACCTTTGGAGACCATTTAAATATTTTTTCCTCAAAGCTTGGGACAAGAGGACAAAATGGGTGGACAAGATGTTCTCTCCTTATGGGTGATGGAGATTCTATTTAAGCTTGATCCATGTGAGTCTGATCCTTCAATCCAATTGGTTGAGATATTTTCTCCCATTCGGTGGTTGAGGGAAAATAGGATTTTAATCAATTGAATTTAATTAATATATTTAGCCATGTGTACCCCTTGAATGGGTTGATTTGATTTAAATGAACTATGTAATTAATTAGATTAATTACATAATTAATTGATTTATCATGATTTAAATTGAATTTATGGCTTTTGATTTTTAATTAAATTTGATTTATGGCTTGATTGCAATTTTGCTTTGATTCTAGCTTGATTTGATTTAATTGCTTTGATTTTTGCCTTAGTTGCTCACTCGATTGATCTTGTTCAATTTCAGGTGATTACAAATGCCCCTCTTTGAGTCCTCCTATGAAGCGTATCAATTCAAAGAATGTCCTAATGATTTTTTTGATGCAATGTCCTGATCAACTGATGTCTGACTTGATATGATAGAAGATGTAAATTTTGATGATGAAATTGATGCAGTTTCAATTGATTTGAAGGTCCTCGATGGTCAATTTGATGATAGGTTGTCTGATATGGTTCCTGATTTGATATGATTCGATGTTTGGTGCCTCTTTCGATTGATAAACAAAAAATTTTCTGATAAAAGATTATGCTTTGATTTGATGGTTGTGCCCCTGATTCATTGATTAAGATGTCGATCCTGATTATCTGAGTGTATGCCCCCTCGAAAATGAAATGAAATTTGATCATTGTTGAAAGCTATGACATTTTAAGTCAAGTTTGCATGAATTAGGTCAATTAGAATGAATTTCAATTTCATTTCCAATAATGTATTCATGATCGTTGGATGACAAATGCCCCTAATTTGGCAGAATGGGTGAAAAATTTGGGTCCCTGGTCATTTTCTAGTCAAAGATGCCCTTTTTAGGTCAAAGTGGGCTATATATAGGGCTAAATGTCATTTTTACTATTCATTTTCACTTTCACTTTTGACTTTTTTACT
This sequence comes from Chamaecyparis obtusa, assembly GCA_027943335.1. Classification (NCBI taxonomy): domain Eukaryota; kingdom Viridiplantae; phylum Streptophyta; class Pinopsida; order Cupressales; family Cupressaceae; genus Chamaecyparis; species Chamaecyparis obtusa. The sequence continues at coordinate 2,979,113 of BSBK01003587.1, read as the reverse complement.
CTAACCCCTTGGAGCTATTTTGTGATGGTTATTCTGATTCGAGAGCACAGATTTGAGCGAGGGTGCCGATACTTGCGTCCATTAGGCTATGGACCTTCGGTATGTACCCCGACAACTCACTTTGTCATTTAAATGCATTTAAATTTGAAATTTTTGGATTTTTACTAGAAAACCCCTATTTTTTTCATTTTTCTTTTTAAATAGCGCATTTAATAGTTTTAATAGCACGTACACAATTTTCCCAGCGCTTCCACCGGTTTCTGCAGTGCAGTCGCTATTTTTAATAGAGTGTACAAACAGTAGAACTAGGGCATGAAACACCTTCACCCTTTTCTATTGCGCGTACAAATTAGTTTGCACATAATAGTAATTTAGCAGCACGTATAGGTAATTCTTGTAGCACATACACATTAAAGTAGCGCTTTCAATTATTTCTCATGCACATTCACCAGTTTTAGCTGTGCTTTTGCCTTTTAGTGCTTTTAAACAATTAAATAGCGCATTTACCCTGTTTAGATAAAATTGCAAACTATTGAGTCAATTTTTCAAACCGTCCGGTGCCGTCAATCAGTCGATTGGTTTAGGTAACAAGTTTGATTTGATAGCGAGTCATATGATGTTAGTTTGAGTCAAGTCATTCTGAATGTTTGATTGTCAATCTTGATTTAGATGGTGGGTGATGATAAATTTTCCATCCTCTTTGATTAGAATCAAGAAAATTAATTTTGGTTTGATAATTTTAAATATTCGATTGACTTAGGATGATTCAAAATGTAATGATTTTGTTAATGATGTGTTTAACTTGCTTTTTGCAGGCCAAGCTTAAATCACTCGGGGTTAAAGGTTTGTATCCCTTGCCTTTCGAGATGATAGATGACCTGAGCGGTGTAGATCGTCAGGTGATTGGCAGATGCAGATTGTCGTTCCTTCTTGTCATTCCTTGATCCCATGTGAATCAAGGTCTCATTATAGCTATGGCATAGTGCTGGCACTCTGACCATAACACATTTCACTTGCCGATGGGGGAGATGACCATTACTCCTGAGGATGTGTACCACATCCTTCGCATCCCCACTCATGGAGAGTTGATATACTATGACTAGGTTTATGATGGGACCGCCTGTAGGTGAGTCTTTGGTGATGATACCATCAGAGATGATAGTATTCAGTGGGCCTAGTTTCCTTCCAGGCATGTTCTTCCTGCTGTTCTAGGAGCATTAGTTGGTGGTTTCCTCATTTCAAATCAGCGAGGACATGGTTTTGCAGTTGGTTGGGGTCATATCCTTGAGGATATGATCTCCCAGCCACGATGATTTGATTGGGGGACCTGTGTACTTGCACAGTTATATCATGAGCTACATTCAGTTGTATACCATCGCAAGGTGAATCTTTCTGTAGCTGTGGACATGGGAGCACATCCCTATTACTCAACCCATATCTGTTTGGCATTGTGATCCAGGTTGGCCCTTCGCTTGGATGTATGAGGAGATGGTTGTGCAAGTCCATTTGGGCAAGTTGGACTAGTAGAGACAAGTCATTAATGACATTGATCAGGTCGTATGGCGACCCTACATTGGTTGCAAGGCATGGCCTGAGGATGCGGCCAATTACCTTTCACGTATAAGCCCAGGTGGATGATAGGACGTACACCATTGATTATTGAGTGGTTTTTCTTCTTAAGAGTCTTACGACAGTATGGTTGCACACAAGGCATGCCATAGGGATTGGCTTTGTATGCCCGGGTACAGGTAGAGAGGTCACTCTAGGGTCCATAGATTGATTATTAGACAACTCGTCGGGAGGTATTGTAGCTTGCCCACCTTCCTTGGGATATGAGGGATCATGTTGTAAATGCTGGCATGACAAACAACTATGTTGATTGGTTTACTCGAAACCTATTTCTAAGATTTACAAATCTTACGGAGCCAGTGCCCGGTATAGAGGAGGATTCAAATGATGATGGCGGGGATGGGGATGGGGGTGGTTGAAGATGAGGTCATCGGGGATGACGGGGCAGATGAGCGATTAGAGGAGGTAGAGTTTTCATCTCGGTGATTGCTGCTGCACCGATTCCTCCTAGGGGTGGTGTTCATATGAGAGGTGGTCGGGTCAGAGTCCGAGGTGGTGGTGTGGACAGAGCTCTACATCACATTTCTATGGATAGATTGGCTAGATGGGGCCAACATAGGGTCAGATTTCATAGGCAGGTGGGCTCAGGTTGTGGCTGACATGGATTCTCAGGCTACCCAAATATTGTTAGATCAAGCACAAGGTATACCAGCACCTCCACAGGCTCCTCCACAAGTCATTCCACAGGTTCCTCCAGTACAGGCTCCTGCTTCTTCTTCTATGCCATCTTCTTCTTCTTCTTTCATTCCATCTTTGTCTACTCCAACTTATTCCATGGCTCCTCCATAGACTCCACCTATTTAGGCTCCTTGACAGGCTCCACCCATACAGGTTTTGGCATAGACTCCTGCACTAGTCTTAGCCTCAGATGTGAGATCCTTGCAATTAGAGATGTCAGAGATGCAACAACAGGTTACTCAGCTTAGTTCAATGATGCAGACCTTCATGTTTGCTATGATTCAGCATGGTTTATAGGCTAGTTCTAATAGACCTCCAGATGTTGATCATGGTCCTGATGGTGCTAATGGTTCTGGCAGTTGACTTGTGTTGAGATGATATATTTCATTCATTTATTGATATATATGATGATTCATTTTTTATCTTGTGATATTGGACTCAGTTTATTCTTTGATCAGTTGAGGCTCCTTATGCTTTGATACTTGTTGATACTTTGATGGACTTTGATTCGCATATGTTATTGCTTTGATGATGATACCATGGACTTTGACAGATTTACTTTATATGACATCATTATGTGTTGGACTTCATTTTTCATGTGTTTTGATATGATATGTAGATCTATATGATTCTATCTCCTACATGCTTTGTTCTTATGCTTTTTCAAATGCAGTTTATGATATGAATGCACATGTTCTATTTATGCTTAAATAGTTGTCTTATTTATGACATATAATAGATGAACTTATGTGATATGGATTTAATGATTTTGTATAATGACTAATGCTATGATACATGATGCTTTATGGATGCATATGATACATGTTTTGTATGATGATGTAATGATTTAATGATTAATGTGATATGATGGTATTTATGGATTCATCTATTTGATGATATGGATAATGTAATGGATATATGGTATATAAATGTGATGTACCTATATGATGTAATGAATGAATATTTATGTTTAATGATTAATGATTAATGTCATGATAAATGATATATAAATGTTATATGGATTAATGATGTCAATGATGCAAATGCAATGATATGTAATGTATGGATATGATGAATATGTATATGTAAATGAAATGACCTAATACACTTATACTTGAATATAATTCAATATGTAAATGCAAGGAATTTTTAATGAATGCACCTAAATGGATAATACAATGTGATATGAAATGCAATGTTTTTGAATGAACTTAATGGAATTCAACTAAAATGTCCTAATGATGAGATTAGTGCTACTTAATAAGATGGTTGGATGGATGCAATGAATGTCACCTAATGTAATGTAATCATAAATGAACTTAATGGTTTAAAAGGAATGATTATGAATGATTTTAAAATGAATGCATCTAAATGAGATGGATTTAAAATGAATGCAAACTAATGCAATGCAACTTTTAAATGAACTTTAGTGAAAATGATGTGAACTAATGCGATGAACTTAGATTAAAGTGAATGCAGACTAATGCAATGAATCTAAATGAACTTAGGGTAAAGTCCTAAATGAATGCAAGATAAGATGATTTTAACAAATGCAAGTGAACTAATGCAATGCACCCTTGTTTTTTATTTTTGATTTCCAACACACTTTGATCACATATAGTTTTTGATGTTTGTTTGATTTTTTATTTAAGTCCACCCCCTTTCTAATTTTTTCTTGCAAATTCATTTGTGGAGCTAAGAAAGGAAAATACTTTAAATGCATTTAATCTAGGATGTATGCAACTAACTGTCGCTATTCAAAAATTTAGAGCTTATATTCATCGTCGAGCAGTTTTTGGAATCCGAAATTAGTACAACCATCACTAGTTCAACCATGATGATATGAATACCTTTTTCACCTCTTGCATTTCTTTCGCATCCTTTGGTATGACTATCACTGATTGAAGTCAATCATGAGAGTACGAATACCAGTTTTGTTAGATTCTATGTTGCAAGTGGATTTTGGTATTATGATATTTAACATCAAAATATCCAAGGTATCCTTTTGCGTAAACAAACAAAGATCTTAGTTTCTCCATATGTACATGTTGTCGATGATTCTTTGATGATCATGTCCTTAGAAAAATAATACATACTTCAAAACTTTGATATTAAGACAGTCATTCAGAAATCAATAAAATATCATGCTTTCATCATAGCTAGTCTAGTTTAAAAACTTTCATCGATTTGCTAGAAAAGACATGATTTCATCAATCAAGTCAACACTTAGAAAAATTTTGCACTATTTTCAAATCCATATTTCAAGTATAGTTCCATCCATTTCATATTTTTAATCCTAATAAAGATAAGGTCTTTGTCAGATCTTGGATCAAATTTTGTGTTTGGTACAGATTTGGATTAGGGTTTGGATTTGATAAAGTGTTTCACTTGTATTTTGATGAATTGATTTGGTGTCTGATTGAAGTTTTCTTTTGATGAATCCTTCCTCTTTGAGAGTAGATTGCCCCCAGTTTGATGTGATTATGTTTGTGGGACTTGGGACAATTTGTAGATTGGATTAGTGACAAAACCTTTAGGTACTTACAAATGTAACTGTGGGGTTTTATTATGGAATGTATACAAATGTTGGCAAATGCAATATTTACAAGGATGACCGCTAGGCATGAGACTGACTTGGACTTTCAATGGTGCATGTTTACCAGGTTTTCACCGATTGAATGGATTTGCTTTATTTTTTTCTTTTCTTTTTTTCTATTTTTAAAACTTTTTCTCTTTTTTTGCTACCAAGGCACATATTTTCTAGGTTTCCACCAAGGTACTTTTTTGTTTTCTGATTTTTTTTTTTGTATTTTCTTTTTTTCAATTTTTTTGTATTTCCATATCATCAAGGCACCTATTTGCTAGCTTTTCACCAAGACAACATATTTTTAAGGATCCTTTCTGAATGTTTTTGGCTTTCTTCATGCTCAATTTTCTACCATTTTTTATCTTTTCTGCATTTTTTATTTGTTTGCTCTTTTCTATTTTTTAATGTTTTTGGTATTTTCAGGATCTCTTTTGACTATATACAATAAATAGAATGCTTTCTCATCTGATATTTATGATACTCTTTTTCCCCATCCCTCTTCAATTGCTTTAGGTATAGAACCTTTGTAGATGTGTACTATTTATTGGCTCTTGCAACTCTTCTCCTTCACAATCAGCTAGTTTGTAAGTACCAGTGCCAAAATATGAAGTGATCACAAAGGGTCCTAACCAATTTGCTTCCCATTTTCCTTTCTTCTCTCTTTCTTCTTGATTCTTGGGATTTTCTCGCAACACTAAGTCACCTATTTGGAATGCCCTTGGTTTGATATATTTGTTATAGTTTCTGGTCATTCGATTTTGATACACTTTTAATTGATCAAAAGCATGTTGTTGTCTTTCATCTAAACATTCTAGTTCATGTAACCTAGCAACTCTATAGTCTTCTTCACTTAGTAACCCATGTAATGAGACCCTTAAGGATGGAATTTCTACCTCCAAAGGTAAAACTGCTTCTGCTCCATAGACTAGGGAAAATGGGGTAGCTCCTGTTGGTGTTCTAATGCTCGTTCTATAAGCCCATAAAGTAGGGTTTATTTGAATGTGCCAATATCTACTTGAATTATCCATAGTTCTCTTCAATATCTTTAATAAGTTCTTGTTTGTAGCTTCTGCTTGTCCATTACCTTGTGGGTAATATATTGAAGATGAGTGATGTACCATATGAAACTTTGTACATAGTTCTTTTAAATCCTTATTTTTGAAATGTTTTGCATTATCTGTGATGATGACATGAGGAACACCATATTTACAAATTATGTGATTTAATATAAACAAGGATATTTTCTTTCCTGTGGCAGTGGATAAGGGTACAACTTCCACCCATTTGGTAAAATATTATGTTTCCATAATGATGAATTTATGACCATTTGAAGGTGGTGGATAAATCATCCCTATCAAGTCCAAGCCCCATTGATAAAAGGGCCAAGGTGTTTTCATAGGATGAAGCTCTTGTGCTGGTACGTGGATCAAGTTCCCATGATACTGACATTTACGACAAGTTTTTTGCAAAATGACAAGCATCTTTTTCCATCGAAGGCCAAAAATATCCTATCCTAAGAAGTTTCTTAGCTAGGGTTAAACCATTCAAATGTGACCCATAAATTCCTTTGTGATTTTCTTGTAAGGCTATGGTTGATTCATCTTTGTCTAGACATCTTACAAGCATTCCATCTAAAATCTTGTGATACAACGTGTTAGATATCAAGGCGTAGCAAGAAGCTTGGCGTATAAAAATTTTCTTTTAATTTCTAGTTTGGTCTAAGGGTAAGATTTGGTCTTTCAAGTAGGTGTAAATGGCTCCATACCAAGGTGATTCATGTCCTGTTAGCAAAAAAATGGTATGAGGATGGGAAGGGTCAAATGTGGGTTTCTCAACTTCTTCTACTAGGAATTCATATTGGACGCTTTGATCTGGTATTTGGAGAAGTGATGCCAAAGTAGTCATTGCATCTGTTGCTTTATTCTTATCCCTCGGCACTTGCTCAAATGTAATTAGAGTGAAGTATTTCTTACGATTCTCAATCATATTCTTGTATGGTATCAACTTATCATCCTTAGTTTGATACTCACCATTAAACTGATTAATAACTAGTTGGGAATCTCCATAGATTTGTAGCTTTGTTACTTTCCATTCTAATGACAACTTTATGCAAATGACCAATGCTTCATACTCAACTATGTTATTTGTGCATGGTAATATAAATTTGTATGATTTCAGAATTGTAGACCCTTGAGGAGTAATCAAAAGTATTCCTGCTCTTGATCGATGTTGTGTATAAGAACCATCGAAATATAATTGTCATGTTTTTGCTTCGACATTAACAATTTCAGGATCTAGAAATTCCACTTGAATTGGATGTTCATCTTGTAATGGTGATTCTTCTAATTAATCTACTATTACTTGGCCTTTGATAGATTTTCAGTCCACATATTCTATATCAAATTCACTTAGAACCATGACCCATTTGGCTAGTCTCCCATTCAATGTTGTTTTGTTGATATTTCAAGGGATCAATTTTTGCAATGAGTCGAATCTTGTGGGATAACATATAATGGCATAATTTTTGGGAAGCAAAAACTACAGCCAAACATGCCCTTTCAATGAAAGTATAGTTCAACTCATACTTCACCAATGTTCTACTTATGTAGTATATGGCCTTTTCCTTTCTAGTTTCATCCTCTTGAGCCAAGAGTGCCCCTAATGCATGTTCTATAGCTGAGATATATAATATTAAGGGCCTTCCTCTAATTGGAGGCATTAATGTTGGAGGATTCATTAAGTACTTTTTTAATAAGGTGAATGCTTCTTCACATTTCTCATCCCATTTGAAAATTGTGTCCTTGTGAAGGAGTTGAGTGAAATTGTGGCATTTTTCTGCTAATTGAGAGATGAACCTTCGAATGGATTGAATCCTACCTTGAAGAGATCTCATCTGACTGATATTTTGAGGTGTCCCCATTTCCATGATTGCCTTTACTTTGGCTGGGTCTACCTCTATTCCTTTTGCTAAAATTATGTATCCTAATAGTTTTCTTGATTGTACCTTGAATGCACACTTCTTTGGATTGAGCCTAACTTTGAATTGCTCTAGTCTTACAAAGATCTTTTCTAAGATGGGTGAATGTTCTTCCCTTGAGTGGGATTTAGCAAGTATATCATCTACAGAGTCTTCCATGAATTTGTGCATCATGTCATGAAATATAGTTGTCATGGCCCTCTGATAGGTTGCTCCAACGTTCTTGAGACCAAATGACATAACATTCCAACAGAATGTCCCCCATGCGCATGTGAATGTTGTCTTGTCTTGATCTTCAGGTGCTATCTTTATTTGATTATAACCATTAAACCCATCCATAAGTGAGAACATTGAATGTCATGTTGTTAGATCTACGATGGCATCTATGCTTGGTAGAGGAAAATCATCTTTAGGCCATGCAAGATTAAGATCCCTAAAGTCTATGCAAATTCTGATAGATTTGTCTTCTTTGGAAACATGCACAATGTTCGAAATCCACTTGACATAATCAATGGCTCTTATAAACCCTACTTTCAACAACTTTTCCCACTCTACTTTTACAAGAAAAGCTATGTGTGGATGCATCTTTCTTAGTTTCTGCTTCACTGGTCTTACTCCTTTTATATTCAAATGATGCATGATCAAATTTGGATCTAATCCAAGCATATCATCATACGACCATACAAAATTGATTTTTTGTTCTTTGAAAAATCTAATGAAATCCTTTCTTTCTTCACTAGATAGAGATGATGCTAAGTGTATGATTCTTGGCTCTGATTCTGACCCAATATTCACTTTCTCTATTGGTTCAATTAAGATAGGTGATCTTTCTTTATAGTGCTTGGGCAAAGTATCCAACCCTCCTTCCTTAGGTGCCTCTGTTGGGTTTTCACCTTTGGAAATGTTCTTTATTTCTTTTTCTTTTTGATTTAATGTTGCCACAATGTGGTTTTCAACATTAGATTCTTTCCATTTTTAAAAAAAAAAATTCACTTTTTTCTGAACTAAAAGGTTGAATACTCCCCTTTGTCACTTCTTCCTAATATTCCATTGTAGAAGAAGGCTCAACTGCATTAAGGTATTGGGATACCAAGTTATCATTCAAGAATGTAGGGAGAATGACAAGTTCAATGGAATCCCATTTGTTTAATTTGAGATAGATAAGGGTCAAAGGATCAATGCTTTGGGTTAATCCAATAGGGTTTAGGGACATGACTTTATTTGAAGGTTCAAACATTGTATCGTTTAAGTCTATATATGTTCTTCTTCAAGATGTTCTAGAAAACTAGGGTCAAAATCTTCCTCACTAGAATCCTCTAAGGTTTCCGTTGGATAAAAATCTTGTGGATTAAACCTAGGGTTAGACTCTTCTATAGTAGGTCTCCATGATGGTACATAAAGTTCTCCTACCCATTTATTTCTTTCAATTTCTAGAATTGGTACATTATCTAAGATCACTTGACTAGAACTTGAAGCTTGATTCTGAGACTTATTCTTTTCCCTTGCTAGGAGTATAGGTGTGGACGACATAAACTTCTTTATCTTGGCATGACTCACTTGATAATGAGTCTCATTCCCAATTGTTTGAATCTTCATCACTTTGGGAACCTAGTTGTAAGATTTGGTCATAAACCAAGGGATACTTCTTTTGAGTGTACCCTTGTTCTAGGTACCCTAATCCAGTTTTCTCCTTACTATCTCTACATGACATTTCAATAGGTTCTATTAATCCTTCATGTATTGTCCCTAAAGGTCCTTGTCCTTTGTATCCCATCTTTTTCATTATTTGAAATCCTTTCCCATATTGATGTGTGGGAATGCTTATATTTTGGATGCGCTTTTCATGTGCACTTGATTCCTCATCCTTATATAGCCAATTTAGGATTTCGTTATCTTCCTCCTCCATGGATGAATATTTACTTGCCCTCACAAAGTAATCATTGTATTTATGAGGTAGATTGGATGGTCTTCCATATGATTTTGGAGATAAGGGTAGATTCATCATGGATAAGGAGTTTTCACCTACCCCCTTTTGTTGGATTTGACATTGCTTTTCAAAAAATTTCATCATATGATCCATTTTTTGATAATGAGCATCTTTGGTGTAGATTTGAATGGATCTAGCTCGATCTTCTTTCTGTTTATCAGGAGCACTTTCCTCACTAACCTTTTCTTTTCCTTTTGTCGATGTAGTTAGGTTAGTAGGACTTTGATTATTTTCAACAACAATTTCTTTTTCGTCTTTTTCTTTTCCCTTCAAATATGGAAGATCTTTTGAACTTTTTCCTTGCTCTATTCTTTGGGAAATAGACCCTTCTGCATTATGTGGGACTAAAGAGTCATTAATAGGCTTCATGTTGTTACAATATTGAAAGGGGTTTGAGTTATCGCTTACCATGACTTCTTGTCCTAGATAGGGAAATTTGAGACATTGATGGTAGGTTGAGGGTACGACCTGCATTTCATGGATCCATGGACTTCCTAATAGGATATTGTATGTCAACTTTAGGTCAAGGACTTGGAAAATGGTCTCTTTCTGCATTGGAACAACTCTGATAGGAAGTATTATGACACCTTTGGAAGCTCTTTCTTCATCATCGTAGGCTTTTATGGTTATCTTTTTCTTTGGGTCAATAGCCTCCTCAGATAATCCTATGGATTTTACCAAGTTTAGGGTACAAATATTCAAGTTGGCTCCCCCATCAATGAGGACTCTTTTCACTCTATGCTTGTGGATTAGGACCTCTATATGCAAGGGTAGATTTTGTGGGTGGTTTAGAGACATACCATCTTTTCCTAAAAGCGATATACAATGGGGTACAACAAGATGTCCTACCATGTTTTGAAATAATTCCGCATCTAAATTTAGAAGCACATTAGTCTCTACTAAGGCTTTTTCTAGAATCTCCTTATGAGTTGGTGAAAGCTTGAGTAATTCTAGAATAGAGATCTGAGCAGGGGTTCTTTGCAATTGGTCTACCAAATTATATTGTTTCAAAGATGAAGATGAAGTTTGATTTGGTAGGACAATCCTTGGGGCATTTCTTGGTAAAGTAATCTTTGATGCTCGCCCCCTAGTTACAACATTATATGTTGCTTCCCTTGGCTTTTCTTTCACCACAAATACATTTATGGTGTCTTCACCACCACTTAAAGTATTAATGGTGTTATCATAAGTATGAGCAAAATTAACCTTCTCATTACCTCTTTTTTTGTTATGGTTGGTGTTTGATGATTCCCCCTTTTCATGATTTAAGAAAGGGTTTTTAAAAGCCGTACGGTCTTCATTATTTTGAGGCCCTTCCACCTTTATTTTTCCATCATCAATTAGGTCTTGGACAAGATGTTTCAATTTTATGCACTCATTCATTTTATGTCCCTTATTACGATGGTATTCACAATGGTGAGAATCATTCCACCAATTAGGCTTGACTTGGGGTTCATATGGCCTCGATTCGAGTAAGGTAATGATTTTGTTAGCCACCAAAGTCCTTAATGCATTTTTCAATGGTTCACCTAAAAAGGTGAATTTTCTCTTTTGATACGTGGAAAAGAAAGGTTTAGGTTTAGCAACATTGGAGTTATTAAAGGGGATGTTGTTGTTAGCATTGTTATTGTTGTTGTTAGGATTGTTCTTGTTGAAAGGGGCTTTGTTTTTTATTTATTTGCGTTATATGTTGAATTTGCCCCACTTGATAAATTAAAGGGGGCAGCCTTTAAGTTGTGTGCTTCCACAACTCCATCATTCACAAGATTTTTATTATTGTTCTTCAACCATAGTCTAGGTTTATCATTGTGATTGTTGGCCCCTTTATTATTATTATAATTAGATTCATTATGATTGTTATTAGTGTTGGTATAGGATTTATTATCTTTGAATAATTTGATTTCTCCTCTCTTAACCAACACATCTTCAATTTTAATCCCATTCTCAATAAGTTTTTCAAAAGTAGGGGGACATTGAAGTTTGAGCCTATAGTTCATCTCCACATTTAAGTTATTCATAAATATTTCCATTTTCTCCTTCTTGGGTATGCTTCGTGGATATTTGGCGAAAACTGTTCTCCACCTTTGAAGAAGCCCTAAGAAAGATTCACCATCTCATTGTTTAGTGTCACATAGGTTGAGCATGGTAATATCGTGTTTGATGTTGTAAGAATAATGGGTTACAAATTTGGAGGCTAATTCCTTGAATGTCTTTATCCCTTGTGGAAGTTTTGAGAACCATTCCATGGCTTGACCTCCTAAACTTCTTGGAAAAAGTCTCATTAGATAAGTTGTATCATGCATAAATTCTATACTTACTGCACAAAACTCTCTAAGGTGATCTTGTGGGTCTGATTTACCCGTATATTTGTCATGTTTAGGAAAGACTACATTTATCAGAAAAGGTGTTGTAACAAGGCTTTTCTCAAAAGGAAATGGGCACAAGGCTTTGATAGAAAATGGCTTAGGTTCAGCTACCTTGTTCATTAGGTTGATTTGTGCTTGGAACATTTTCAATTGTTTACTCATCGCACCCATCGGATTATCATCTTCCTTGTCTTTCTTAAGTTGACCAATGTCATAATCATGTGGAAGTTTCACCCCTGCTTGGGCTAAGTTTATGAAATATCTTTCCCTATCTCTTTCTATTAGTTTGTCCATGACTTCAAGAAATTCAATGTCTTAAGCCACCCTATTAGCTTTATCTTCAAGTGTTTCTCTAGGCCCTTGATTGGCATTATTAATATGATCATTGTTTCCTCCATGGAGATAATCATGAAATGTGGAGTTCCTATCCATTGGATCAATTCTCTTTTCTAAAAGATTTGGGAGACTATCCCTTTGGTTGTGATTTATGAAAGAGTTTTGAGATTCAAATTCGGGGACCTCTTTTTCAATGAAAGTGTTGTCTTCTTGTAAAGATAATTTGAGTTTATGAGAGCGGGTAGAAACTGACATTCAACAAGGTTTAATTTTGAACTGTTTCCCCCAAACTTGGTAATTGTTTGCTTTTATGAAGAGATTAAAAGTATAAGATGAATTTTCAAATGGATATCTCTTACTTATTGTATGCATTTTTCAAACAAAGCAATCACAAATACACTTGTTCTTTTTAACCCTCTACACAAAAAGTGTTTGAATTTATAAGGACGTTATCACAGGTTTTTGCACAAAAAGACACTTCAAGCAATCTACCTAGTTCACAAATTGGTTCGTAAACATGCCTCTACAAGGTAGGCTTTGATATTTTAACAAAGTATTTAATCAAGATTCCATTCAAAATGAATACTAAACTTTCATCCTCCAAAATTAGGAGGCTTCCCACCACCGGTATGTCAGAGTTTTGCGCAATCCCATAGGACTACTCGAGAAAGTTTGAAAGTTTAATATCCTTTTGTCACAAACCCCATAAGGATGCATGCATTTTATTTTAGACTGGGCCAGATTTTTTGTGGAAAAAGAAAATGTATCCCACTTTGGGTTGTCCCTCTCACCGGCCTTGTTAAGGCAAATCTTAGGAGGCGAGCCCACTATGGATCTAGCATGTTCATATTGAAAGCAATAAAGTGGAATGAAGAGATAGGTTTTGGGAGTTTGATTCACCAAAAGGTGAAGAGCATATCCCTATCTATTTCTTGATTCCCAAACACTTTTAACAAGGTTCAATTTCCAAACCCACTAACTAATGGGAATTGAGTATTTCTACTTTTTTCCACAAACAAGGGGTTGTTCAAATTTAGTGTTTGATTTATTCTTTTATGCTATTTTAATTACTAGATGATAACGAAAATCACAAGGCCACAATTTAAACAAAAATTGACCAAGTTGAGGCTTACCTTCAATCAAAGCTAGCAAAGGCTAGGGGCATTTTTGATGAATCTTTCATTATTTATGCTCACCTAGTGGTGATCATTCCTTCCCTTTCGCTTCTCCTCTAGCAAGTTAGTCAAAACAACCAAACAAAGTGAAGAAAAATAAAAACAAATTGAAATCTAAGCCTTATTTATCAAATTTGACACAAATCGATTAAGGCAAGTAAATCCAATTTAATGAGATGAATTTTAATTTGTAAGCTTCTACAATTTTCAAATAACGTTCATATACCTCACTTTCCTATTGTGAATTCTCCAAAACCAACTTGATATGCGCAATATTCTCCTCCTTAACCTTTTTAGCCAAGGCCTTTCCCTCACTATTAAATCTGGTCTCTAGTTTTTTTATTTTTCTATGACCAGTCATCCTGCAGACACAGAGAAATCATTTTCTATATGTTAGATTTTGTAAATTTTAATTTAATTAAATGTGTAGCAAAATCTATTGAATGCGCTATTAAAAAGATTGAAAGTGCTATTAAAAATATCAAATGCATTGCAAAAAAAGATTGAATGCACAGGAACAAAATTTAAATGCGCTAATAAAATGAGAAAAGGCATTAAAAGAAAGCCTTGAACGCGCTGGAGGATATATTGTACACGTTGGATAGTCATGGCACACGAGCTAAAAGAATGAAGACAAGAAAAGAGAAAGATTAAACACGCTAGAACTTTGTGCAAATGCATAACACTTTGTCATAGACGTGCTATTTCAAGCCTCATACGCATTGGAGAATGTGTTGTACGCACTGGAGAATCTGTCAAACACATTGAAAAACCTGTAACAAAGAACAAAAACAAGATTTGCAAGAACAAAAAAATTACTTGTTCGAATTTATAAATTTATGAGGCCTAATGCCCCACGGTGGGCACCATTTTGTGTGCTAATGAAAACACCTTCATAGGGTTAGTATCATCAATAAATCGAAATGAGAATTAAATAGCCACAAAAAATAATCTAACTAAGAAAATTTAAAGATGATTGAGCACTTTATGGCTCTCTAATTAGGGATGCTAATGATGAGCTCTCAGTAAGCTCTCACTAGTGACAATCCTAATATGAGAAATCAAATGATAAGCAAGCTAAACAAGTTAATTCCCAAAAGAAATACTAATTAGCTCTAGATTTGCCTTTTCTAACTCAAATTTGTAAGAGGTTTGATGCTTCATAAAATTTGTGGATGATTATTGCTTCAATTATGTCTTGCTTTTATAGATTTTGGCAAGGGTAGGGGGTGTGGTTGATTTGATCATGATTTGATGAGGGTTAAGTCCATGGTTCCACCTTTGGAGACCATTTAAATATTTTTTCCTCAAAGCTTGGGACAAGAGGACAAAATGGGTGGACAAGATGTTCTCTCCTTATGGGTGATGGAGATTCGATTTAAGCTTGATCCTTGTGAGCTTGATCCTTCAATCCAATTGGTTGAGATATTTTCTCCCATTTGGTGGTTGAGGGAAAATAGGATTTTAATCAATTGAATTTAATTAATATCTTTAGCCATGTGTACCCCTTGAATGGGTTGATTTGATTTAAATGATCTATGTAATTAATTAGATTAATTATATAATTAATTGATTTATTTGATTTAAATTGAATTTATGGCTTTTAATTTTTAATTAAATTTAATTTATGGCTTGATACAATTTTGCTTTGATTCTATCTTGATTTGATTTAATTGCTTTGATTTTTGCCTTAGTTGCTCACTTGATTGATCTTGTCCAATTTCAGGTGATTACAATAGTTTTCTCCCTCTACATTATTCTCCCTCTTCGATAACAATACCAAAGACACATACTCCTAAAAAATTTTGTCAGGCAGTAAATCATACCTCAAATGTATTGATCTCTCATTACAGTCATAAACATCTTTCACAACTTCAAGCTTCACCCAAAGAGTGAACACTAGCATCAAATCACAAGATAAATATTCTAATGAATACTTGAATTGATGCAACATGAATCTTTCCTTAGTGAATATTGGATAGGGGAAGAACCCCTAACTTACCTTAGAGATGCTCAAAAGCATCTTTTAGTAGTGGTTTGGTAAATATATCAGCTATTTTTTTCTTTGAATTCACATACTCCAATATCACATGCTTGTCTTGTACTTGCTCTCTCAAGTAATGATACTTGATAGAAATGTGCTTTGTCTTTGAATGCATCACCAGATTCTTTGATATGTTTATACCACTAGTATTATCATAGAAAATAGTAACTAGCTAGATCTGTAATATCTTCTTGCATACCATCAAGTAATTATTTGATCCACACTATGTTTGAACAATTTATAGCTACAAAAACATACTCAGATTTGCCAGTAGACTGTGAAATACAACTTTGTTTCTTGCTTAACCATGTCACTAATCTTTCTCCTAAAAAGAAAGCTTTGCCACTTGTGCTCTTTCTATCATCAATGTTTCCAACCCAATCAGCATCAGTTTACACCTTAAGATCAAAATTTCCTTCTTTTGTGTATAGGAGACCGAAATCTTCAGTCCCTTTCAAATATCTAAATATTCTTTTCACTAAAGACATGTGTGTCTCCTTTGGATTAGCAAAAAACCTTGCCACAATACCAACTGAATGTGCAATATCAGACCTACTGTATACAACATATTGTAGTTTACCAATCATTGATCAGTAAAGTGTTTCATTCAATTCCTTTGTATCATCTTCATTTGACAATTTACAACCATTAGCCATCGGTGTTCCAACCAATTTTGATTCTTCCATATTGAATGTCTTTAGGATCTCCTTGATATACTTTGACTGTGTTACGTAGATCCCATCTTTGACTTGTTGAATCTGAAGTCCAATAAAAAATTAAATCTCTCCCATCATAGACAACTCAAATTCCTTTCTCATTTCTTCAACAAATGATTTAGACATTGATTCATTTCCTCCAAATATAATATCATTAAAAAATAATTTTGCAATTAGAATTTTATCAGAACTATCACATTTCAGATACAAATTGTTGTTGTCACTTATCTTATCTTTTTTTATATTAAGATAGTACATCAAACAGATCAAGAGAACAATCTTGGAAGGTCTGAGTATCAAACTCAAGCTTCTATCAAGTCTAAAGCATCAAGTATCAAAATGAATATTACAACAACTTACATAATGTATACATGTAAATCTTCTTGAAACACCAAAAAAGAAATCAAGATATTTGCTAAACTTGCTTTAGTTTCCTTCCCCTAGGGCATTGTTGCTATAATCTGCTCTATCAACTTCAAAAGTACCTATAGGGCTTGGCTTTATGTTGGAAGATTGTTGGGAGATTTAAGATATGGATGGATGGCATTGGATTGCATGGGGGTAGTAGATAGCTAGATACCAATGACAAGGGAAATACCAGGTGATGGAAAGATGGAGGAAATGTTAGGATTAGGTAATACTAAGAGGGGGCTGAATCAATATTACAACACTTTAATTTAAACTTCAACCAATTGAAAAGAAACCATAACAATGCTGAAATGAAAAGAACATAAATGCACAACACATAACTCATGACACCATGATTTGTTTTTGAGGAAACCCTGGCCAAGGGAAAACCGCAGTGGGGATGGTACCCATGACTATGCACTAAAATATTATATCCTTGTTAGGAGATCTAGCCTTGTTAGGAACTAATTATTACATAGTACATTTTCTTATTAGAGGAGTACAAAACCCTATTAGGGGTATACAAAAACCCTGTTAAAGGTGGTGAGCTTACAACTCTTACAATCAAAATACTATCTCAAAGAGTTCTCCAAAAATGAACAATACAAGCACTTGCTATGCTAGGATAGTTCCAGTTATAGCACTGTCAAACACTGATCTCACATCTTCTTTCTTCACTCAGATTCACATCATCACAATCACATTTCTCGCTTTCATAAAGCACTCTATACTTATACTAATTCTGCCATCTAGACGGCTCTTAAAATACTTCACAAAACATAATAAGTACTTATGAAAATAATCAACATAGAGTCAACGATCATATATTACCAAAGTATCAATAATATACAACACCCAACTAACTTAGCATGTTTCCATATCAGCTAACCTTGCCTCAATTGTCACAACTGCTTATGTGCCCTGTTTCACTAATTCTCTATCTTCGTATACCTTCATAACATTGTATCTCACTGATCTGATCACCAAAACACATGCGAACTTAACTGAAGGTCATACATATCCAAACATTCCTTCTACTAACTTTGCAAGCCATAATACATCATACATTATCATCGCTAACCAATATTGTAACACAGTATATTGTTATCCTGATTCTATACATAGTCATTTACATGACTCTGACTCCAGTACCAAAACTCTTTGCATGTGATCACTCCAGCATAAGTGTTTCCATAAATGACAACCCTTAAGTGATCCTTAGTGCTCCAAAACATCACTTTCCAACAATCTCTCCCTTTGGCATTGATGGCAACACTTAGCGAAAAATGACTAAGTGTCAAAAGTACTAACTTCCTTCTACTATATACACAATCTTCTCTTTTCTTTTCTTTTCTCTTTTTCTCCTTTCTTCTTTTTTATTTTTCTTCTTCTTACTGTTTCTCTTCTCTTCCTCTCTTCTCTTCTCATTTATCTCTTCTCTTCCTCTCCCCTTGACATCAATGGCAAAGGTACTTGTAAAATTTCAAAATTTCTAAGTACAAAAAGACTTAGTGCTTAGTCACCAGATTTAGAATATCTTGGAAAGAGTCTTCCAAGGTCTTCACTTCCTCTACCCATGACTTAATCAAGAGTTTACTGACATGGATCAGTCCATTTAGTGCATAGGATGTTGTTTCTGTGGCCTTCAAATTTTTGGGTATAGACATTGATCCTTCTATTTTCTCCATCTCTGAGAGATGAGCTTCAAGCATAGATAGCTTATGAGTTATTAAACTCTTCAGCAAACCAAATTTGTCTATCATTCTCCCTTTCTTTGCATTCAGAACACTTATTTTATCCAAAAGATTGGATGTCTACTTATCCATTTCTACCACATTTTGTGAAGACGTTTCACAACTATCCATCAAGTTGTCAAGTGTAGCCCTGTCCTTGGCTATGATGTCATCAATGTTCTTCACATGTCTATAAGGATTTATGCAGTGACTATATATTCTTCTTCCTTGTGTTACACAACTCTTAGCCTTAAGTGTAGTTACTTTTAGAATGTCCAAGTCCCATGAATGGACTGAAAAAATTCTTTCAACTTCTTCTCCAAAAAGCTCTTTTCTGCCTTATCCTTTGCGGTCTTCAGTAGTGACCCAAAGTGACTGTCAAAGCTATCCAATACCATGCCTAGATTCTCTACCTCATCTTTACCTTGAAAAGTAATAGGTGTAGGGAGTAATTTATTTACTATCTCTACTTCCCTAGATATTACCTTTACTCTTTTATCTCCTTTTTGTACTGATCTTTCTTTTGCCTTAGCAAAAGCCATGAAGGATAGCCTCATGAGCTCATCCTCATCCACGCTCTCCACATATGTGCTCACTCGTTTGGCCATACTTTCCAACAATAGAGTAGAGGAGGTTTTTGGTTCTTTCTTTTGCTCCATTCTTACCTCAACTACTTTTTCTGCTCCAGTCTCTTCTACCTTCCTTTCTTTTTTCTGAATTTCCTTCTCATTTACCTTTTCTTCTTGTTTATCCTCTGTTTTATCTTCATCTATTTTCCCTTCTTCTTCAAATTTCATCACACTGTCTAAGTTGTCCAGAAATAGATCATTTACATCATGTGAGGTGTTAAGGATCACATGCACACCAAAGACAAAGAAGTATGGTTGCATGCTAGCTTCTCTTGCTTGTTCATGTACTTCTGCTATCTTGGAACTTTCTCCCAATCCCAAAGGTGTAGGCTTGGTAACCTTGGGAGGTGAAGTCTTCTTCAACATATCACTCATAAGGATTTGATCCAGTGCCTTTTGAGTGTCCTCTATTACTTCATCATATTTCCTTGCCATGATTTTCACCAATCTAGCCTTGGTCCTTAACAAGGATTTCAATTCTTTGATTATCCTCTCCCTTTCTTGTATAGAGACAACATGTAACATGTCATCTATGGCCTTGTTCCTTATGTTTTCATCTTCGGACTATGCCAACTATTTTCTAATGTCCAACTTTCTATAAAGTTCATTAGGAATGCTTCCTTCAATCTCTAACAAGTTTTTCTTGAAAAATAACAAATGCTCAATTATAGTGTCCTCAATAATTGCCTGATTTTCAAGGTCATACCTTTCATAGTATCTGTCCACTGTCCTCAGATTACCATCTGTTATCACTCTCTTTTGCAACTTTTGAATGTATGGCTTCCACAGATCTTGTTGCCTCTTTTGAAATTTTTCTTCTTCCTTCTCAATTGCTTTGTCTACTTTCTTCTTCATTTCCACTTCTACCTCTTTTTCCTTAGGGATGCTTTGCTTGGTAGATCTTGTAGATCTTCTATGAATGTTCACAGGGACAATTTCTTTTGCAATCTTCTCAGGAGTTACTGATAAGTCTATCACACTAGGAATAGAACTTTCTATCTTTTTTGCTTCAAAGGAAGGAGGTGCATCAATAGCCATGTTGGAAGATGCTTCTGTCATCTTAGTCCTTATGTTCTTCAGCTTCTCCCTAGTGATTCCTACCTTCATAGTGATATCCTCAACTATTTTATTAATTTTCCTTTTCCTTGTCACTTTTTCTTGTTCTTCTCTAACTTTTTCAGACTTCTCCCTATATGTTCCTGATCTATCTTCAGAAGGGTCTATTTTTGTTGCTAATACATGCTCTACCTACATAGTTAAAATCTCATAACTGACTTCATACCCCATAGGGTAACACCATTTCTTCCTAGATTCCACTACCTCAAAGCACACACAATCAGTTTCAACCATGAAAAAAATAGTGTCCTTATACTTCTCAACAAGATCTTCAGGTATCCTATACCTTTCCTTCATCTAACTTTGTAGAATTTTGGTCGTAGCAAATAATTCTCCATCTACCCAATTATTTCTCTGTCTTCAGTAGCTCTTAGAGATCTGAATTCTAGTAGGTACATCATCTTTCCATGCCCTAGGGTGTATGATAGGGAACTTGCACTCAATGTAGATATACATATGAACCAATAGTGATCCAAACTTGAATGCCTTAGACCTATCTTTCTTTATAACCTTCACATTTTCTAAGAACTTTTGTGTTAGAACTTCGCACTTCTTATTTTCTTTGACCATTCTATAAGCCATCACGATAACTCCAGTTGATACTGAGTTAGGTATGATTCTATAGAACATTTTGTAGCCTAATATAATTACCACTAGCCTCACATCTTGTTGATAGATGTCATTTATTATCATAGCTCTCTTATCCCACTTGGAATGGGTTAGGGTTTCCACCTATTTTCTTATATTCTTCTCTGCTATTGGGAGGGCTCCATCATTATCTAATCCAATTATTTCATGAATCATTTGTGCACATATCTTTACTAGTTGTTCTCTAATCCATATAAATTGTTCATGGTTTCTACTAAGGATTATCTTAAACCATTTAGTTTTAGTGAATTCTATTAGTAGGGTTAGCTTGATGATAGATTGATCCTCTAGGTGCTTAAAATCTTCTACCATTTTACCATCTGCTTCTATCATTTCATCCAATTCACTATAGATGTTTACATCTCCTATGATCTCATACTTGCAATGTATATATGCTCTAATATCCTCAACATGCAACACGCTGTAAGGGGTTTATGAAAATGCTCCTTCTGGATCATCCCCACAGGACTTGAATGGGTGTTTCTTAAACTTATACCTAGGTCTATCCACAACATCAAAGATTATTGGTGCATCTATAACTTCTCAAAGATTATAAAGCCTAAATACCTTTAACATGCTAAAATCTGGAACTTTGCTTCACGCGATCACACAATATGTCTGCTAGATGACTGAAATGCTTCACAACTCTACTCTCCTTGGTCATTGATTATCAAATGGACCTGAAATGATATCCTTCAAGCTCTTTTATCCTTCACAAGTTGAGTAAGTGCATTAATCATAGGTAGCTCAACTTTGCATGTTGTCCAATCAACACAAATCTCATGAACACAAAAAATGAATCTCCAAGTGCTGCACTCTCGAACATAAACTCCATAGTGTCTATACACACCAAATCTAAGCTTGCATGAGCTCACTTCACATAATTAGGGGCTAGATATAATTTGTTATCTGCATTGAATTCTCCCCCTAAGGCCATGCTTCCTTCTAGGTCGATGTCTCAAAGAACTCATCATGCAAAGACACAGTATCATCTACTGTCTCTCCCTGAACCAATGCCTTATTGAAATCCTTCACCTTCCATATGTTGTCATCTTCTTTATTTTCTAATTTCTTGAAATGATTCTCAAACTCATTCATATACTCATTAAGAATTTTACCACTGTCACCAACATTCTTCTTTATAAACACAGGAGGTGGTCCTCTTGGTTCTCTTGGTCCTCTTATGTTGTCCGCTCCCTTATATCTACAAAACTTCACCGTGTCCAAGTTTGTTGCATTTGTAACATGTAGGTGGTCTCCTTTTGTCTTGATTTACTTGTAGCTTACAATACCTTGTATTATGCCCAAAGTTATTGCTTTTGAGGCATGTGACCTTGGCTGCTGACTCTTCTTTGAGATAATCTTGTTTATACCTAGACTGATAGGGTTTTCTACATTCTACTTTCTTATGTCCATAATCATAATAGTTATAACAATAACTAGAAAAGGGTTTGAAAGAACTGTTACCTCTGCAATCTCTCTTCATGTGCCCAAATTTGTTGCATCCAAAGCATCTACCTCTAAAAGTTTTGATCTATTCTTTAGGTTCTTCATGAGTAGGTCTTTCTTCAGTCTTTACTTCATTTGCTTCTTCATTAGTCTTGGAACAATCTGCTTCATTGAATCCAACTGGACAATCATGTCTCCTTTAGGTTTTTATCTTTCTCTTTGTTCATCAATCTTATCACTGCTCATGTGCAACATATCAATATGCAATTTGGATTGAGTGAGTTCTCCTTTAATGATTTGATTGTACTTCTCCAATTCCTGACATTTGTCCTTATAGTGATCACATTCAGTCTTCATTTGTCCTATCTTCTCATTTTCTTCTTTTAGTGACTCTTCAACTTTGTATCTTACATCTTTTTCATGTTGAATCTCTTTTATCATTAGAAGATTAATTTGTTCTTTTTCATTCTCTAGCTTCTTTACTTGATCTGATGTGTCATTGTCTGAATCCTCTTTGATCTTGTCCATAAGGTCTTGTTTTTTACTTCTTAAAGTTTCAAGCTATTCCTTTAGTTTCCTGATGAAATCTTCTTCTCTTCTCAATTTGAATTTGAATTCCCCATTCTCAACCTTTTCTTTATCTAGGTCATCAAGTGTTGCTTCAAAGTTCTCTAGCAAACTTTTTTAATCCATTTTGATCTCCCTTAAGTTTCTAGGTTTTCTCTCTAAGGGCCAATAGATCTGATACCAATTGTTAGGATTAAGTAATACTAAGAGGGGGGGTAATCAGTATTACAACACTTTAATTTAAACTTCAACCAATTGAAAATAAACCATAACAATGCTGAAATGAAAATAACATAAATGCACAACACATAACTCATGACACCATGATTTGTTTTTGAGGAAACCCTGGCCAAGGGAAAATTCTAGTGGGGATGGTACCCACAACTATGCACTAAAATATTATATCCCTGTTAGGAGATCTAGCCCTGTTAGGAGCTAATTATTACATAGTACATTTCTTTGTTAGAGGAATACAAAACCTTGTTAGGGGTATACAAAAACCTTGTTAAAGGTGGTGAGCTTACAACTCTTACAATCAAAATATTATCTCAAAGAGCTCTCAATAAATGAACAACACAAGCACTTGCTATGCTTAGATAGTTCCAGTTATAGCACTGTCAAACACTGATCTCGCATTTTCTTTCTACTCTCAAAATTACATCATCACATCATCATCACAATCACACTTCTCTCTTTCATAAAGCACTCTATACTTATACTAATTATGCCATCCATTCGGCTCTTAAAATACTTCACAAAACATAATAAATATTTATGGCAATAATTGACATAGAGTCAATGATCATATATTACCAAAGTGTCGGCAATATACAACATCCAACTAACTTAGTACGTTTCCATATCAACTAACCTTGCCTCAATCATCGCAATTGCTTATGTGCCCTGTTTCACTAATTCTCTATCTTCGCATACCTTCATAACACTATATCTAACTGATTTGATCACCAAAATACATGTGAACTTAACTAAAGGTCATTTATATCCCAAAATGCCTTCTACTAACTTTGTAAGCCATAATAAATCATGCATTATCATCGCTAACCAAAATTGTAACACAGTATACTATTATATTGATTCTATACATAGTCATTTTCATGACTGTGACTCTTGTACCAAAAATCTCTGCTTGTGATCACTCTAGCATAAGTGTTTCCATAAATGAAAACCCTTAAGTGATCCCTAGTGCTCCAAAATATCACTTGCTAGCAGGAAATGCTTAAGGATTTTAATGGAGGAAAATGTTGAGGATTTGGATAGAGGAATGTTGAGGGATAAATGCTTGGGGGAAATGCTTGGGGATTTGGATGGAGGAAATGTTGAGATTTTCTATTGGACGAATTACTGGGAGATTTTGGATAGAGGAATGCTGAGGGATTTGGATAGAAGATTTTCTGAGGGATGCATATAGAGGGGCATGCTTGGGGATCTAGATAGAGGAATTGCTGAGGGATTTGGATAGAGGATTTTTCGAGGGATTTGGATAGAGGATTTCTTAGGGATTTGGATGGAAGAATTTCTTAGAGACTTGGATAGAGGAATGTTGAGGGATTGCTTTGGATAGAGGATTTTCTAAGAGATGGGGATAGAAGATTTGTTGGATTTCTGATAGAAAGATGGATGTTGAAAGGGTTCCCAAAAGCATGTATACCTGGTAGTCTCTATTTTTTATCAAGATTCGTAGGAGGATGAAGGTGGTGAAGAGACAAATGGGATGGAGGAGATGTTGGATAAGATGTGGTAGAAGGGAATTTCCCCCAATTGTAGAGAGGAACTAGAGGGATTACACATGATGCCTGTTTGCCAGGTTTCCATCATGGTACTTGTCCAAGGTGCTTGAATTGCCATGTTTTCACCATTGGACGAATGTTTTTTTTTTCTTGATTTTTCCAATTTTTATGGATTTTTTGATTTGCTGTTGACTTGTTGCTAACTTTCTGATTTGTTGTTGACTTGTTTGTTGATCTTTTCTGATTGGTTGCTAACCTTCTGATTTGCCTAGATGTTGGTATGACTTTGTTAGGATGAAGGAATTATGCAAAGGCATGGATGTGATGGGGTAGATGGGAGATATGATGGTAGAAAGTTTTTGGATGGAATGATGGAAAGTGATCATGATAGGGGGATGTTGTCAGGACCAACATTGGCACATGTTGCACTGTCAGTGGATGAAGTCAATGGGATGCAAAAGATAGAGGTGGATGTGATGGAAGATTTATGCTAGGAGATCTTGGGACATAGGGACCCAAAATAGATTTATGACATGGAGGAGAAGAATGAGTAGCTGGTGGATTAGCAACTTTGGATGCCATTGTGGATATTTCTTTTAGATGCATTATATCTTTTTACTTTGGGATCCACATAGTCTTTGCTTTAGCTCTGGTGGGCCTTTGTGGCCATTGGGATGCATTGGATTTCTTGATTGGATTTTTCTTTTCTTGAGCATGTCTTTTAGAGTGGACATGGAAATCTTTGGATTTTTGTGGATATTTCCCTTTGTGCATTTTTGACATGGCATCCAAATTGTGAGGAGTATTAGAAGGAATATGATCAGGAGATGTGTGAGATGGAGGAGAGATGGAAGGAGATTGGAAGATAGGAGATATGGGAAGGTGCCTTTATTGATCCTGAATAGGGATGTTTGGATTTTGGATGAAGGATTGAGTAGGATAAGATGGAGGATGATATTTTGGGATGTAAGGCCCCAAAATGGATTTAGAATGTGTAGGATATGAGCTGGTAGATTTTGGAACATAGGGACCCAAAATGGATTTGGAGGATGGAGGAACGTGATAGGTTGTCCTAGATTGTAATGATGGAGGAGGAGGAATAGTTTTGTATGCTTTGAAGGGATGATGGGAAGATGTAATGGTGGGTTTGGAAGGATTCTTGAATCTGTCTTTAGTTGTACCAACATTTCTAGAGGAAGTGCCTTCTTCATATGTATGACCAATTCCACATGATCATGGATGTTTCTTATCCTAAATGGGCTCCAAATTTCCTTGTTCATGAGCACCTAAGCCTTTGTCATGATAATTCTATTTCTTGAGCATTTTATCCAAGCAAGGATACTTCTGACTTGGGGAATAAGATAAAGGATACTTCTGACTTGGGGAATAAGATAAACATATAGTATCAGGTTCCGTAGTGGAAAATATGGAACTTACTGCTTTCATTTTAAGTGGATTGCCATTGAATAATGTAAGTGGACCAAGATGATAGAGTGATGGCAGTGGGATAGTTTGAATTGGAGGATCATCAAGTGGAAAAGTTGGGATGATGGGATCTTGACTGGGATTGGGAGATGGTAACAGATCTTCAGATGGAGAAAGTGGGATGGTAGGATCTTGGATTGGAGGAATTAGGATGATAGGATCTTGATTTTCATCTATGGGTCGTATTTCAACATGCTTTTGGATAAGATATTCACTGGATTGGATTGGTGTTGACAAAATGATGGGGGATTTATGGATGGTTTCTTCAGATGGGGTGATTGGAAGGATGGGAGATTCTACAATTGTGATGGCAGGAAGAAGGGTGAACTCATGAGGCTCATCAGATGTGTTTTGGATAATGGTAGAAGAAGGAGATGTTGATGGAGATTGGATGGAGTCAATAGATGGAAGGGACTCCATGATGCTAGGAGATGGAAGAGGATCAATAAGTGGGATATATGGAAGAAGGATAACAGATGGGAGTGATGGAGGAGAAATGATGGATGTAGGAGATGGATGGGCATCATCACTGATGGCTTCACATGAAGGATTGAGATGGCATGGCTCATTAGCTTCAAGAGAGGGATTTTTCGTTGGCTTCCTTGTGAAACTCCTTGGAGAATTTTGTGATGGTGAAGGATTAGAATTTGTAGAAGATGGGGAGCTAAAATAATCCTCACATGAAGGTGGGGTGGAAGAGTGTGAACTTGCTTGAGGGGATGTTGGTGCAGATGAGGAGTTGGAGGATGGCGTGACTAGATAGTTCACATAGGTATGTTTAGAGGAAGCTTGTGAACTTGATGGACTATCTGATGAGGTAGGAGTGATGGATTGAGATATAGGAGATGAAGTGGATTGAGGGATGCATTCTTTTTGTGGAAGGGCATTTGTGGCAATGTAGGCAAGAATGGAAGATGTTGGATTGAGATATGGTATAGTGGATGCTGGATCAAGATAGGATGGGGGATTAGAATAATGGATTGGAAGACTATGTTTTTGGATTTGAAAATGGTTTGGAGGATAAGGACATGATGGAGGATTTGGATAAGGGATGTAGCTACTAGGGTTATTGTGAAAAGATGGTGTTTGGGATATGACCATAGAAGGAGATGGGGGTATGCAGGATGTATACAAAGGATATGTAGGCTCAATATAAGGAGAAGGTGTGGATGAATAGGATAATGGATTTCCCTTGTCAAAGGTAGGATAAGGAGAACTAATGGATATGAATGAAGGCATGATAGGATAGTTTCAAGGAATGATTGGATCATGGAGGATGTTTGGAACAATCTTGCTAAGGTTTTTAAAATACTCATCATGATCAACAAGACTCTCATCATCATCAGGATAGGATGGAGGAATGATTGGATTCTGCAGGATGTTTGGAGAAATATTTCTAAGGTTTTCAAAGTGTTCATCATGATCAACAAGAATTTCATCATCATCAAGATAGGATGGAATATGAGAAGAAACATAATAACCAAACTCATCATAATAGTTTTGAGACATGCTAACTTTTAGATGAGCTAGATAAGGATGAAGGATGAAGATGTATTGGAAGACTAAGGCTTAGATTGGGATGACTGACAAGATCAGACTAGGATCAGATGTGGCTCAAGATAAGAGGAAAGACTGACTCTAGAGGAAGACAGAAAGGGGATGGGGGATTACCAAGATGACTCTGCTAACCTAGGAAATGGGGAGGAAAGGGGGACATGACTGGATGAGGAAGATGCTGGATGAGAGGAAGACCATGATTATGAACCTAGGATGACAAGATTTTGAAAGCTTGGATAACTTCTGGGTTTGGAGAATTGGATTGACATGGCAAAAGGATTTTATGTGTAGAACTCTTCATTTATGTATGTTCAACATCTATTTTGCACTGAGTTTGAAACTTTGAAAACACATCAAGCATGAATTACCTAAAAGTCAGGCTAGTATCAAAATCTTTGCCCACAACTTCATATCCCAAAAAGAAATACAAATGGTGAGTAATCTTAAGGTGATCTAGGAAACCACTGGGATAAATCCTTGCACAAAGATTTTGATACCTTCAAGAGTAGATCGAGAAGCCTCTTATTAACAAGTGTCTGATTTGGTCTGTGGTGTCCTCCCAATCGATTTGTACATGCGTGACTCACTTAAGATCCTAGTTGACCATGCCAAAATAGTAGGGATATTCACCTATCTCAGACTACCATTAACACGCATCGCCCGAGCTTGAGGGGATGAAGCAAGAGTTTTCTCAAAACTTCATTTCTATACTGGTCGGGGAAGTACCAGTTTGAATTCACTCCAAAGAGGAAGTTCTTTTCTATCTGGACAAGCTTCTCTAGAAGTAAAACAAGTGAACTTGTCCAAGTTCAACCCTTTTTTATGTCACTTAATTAATAAGGATTTGCATAATTGAAGACTCCTAGAAAGCACACCATGAAGAGTTCTTTTCCCAAATTGATTTAGTGAATTGAAGTGAAGGCTTATAAACACACATATTTAATATTTTTATTTATTCATTCCTTTTGAAGACAAAAAAGCTTTTGAATGAGATTGCAAGTTTTTTACCCTTTGCATCAAGATTTGTGTTTGTTTCTTTAGGAACTTGATTTGAATTTTGAAATGAAAAATGCTTTGCTTTAAACTTTAGGACATTCAAGATTGTGTTTTCTTTTGGACTCAAACAAAAATGACTCTTTTTATTTAGACTTTGGTTCACTTATTTAGATTCATTCAAGACTTTGTGATCTAGGATTTAGTTTTAGGCCCAAAAGAGGTGTTTCTAGAGTGTTTGAAGCATGAAATTTTTTAAAACAATCAATATTTTGCAAAAATATATTTGTTTTAACCAAGAACAAAGCATTAGGATTGATTTAGGAATGTTTAGGATAGTTTAGGATTGTTTAGGAACCAATTAGGAATGAGATGCAAATTTGTTCCTAGATTGCATGAAACTTTGAAAACACTTAAGCTATTTGTAAATGAAGTTTACTGAGATAAGAAAAATGCATCAAGTTTGATTTAGGAACACTTAGAATGGATTAGGATTTATTAGGAACAAAATAGGATTGATATGTAAATTTCTAGTTCCTTTTATGCACCCAAAATTTGAAGTGTTCCTAGCTTGCATGAAAACCCTAAAATCACTTAGATTTGAATGAAATAGGTTATTTTTATCCAAATTGAAATATCACAAGTGATTTTGGCTGATTTATAATTGATTAGGATTATCTTTGATTTGTTTAGGAAATATGCACAAAATTGTTGATTTCTAGGCATTCAAGAGTGGATTAGAGTTCATTTTAAGCCCAATAAATGAAGTGTTTTGGTTCCTAACCACTCAATAAATTTAATGAGCCTTAAGGCATTAGTGTTTTTAGTTATTTCCTTTCTTCCAATGAGTACCTGCAAAACATGGGGTTTAAAAACTAGAAATTTGCAATCAAGAGGCACCAAGAGGCCCTAGAAAACCCTAAAAATCAACTAGAGCCATGCTTAAGGCCTTACACATGGCCCCTATTTTCCATATGAGTAAATAGGGCAAGGTTCTTTGGGGATTTTACTTGTACGAGGTAGGATGAGGGCTCATACGAGTCACTATGACTCTTGGTATGAGTAAACAGGGCCAATAGGCTTAAAATAGGCCTAAATTACATGCAGATGTCCCATACGAGTATTGGGAACCTCGGGTATGAGCCAGGGAGTTTACTCATATGAGAAACTATTCTAGGGAGTTTACTCATATGAGAATCCACCTAGAAAAGGATGAGTTTTGTCAAAAAGTGGGTTTTTAGCTCAAAAACCCCTAAAAATATAGTTTTTAAGGCTTGTGGGGTCCCAACGGGCATGCCAAAATGTGATATAGGAAAACCTAACCTATTAAAAAAAAGTGTAGACATTCAAACATTATCCTAACATCATATTCCTAGCATATCGTAAAATCTATTTGCAAAGACACTTCAGATAGAGCTTAATGAGAGCACCCTGTCACTGTTCGATTTGCTCTCAATTTAGGGATGTGGTTGTGCTCTCAAAACACTTGGAGCATGTCCCTAATGAAGATCAGGGAGTTTTATGATCAAATAGGGACCATGAGAACCCCATAGTGGCACAGAATTAGGTATGGAACACCTGATTTGCCCCTAGAGCCCCAAGGAGCCTAATGAAGCTAAAATGCAGATTAAGATACAAATGCTTATGATAAGATTAATTTTAAACCAAATGAAGTGTGATGTGATGAATAAAGTATTAGAAAACATTAATAATGAACTAGGTTAATCCATTAAGCTATTCTAGGAAGTTAGAAAGCATAAAAGACAATGAAATCTAACAATTATGCTAAATGCTAAGATGATCTAGATAGAAATGAGCATGATAAAAATGCATGAATGATATGAACTAATCTAATGCTTGGGTGGTCCCACAATAGTGTGTCCCACTTTTTGGGCAACTTTGACAAAGAGATCAACATTCTGAGAAAAAACTTCACTTTCGAACACCTGTTGCCGCAAAACTATTAGGAATTTGAAGATGATGTAAACTAGAGTCTTTTAGAATTTTCTTTCTACTTTCTAAATATTTTAAAAAAAAAAAAAATTAAAATTCATTTAAATTCATTTTTCCTTCTCCTTTGAAAAGTGATTTGCATGAAAAAATTGTGTTTTTAAGGAGTTACTGTCACTTGGATCAACATATTTTTTAAAAAAAATATGATAACAATGTAATTCTTTCGAGATTATATTTGTAACTTCAATATCTAAAGGATGCAATTGGTTTCATTCATTTTGGGTCAATATTTCATAGTTTATTAAGTTCTAAAGTGACAGTAACTATAATTTAGACATAAGGTCACTTGGATCGCTCTAACTTGATCTGTGTATCTCAAAATTCATTTTTTCTTTTTTATATAGAAAGGTAACACAAATACTCTTTTCCTACATATTTTTCATTTTTTTTTTTTGTAATTTACTATTTTTCCCGAAGTCTTGAAGAGACAGGTTGTTGAATGACCAAACAACCTATGTTTAGTTAAACTAATATTTAAAAGTGATAATGAACTCAATATGTATTAAAATTATATTCATTAGAATTATTGTTCTGAATAGCATCATTTTACATTGTATGTTTGAAAAAACCATCTTGTTTGGTCCTTGTCCCAGGCCTTGAAAGGCCTTTTTTTTGTAGTTTACTTTTTTCTGAGGGAAAAATTTCAACTTAGGGGTCTTCGAGTGAAGACCCCCTTCACTAGAAGACACCTAAGGGACTTCGTATGAGGGGTCTTCACTTGAAGACCCTCATGTGAAAAGTCCTGGGGAGAAACACCCCGCCGAAATTTTTCCCAGCCTACTTCGAGTGAAGTAGGTCAACTAGTTATGAATTTGTTTTGTAAAAAATTTTAGAATGTTATAAAACTAAAACATTTTCTTTCTATTTTCCACCGAATTGTAATAAATTAATTTGTTTTTTCTATTATTGATCAATTTTTACAAAGGCATTTTGTGGAGGAGGATTGTTATTTCTATTTTTTTCAAAGGCATAATTTTGGAGAGGAGAAATATTAGATCAAAGTATTTTTTGAAGAAGATAATTTTTATTGGCGATCTTGTGGAAGACATTTTTTGGATAGAAGAAATGGGGAACAAGAAGGGAAGAAAAAGTAAATCTACTAGAAAAAGGTCACCTAGTACTGAACAAAGAAATCGTGAAGCTGCATTGACATATTATCATAAAACTAAAGGAGGTGAAGGACAAGCTGAAGTAGGAGGGCCAAGTCAAGTCAAAGAATTGCACATTGAAGAAGGGTCAGGATCACTCCCTACGGAAGCTCAAGCAATTGATGTTGGAGAAAGGTCAAGATCGCGTGCTCCTACATGTATGGATGAACTTTTAAATTTAACTCAAACTGTAAAGAGAAATATTAATTATAGAAACTTAGATCATTTACTTACAATAGATGTGGAGAATTTGAGATCACTTGCTAATGTTCAATCCTTAAGTCTTGCTAAGAAGAGATCAATGAATATGATAGCAAGAGAAATATTGGCTAAATTTGATAATTTTGAAACATTTGAACAAGACCAATTGCTTTTAGTTGTACTTATAAACAAAAAGTTGGAAGGGGTATTAAAATTATTGGGTATAGACACAACATCAAAGAAGAGAAAAAGTTGTTGACATGCAAACTAATATGATTGAAAATCTTAAGAAAGGTTTGAACAAGGTAGGGAAGTGATCTTGAACTAAAGATAAGACCATTACAAGAAAAATTATGTTGACATCCATTGTAGGTAACACTATGCTCCGAAAAAAATAGATATCTTCAGTTTCATCTCGGATTGGTTTTAGTAGGAAAACTATATCATGATATGTTAATAGGAGAATACTTTTGGATGATAGCACCTTGGAAAGAAATTGGGCAATCATGTGTAGAGCTCCTTGTTTTGATAGGATTGATGGACGAATCAAGAATTTGGTAACTGTTATACACTAAATTTGCGCCTCTGATCTCAAGCTCTCATAGTCTTGACAATCCAGTATAACATGGGAATCGTCTCAAGGTTGTGGGACCTTTTGCTAACCGAGATGAGACCTCCAGATTCTAGGCTGGTTCCTCTTGGATAATCACTCTGATTTGCTCTTAGACAGGAAAGTAAAATTTTGAGGGAAAGGGATAGAAGGAGTACATGAAATGGAAATAACAGGAAAGAAAATCTACCTACTAGGTGATGCACCGAAACTAGGGTTTGGATCTCA
Source organism: Chamaecyparis obtusa (assembly GCA_027943335.1). Classification (NCBI taxonomy): domain Eukaryota; kingdom Viridiplantae; phylum Streptophyta; class Pinopsida; order Cupressales; family Cupressaceae; genus Chamaecyparis; species Chamaecyparis obtusa. Next base: position 2,946,085 of record BSBK01003587.1, on the reverse strand, counting down.
GTATAGAGGGATGAAACCAGTGAAAGACTTAGGTATAGTAGATTACAACTCAATGAATAGGCCTACATAAATATTTTATAGAGGGGTCTGCAGTAAAGGAATACTATGCAGGGAAAAGGGAATTTCTCAAGACAACAGTACTCCTAAAGAGTCAGACACAGAATATAACCTGCAGACAAACATTCATCTCTGTAATTGGGTATAGGAATGAGACAGATTTTTAGGGGTGGAAGTATGCCCATAAAAGCATTCGAATCAAATCATTCATAAACATACACATGAATTGCAGAAAGAAAGAGGAATCAGGGAAACTAAGATATCATTGAAAACATGCATACACTTTGATCCAATAAGAGATAATCCACACAAGAAAGCACAGGGACAGGAGAAATGTCATAGAATGCTTTGCAAAATCTGAACAATCAATGAAAATTTAACAACTGTAGAAAGCCAAAGGGCAAGAAAAATATCACAAATTGCTCTCTGAGAAAGAAAACCTTCCTTTTTACAATTGCTGGATTCTGAGCACTACAGGCTCCAAAAAAACATTATATACATCCCCTGCATGCAGGCAAGAATCAAACTTTTAGGGCTACATACATATGCATAAAATAATCCAACCCTAAAATAGACAAGATTGATCATAAATGCTTCTCTGAAAATATCTCAACAGATTAGACATATCTCCCCTTCTGTGCCCATCTCTGCACTGATCCTGCTCATAGACAAAAAGCCTTGACCTGACAACCTCTACAACCCACTCAGCCATGAATGCCCAAATTTGATCAGATACTAGAAAGGACCCAAAACGATGGCCTAAAATATCTCTGCACATTCTTTAACTGCAACCGCCTCCAGAAATCATAAATCCTCAGCTACTCGCAATTGCAAACAACATCTAGAAGAAAGCCCCACGAAAATAGGCCGCACCGCTTTGAAAATAGCAATGGTTACATGATCACATGAGCCTGAAAGATCGCATTTGATCATGTGACAAGCTCCTTAGAAACTACCACCGCTTTGCCACAAATGTCACTGGATTAAACATTGGCAAAAAACCCCCCTTAGAATTGTTCAAACTCGGGTGCAAGAAGCAAACTACAAATTTAACCCTGGCTCCACCTTGAGTTCATTTTTCCTCTAGTCACAGAATCTTTTGATCTTTTCTTAACCCCGGGTCACATCTAGTGACCACGCAAAAACCTTAGCCACGCAACCACGAACTTGCTTTACCAACCCCGGGCCCACTCTACTTTAAAATAACATTGGTCACATGATCGCATGAGCCCGAAAGACTTCATGCAATCATGCGACAAGCTTTTGAGAGACTGCCTCCACTTTGAAAAAATCATTGGTCGCATAATCGCATGAGTCCAAAAGACCACATGCGATCATGCGACTAACCACATAGATCTCACCCTGCCGCCACATAGACACCTGGCCCCGCAAGAAGTAGTCACCTGTACCACGTGGACCAACCAGAACTAACCACATTCACTAAACCCATGACAACACCACCTAAGGACTATAGAAGAATCTAATGGTGGTCACGTGATTGCATGGGATTGAAAGATCCCATGCGAACATGCAACCACCATAGATTTTGAATCTACGGGGCCCATGTTATACCTTCGGCCCATTGCAAACTGGACACGTCACCACTCAAGGACCTACCACAAACCCCTATCATCACCCAGTGAGCCAATGGGAAGTGGACACACCACCACCCAAGGTCTCACCACAGAGGCTGTCGAAGTCCTTGTTGACCACTGATGGTTTGGCGCATGGTCGCATGGGCTCAGCAGAGCCCATGCGATCATGCGACCAACCGTAAGATTTTACCTGATAACCAAACACATCACCACCAAAACTATTGACAGTTTGTCACATGGTTGCATGGGTTCGAAAGACTTCATGCGATCATGCGACCAACCAGAAGATTTTAGCCACTGAATGCCAAACATTTTTTACTGTCGATCCTTGTTGATACCGCATCAACGGTTGTCATATGATCTCATGGGATCGGAAGATCCCATGTGATCATGCGACAGTCATCAGATCTTCACTACACTGGCATGACTTTAAGGAACTAGGACCCGCCTGTCAGAGTTGTGCACTTAGGGTCGAAAACACAGAAGGCTTTCAAACTAGAGGTCGAAAACATAGAGAGTTTTGGACACTGAACACTTAAGAAAAATGTCGACGCTGAAGAAGTGCGAAGTGTGAAGTGTGAAAGGCCAAAAACAACTAAGGTTTTCACTTAAAGGTTGAAAACATCCTGGGCTTTCAGAGCGAAATTCAAAAACACACTGAGTTTTTGACACTTGAGCACTTCTTTGGAAAATAGGACCGCGGCCAAAAATGAATGACAGGGAATTTTTTGGGTAACATTTTGGTGACCTCTGTGGGATGTTAGCCTACTAGAAATTTAGACCAGTTGCCTTGAGGTAATCCATTGGGCATAGGGATCATTTCTGAGCACAAAAAATTCTCAGCAGGGAGAGGAACAAAAAATTGTGCTCGAGCACTTCTTGGAAAATAGGAAAAGACTAAACTAGAAAGCTGGAAGAAAGTAGGAAAAACTAACCTATCCTAAACTAACCAGTGTAGAGACCTGGTTAAAAAAAACCATTCACTGGTAAGCTAAAGTAGCTACCCTTCCTCATCAGGGTATTTTGCATTGGACTTATGAGGATAGGTACAAAGATGTGAGGCACACAAAAATTTGGCAAATGAGGATGCACTGCCTCTGCAAAAACAAGATCAAGTTTACTCACCTCAAATGGATCACATGGAGGTGTCTCAGTGAACTCCTTCTGGGCCAAGTATCTGATGGGGTAGCCTCTTGAAAGTCTGAAGGTAGGACCTTCCTTAATTGCTTCTTCTTTATCTTCATGGTTACCTTCCATCATGGACAGCCATGACAACTCCTCATCCACAGCCAGGGGACTATCATCCTCTTCCTTTAAACTAGCCAAGAGCTCATCAAAGTTGTCAATGTCTTGAAGATTTGGAATTGATTCCAAATCTTGCTCATGCAGTAGCTCCTTGTGAAAAGGGCAATCCAAGACCAGGTCCTCTTCAATAGGCATATGACCTTGAACCTCCACTCCAAGGAATAGGGGTTCAACATTCAATTTGTCACAAAAGACTTCAATGATATCCAAAAATTCATGCTCTTCTTCAAGGCTTTTGTCTTTGTCCCTTTCTTGGAAAGCCTCTCCCATGGCTTCATCATCCTACTCCATAAAACAAGGCAGCTTACTCAACAAGGGCATGGCATCCATCATAGAATCAACCTCCTGTTGATGGTGAACTTGCTATTCTGATTGACCTTCACCCATAGGTAATGGCTTGGTCTCTCCATCATCAACAAAGAGGGGAAGCTCATTCAACAAATCACCCAAGAGCTCAGGCTGAGCATCAACCTCCACCTCCACACCTTGCTGCTCCAATTCACCAAAGTCATCACTCTATGTTGATACCTCAGGCTTCTTCTCCTCCTTGTCACATGAAATCTCATCCTCCATAGGTCCTTGCCCTGATACTAGACTAGTATCCTTGAAAAGACTTGGCATCTGGCAACTAGGAGGAAGAGTCCATTGGGGTATCCATATTACTTCATCATCCTAAGAAACCAGAGGGGCCTCTTGGGATGAAATTTTTTCTTGAACAGGATGCTCTTGCAGAGTGGTGGACTGAATCTCAAGCACAGGCTCTTGAAAGGAATTTTTTGCCTTGAAACTTGGGATATGAAATTGAGGGGGCTCAGAGTGAGACACAGGAGGCATACCCATCTTGAAGCTTGGAAATGAATGTTTTTTTGGCCCTTCATGTGTAGGCTCCTGAGGAAAATGGGCCCTCTACCTTGGAATTTTAGGCCTAGGAGCCTCTTATTGAGAAATCAATGATCTCAACCTTGCTGTCTCAATGTTAGCTCAGTGTCTAATCTCCTCTTGAAACTGCCTCACTTGTTGCTCATCAACAAGAGTCTCTGCCGCTTGGTAAGGAATGAACCCTTGTTCATATTTTTGGGCTTCCATCTCTTGGTAGGGAGCTGACTCCTCTTCATAATAACTTTGAGCCTCTTGCTCTCTCTGCTCCCTGAGCTTAGACACTTGCTTAACTAAATCAAGCAACAGACTCTTTGCCTCCTGCATCTTCTTGAAGTCTGAGCTTAGAGTCTACATCTGTTGTTGAATAGGCTAAGAAGGGGAGGGTGGGTGGTAAGCATGATGGGGAAGCTAGCTTTGCATTTGTTGTTGTGCCTCTTGTGCCCATGATCCATCTTGCCTAAGAGCCCGTTCATAACTTTGCACAAGGGCAAACTCATTTGGGGCATATTGGATATATTGATACCCTTGAGAAGTATAATAGCTTGGGGTAAAAGGAGGCTTTGGGTGACTTTGGTAAGGCTAAAAACCAGCTGGTTGAGCATTATTCTCACAATAGGATAGTGAGTAACCTGACTGTCCATAATAACTTGACATATCTACTCATGTAAAGCTGAAACTTGAATATGAAGATTGAAAACATACCAGCACTTGACCTTTGAAACCAGTAGACTTTCTGGAGTCGCCAGATATGTAGCAAAATGACCTCTTCTAGGTCTGTAATATGTTATCAGCATATCAGAGATACTATATTCTTTTCAAGTAGACTTCTTTTGTGTCCCACCGAGCATGCCAGAAATGTTATACACTGGTACCAAGGTGGGGAATCTTTGAGCTTGAGTCTATACTGATAGGCCTTGTGTACTAAATTTCTCTAATCCTTTTGTAGATGAACCAATAGGAACACCTTTTTACTCTGATCTTCACTGTGGTCCCACCGGGCATGCCAGAAATGTTATACACTAGCACCAAGGTGGGGAATCCATGAGCTTGAGTCTATACTGATAGGCCTTGTGTACTAAATTTCTCTAATCCTTTTGCAGATAAACCAATAGGAACACCTTTTTACTCTGATCTTCACTGTGGTCCCACCAGGCGTGCTAGAAATGTTATACACTGGCACCAAGGTGGGGAATCCTTGAGCTTGAGTCTATACTGATAGGCCATGTGTACTAAATTTCTCTGATCCTTTTGTAGATGAACCAATAGGAACACCTTTTTACTCTGATCTTCACTGTGGTCCCACTGGGCGTGCCAAAAATGTTATACACTGAATTTGCACCTCTGATCTCAAGCTCTCGTAGTCTTGACAATCCAGTATAACATGGGAATCATCTCAAGGTTGTGGGACCTTTTGCTAACCAAGATGAGACCTCCAGATTCTAGGCTGGTTCCTCTTGGATAATCACTTTGATTTGCTCTTAGACAGGAAAGTAAACTTTTGAGGGAAAGGGATAGAAGGAGTACATGAAATGGAAATAACAGGAAAGCAAATCTACCTACTAGGTGATACACCGAAACTAGGGTTTGGATCTCAGTATAGAGGGATGAAATCAGTGAAAGACTTAGGTATAGTATATTACAACTCAATGAATAGGCCTGCATAAATATTTTATAGAGGGGTCTGCAGTAAAGGAATACTATGCAGGGAAAAGGGAATTTCTCAAGACAGCAGTACTCCTAAAGAGTTAGACATAGACTATAACCTGCAGACAAACATTCATCTCTGCAATTGGGTATAGGAATGAGATAGATTTTTAGGGGTGGAAGTATGCCCACAAAAGCATTTGAATCAAATCATTCATAAACATACACATGAATTGTAGAAAGAAAGAGGAATCAGGGAAACTAAGATATCATTGAAAACATGCATACACTTTGATCCAATAAGAGATAATCCACACAAGAAAGCATAGGGACAGGAGAAATGTCATAGAATGCTTTGCAAAATCTAAACAATCAATGAAAATTTAACAACTGTAGAAAGCCAAAGGGCAAGAAAAATGTCACAAATTGCTCTTTGAGAAAGAAAACCTTCCTTTTTACAATTGCTGGATTTTGAGCACTACAGGCTCCAAAAAAACATTATATACATCCCCTGCACGCAGGCAGGAATCAAAATTTTAGGGCTACATAGATATGCATAAAATAATCCAACCCTAAAATAGACAAGACTGATCATAAATGCTTCTCTGAAAATATCTCAACAGATCAGACATATCTCCCCTTGCATGCCCATCTCTGCACTAATCCTGCTCGTAGACAAAAAGCCTTGACCTGACAACCTCTGCAACCCACTCAGCCATGAATGCCCAAATCTGATCAGATACTGGAAAGGACCCAAAATGATGGCCTAAAATATCTCTGCACATTCTTTAACTGTAACCGCCTCCAGAAATCATAAATCCTCAGCTACTCGCACTTGCAAACAACATCCAGAAGAAAGCCCCACGAAAATAGGCCGCACCACTTTGAAAATAACAATGGTCGCATGATCACATGAGCTTGAAAGACCGCATGTGATCATGCAACAAGCTCCTTAGAAACTACCACTGCTTTGCCACAAATGTTGCTGGATTAAACATTGGCAAAAAACCCCCCTTAGAATTGTTCAAACTCGGGCGCAAGAAGTAAACTACAAATTTAACCCTGGCTCCACCTTGAGTTCATTTTTCCTCTAGTCATAGAATCTTTTGATCTTTTCTTAACCCCGGGTCACATCCAGCGACCACGTGAAAACCTTAGCCACGCAACCGTGAACTTGCTTTACCAACCCCGGGCCCACTCTGCTTTAAAATAACATTGGTTGCATGATCGCATGAGCCCAAAAGACTTCATGCGATCATGCAACAAGCTTCTGAGAGACTGCCTCCACTTTGAAAAAATCATTGGTCGCATGATCGCATGAGTCCAAAAGACCGCATGCGATCATGCGACTAACCACATAGATCTCACCCTACCACCACATAGGCACCTAGCCCTGCAAGAAGTAGTCACCTGTACCATGTGGACCAACTGAAACTAACCACATTCGCTAAACCCATGACAACACCACCCAAGGACTGCAAAAGAATCTAATGGCCGTCACGTGATCGCATGGGATCGAAAGATCCCATGCGAACATGCGACCACCGTAGATTTTGAATCTATAGGGCCCATGTTATACCTTCGGCCCACCACAAACCAAACACATCACCACTCAAGGACCTATCAAAAACCCTTGTCATCACCTAATGAGCCAATGGGAAGCAAACACGCCACCACCCAAGGTCCCACCACGGAGGCTGTCAAAGTCCTTGCTAACCGCTGACGGTTTGGCGCATGGTCGCATGGGCTCAGAAGATCCCATGTGATCATGTGACCAACCGTAAGATTTTACCTGATAACTAAACACGTCACCATCGAAACTGTTGATGGTTTGTCGCATGGTCACATGGGTTTGGAAGACTTCATGCGATCATGCGACCAACCGTAAGATTTTAGCCACTGACTGCTAGATATTTTTGACCGCTGATCCTTGCTGATACCACATCAATGGTTGTCGTATGATCTCATGGGATCGGAAGATCCCATGCAATCATGTGATAGTCATCAGATCTTCACTACACTAGCATGACTTTGAGGAACTAGGACCCGCCTGTCGGAGTTGTGCACTTAAGGTCGAAAACACAGAGAGTTTTTGACACTAAACACTTAAGAAAAATGTCGACGCTGAAGAAGTGTGAAGCGTGGAAGGCTAAAAACAACCAAGGTTTTCGCTTAAAGGTCAAAAACATCTTGGGCTTTCAGAGCGAAGGTCGAAAACACACTGAGTTTTCAACACTTGAGCACTTCTTTGGAAAATAGGACCGTGGCCAAAAATGAATGACAGGGAATTTTTTGGGTAACAGTAACATTATTTTGGAATGATAATACATGTCATTCATTAAAAAATAGAGATCTTATCAAACATAGAATTTCAGCTAATCAATATGAATATCATACGAAACATTGGTTGGACACAATACAACATGAAATATATGTGTCATTTTTTAGTTCAAATCATAATATAAAGATTGGACAAACATTGTTTGAAAGATTGAAGCCATATTATATTAGGACAAACAAAGTGTTTGAAACTTGTTGTTGTTGTTATCATATTGAATTTGATCTCCACTATCAGGTTTTTTGAAATTTTGTAGAAGACACTTATGGTTTTGAAAATGCTCCTCCTACTAGATGAAGTGAGTTCATCTCATCCATTTTATCTAACAAAAGAGATGATGTAGCTAGACAAATAAATTGTATAAAAGGAATATGTCAAACATGTGCTGATTTGTCTCTTTTTCCTTTGAAAATGAAAATATTGATGTAACAAAGATGGTAAATTGCAAGAGTTAAAAATATGTAAAGAATGAAACAAAACTTGGGAAAGAATCCAAAAGGTTAGAATATGTTGAAGAGGAGATAAATGTTGGAGTATTTATGGACAAATTTAAAAAATTGATTCAACCCTACATTCATCATGTTTTTTTTGCAAAGTGGCAAGCACAACAATTCCAAACACTGAGAGACAATTTCCCACTTGGAACTATTGTATCAGTTGTTGATTTTGCAAAAAATTATTCCTTTGTTCATTAAAAGGCAATTCAATTGGAATACTATTTTTTAGAGAAAATTACTATTATGGTACATGTGTGTTATCGACATGCACAATTAGATTTGGATGGTAGTCAAAGCACATTTGAAGCACGGGTCATCAAGAAGGAATATAATTTTTATATAACTGATGATAGAGAGCATGACATTCATTATGTAGAACACTACTTCAAGATGTTTTTTGCAAATTTGAAAGAAAGAGGTATAAAAATTGATAAACATTATGTTTGGTCAGATGGATGTGCTACACAATTCAAATCATCGAGACCATTTTATGCACTATGCAGATATCATCGTAATGAAAACATACCACATATCTGGAGTTTCTTTGAGAGTGGACATGGAAAAGGTGAACATGATGGTGTTGGAGCTTGCATCAAACGTGCTCTACGAAAGTATCAAATGAATTATAAGGGAGTTCATATAAAAAATGCACATGATGTTGTTGAATGGTACAAGACACATTTCACACCAAATGAGAATGAAACATCATCAGGATTGACTCAAGTGGTGCCACATAGAAAATTTTGGGAGATAAAAGGTATGCACACATTTTTAAATTATTCAAGTGTTTAAATTTTTTATGTATTCTTTATTCAAATTCTATTTATAGAATGTATTATATATGCATTTGTTTAGGTGTAGATAGAAATTTTTTGCATGGTTGCAATAGGATAGAAAAGACGTGATCTTTGCATTCAATTATGAGTACAAATTATCATAATTGGATGTTGAACACTAGGGACTACTTGTATGCACCCAAAAATGGTCGCCTAGACCTTGGGCCCCATTTATTTGATTTATCAACCCTGAATCATTTTGATCAATAATCAATATTTTCAACATTATCAATTTCTTGATCAAGTCTTAATTTCGATCATATATTGGATTTTTATCCTATGGGCTAATCATTTATCCTAAGTCTTTATTTGATTAAAAGGAATATTTCCTCCCCTTTGGATTAAATAAAAAGCCCCACCTTTCCTCTTGTCCTAAGTTGCACAAATAAAGCATTATTCTTATTGTACAAAAAGGAAAAAAGCACTTTTGTCTCACATGGACACAAATTCAATTCCTATTGGAGGATACTTGTGCACACAGATCACTCCTCTTTTAAGCTCCACAGCCGATTAAGACTTTTGCCTCTTAATCTCAATGGTCCACTCCTTTTCATTTCTTATAAAAGGAAAGCTCTCTCCTTCATTTGTATATCACGTTTTTATGCTAACCTTATGCTGCAAGAATCCTTGAAGACTTTGAAGCTTTTTAGAGATCACTGTTGCATCCTACTTTAGATTTCTTCATTTGCTTCATAGTTTAGTTTACATTCTTACATAGTAGTTTCATTTTCATGACTTTCATAGCTTAGATTTCCTTTCATGCAATAGCATAACTTCACATAGCTTAATAGGAGGGAGTTGTAACACTTGTTCTTTCCATTTCATAGCTTAGTTGCATTGCATCTTCATTTCTCTAGACTAGTTTGCATTGCATTTTCATAGTGATTCTTTGGGGATATTGGCACTCTTGCCCTTGTCCTCATTCGAATCTCTCATTGTATGGTTGACTAGCAAGGTCACAAGCTCAATAGCTCTAGCTGAGAGCAAATCCATAATCTTGCAACTCCATGCATAGAGAGCTATGAGCAGCTTTGTGAGGCCTCATTCTTGAGCAGCCTTGCATGTAATGGTTCATAGAAGTACACCATTTTAGTGTGTACACTACTCATTCTTTTGTTGTCACTACATTGCTGACAATTATGAGGAATGCATCAATCAAGATTTTAGAATGTAGGTGCATGGAACCTAGTGCTACTAGTTGTTACTGATACATTTGATAGAGATGAACATGAAAACTTTGATGATGTCCCTTTGATTTCTATTGATTACGATCATATCTCGAGATTGGTCAAAATTGGTAAGTATATATATTTCACATTATATGGTCCATTGAGCTGCATGTATAGATAGATAGATAGATCTATAGATTGAACTAAGTAAACTTTAAGATCTCACATGTATATATAAATTTATTGTGTAGGAAATGTCTTTGCAGTGATTGCTGAGAGTGGAAATGTAGAAGGAGTTGGTTATTAGTTACTGCGTTGTACTGTAGAGAGGATGAAGTTACTTGAACCTAAAGAAAGTGATGGAATGTTTTTCCCCATAGGTTTGTACATGCTTTACATCAATATATTGAACTCAATTTGTAAATTTTAAATTTCAACCTTTTAACAAATTTCAAATTTAGTTTGTTTAAATTTATATTGTTAAAATTTGTGACATGTAGGTTTAGTTGTTTTAGAGGGAACATATTTCAAGAAAATCAAAGTAATTTAACATGGTATTCACTTTTTTGATTACCAACCATAAAATAAGGTGTTTTAATATAGTCACCTAGTAGCTACCACCTCCATTTGTCTCCATACAGTTAAATCTCAATGTGGATGTCGTAAGTGGAGAGTAGATAGTGAAGATCATGAGAGAATATTACATGTTCTCCATGAAAGGTCTGAATCACTTGAGTTGGTCTAAAAAGTATAATATGTATACCTATTTCATGTGTTAGGACCTACTTGATATCTCTAGATTAAATTGATTGTACTTTGTTTATATATTTAACCATATGATGGACTATAATTTGTTGATATATGATGGACCTATTTGATGGTTCAATAGTTTTAATATATAGAATTTTATGTATGATTTTATGTATATGCTTGTATACATGATGCAAGGGAGGATAGGGAGAGGGGCTAAAGGCACACCCTAACCAGATCCACCTTGTAGAGATCACACATGGAAGAAACAACACACAAAAGTGTGTGTGTGTGTGTGAGAGAGAGAGAGAGAATGCATAAACTTTGATATATTATCTTCAATTTGATTCATACATGTCAGGCTCTAAGGCCTTCCTGGTTTAGGCCAAATATTACAATCAAGTACAAAAGTCCTCCAACATGCAAGGATCTACCAACAATCTCTAATCTTCTATCTTAATTAACTCTCTAAACTCTAACCAAACAACTACATTTATAATACAAGAGGCTACTGAATCAAGTCAGCCTTCAAATCCACCATCAATAGAAGGAATGACTAGATCTAGGTCCACACACTTCCCAATGATAGATACCATCATTAAATCCACAACCAAATATAAATGCAAGATTTGGTCTCAACAGAAATCCAAAATAAACAAATCGGTAAGAAAAGATAACCAAGCGCTAGACAAGCATCACCAAGTGCTAGGGAAATTACCGAGCACTAGACAAGCATCACCGAGAGATAACCGAGCACCAGAGAGATATTATCAAGCACTAGAGAGATAACCAACCAACACTAGTAAACAAAGGAAACTAAGCAACATCGAACCAACTCGGTCAAAGTAGGAACCGAGAAACACAGAAAACTTCAAACATGTTTTTGGTGAGACAGGATTGCCAAGGACCCAAGATGCTCCTACATCAGACACCTAGGGTTATTTGAAATGATTCTCTGAATCATGAAGTAGGTACAACCCAAGTTGGATCCAACTCAAATTGTGAAATCCAAGAATTGTCTTCAATTGGTGTATTCTTCCACATTACTAGATATTCCATATATTGTTTTCCTCATGTACTTCTACCAATTCTTTGTTCCAGAATATGCTCAAATTCTTATGTTTGTTTCTTAGGATAATCATTTGATACTGTCATTTCTTCATCTGACTCATGATACTCATACAAATCAGCAATGTTGAATATAGGTGATATATCCATGTCATCGGGTAACTCAATCTCATATGCATTTCCACTGTCAAATTTCTTTAGAATCTTACAAGGTCCAAACTTCTTCATTTTCAACTTCCCATATGTTCAAACAGGAAATCTGCCTTTCTTCAAATGAGCCATTACTTCATCACTGACTGCGAAAGTCTTATGTCTTCTTGATCTATCAGCTCTATCTTTGTATTTATGATAACTTTTCTCCAACTTATATTTCACATCTTCATGCAATGTCTTCATGTACTTAGCAAATTTTACTCCTTCAACACTTTTCTTTCTTTCATCAACAATATCCCTCAAATCTGGTATACCTCTCAGTTGTATGCCATTTACAATCTCAAAAGGTGTTTTTCCAATACTCCTATTCACTAAATTATTGTATGAAAACTCTACTTGTACCAACATAGAATCCCAATTACTAGGTGTGTCTCCAACTAAACATCTCAAAAGATTTCCCAAACTTCTATTCACAACTTATGTATGTCCATCGGTTTGTAGGTGAAATGTAGAACTATATTTCAACTCGGTACCAAACTTTCTCCAAAGGGTCTTCCAAAAGTATCCAAAAAATTTACTGTCTTAGTCAGAGATAATACTCCTCGATAATCCATGCAATCTGACAATTTCCTTAAAGAAAAGATCTGCTATATGTACTGCATCTGATGTCTTTCTACAAGGTATAAAATGTGTCATTTTAGAAAATCTATCCACAACAACAAATATAGAATCATTACCTCTCACTGTCTTCAGTAAGCCATGGACAAAATCCATACTGATGTCAATCCAAGGTTTCTCAGGAACATAAATCAGTGTATACAATCTAGTATTTTGACTTGTTCCTTTTGCAACTTGACAAATCCCACAACTTTTCACAAATTTCTGAACATCTTTATACAACTGTGGCCAAAGGTATTTCTCCTTAAGCAAATTCAATGTCTTATCAACACCAAAATGTCTAGCTAAAACACTAATATGTTTCTCTTTTATCAAATTAGTTCTCATTACTCCTCTCACTATACACAATTGAATACCTTTAAATAACATACCTTCTTGAATAAAATATTCTTCCCATTTAGTACTCGGTTGATCTTGAATAGGTGCTCTGCACTTTCTCTACAGCTCAAAAAAATCAGGATCAAATTCATAAGAATCTCTCATGTCATCAAAGCCAAGAACTTCAATTTTCATCTTGGTCATCAAAGATCTCCTTCTACTCAATGCATCAGCAACTCGATTAGTAACTCCACTCTTATGCTTTATCACAAATGTATAACTCTGCAAATACTCAACCCATTTCATATGTCTCTGATTCAACTTATTCTAACTACCCAAATACTGTAAAGCCTTATGATTGGTATACAACACAAATTCACTCAGTATCAAATAATGTCTCCATTTCTTTAGTGCTTGAACAATAGCATAGAATTTTTTTATCATACACATAATATTTCCTTTTTGCATCATTCAACTTTTCACTAAAAAAAGAAAAAGGTTTACCTTCTTGACTCAATACAAATCCTATCACACTTCCACTTGCATCACATTCCACTTGAAATACCTTATTGAAATTAGGTAATGCCAAAACATGCAATTCAACAACCTTCTGCTTCAAGGTCTTAAAACTTTTATCAGCTCCATGTGTCCACTTGAATTCTCTTTTATCTCCTCTCATAGTCTCACTCATAGCATTACAAATTGAACTGAAATTCCTAATGAACTTTCAGTAAAAAGTTGCCAAACCATGAAATGATCTTACCTCACTTGCATTCTCAGGTGTAGGCCAATTCAAAATAGCTTCAACCTTTTCAAGGTCCATTTTCAAACCATCAGTTGAAATCACAAATCCCAAATACACAATATCCTCTTTCATGAAGGAACACTTTCTGAGATTTATCAGTAACTTTTCTTCTTTCAACCTCTGCAATACTTGTTTAACATGCAACAAATTTTCTTCTCTAGTCTTAATGAATATCAAAATATCATCAAGATATACAATCACAAACTTACCCAATAATTTCTTCAAAACTTCATTCATCAACCTCATAAAAGTACTTGGTGCATTAGTTAAACCAAAAGGCATAACCAACCACTCATAAAAACCCTCTTTTGTCTTAAAAGTAGTCTTCCATTCATCACCTTCTTTGATTCTAATATGATGATACCCACTTTTCAAATCAATTTTGGTAAAATACTTTGCTCTAGTCAAACTATCCATTATGTCATCCATTCTCGGTATAGGAAACCTATATTTCATTTTTATCTTGTTAATTGCTCTCGAATTAGTACACATTCACCATTCTCCATTCTTCTTAGGTTCCAATACAACAGGTACTGCAAAAGGACTCAAAATTTCTCTGATCAAACCTTTTTGCAACAATTCTTGAATCTGTCGGTTCAATTCTTGATTCTCAGTAGGTGTCAACCAATGTGGTGCCTTATTTGGTAAACTAGCTCCAGGGATTAGATCCATGTAATGATCAATGCTTCTCTTTGGTGGCAAACCATTAGGTACATTATTAGAAATGATTTCACTATACTCGGTGAGTAACTTATAAATTTCCGCAAGGACACTATCCTCTGTTTTCTTACTCGATTTGTTAGGAATCACAACAAAACATACATATTCTTCTTCAAATCCTTAGCAAACTTTCTTCCTTCCATCAAAAAAACTTTCATAGATGTACAAACATTACTAACATATTCTTCAATCAAGGGTAACAAAATTTATCTTCTTCCATCAGCCCAAATAGTATATTTATGCAATCTCCCATCATATATATCATGTTTATCATATTGCCAAGGTCTACCCAACAAAATATGACAACAATCCATAGGCATGATATCACATAACACCTTATCCTTGTACTTTCCAATTTTCAAATTCACATAACATTGTTCACTTACCAAGAGTGTATGCTCATCTTTGATCCATGAAATCTGATAGGGCTTTAGATGTTCCAACCTTTTCAACTGCAACTCTGTGACCATTTCCTCAAATTCCAGATTCTCTAAGCTACCACTGTCAATAATTACCTTCCAAACTTCATCAGAAACTCTACATCTGGTCTTGAACAAAAAATTTCTTACCAAATCTTCCTTATTACTTTCACTCCAAAGTTCTCTCCGTACCATCAAGTTATTTTCCTTCTCAGGTTCATTTGGTGACTCTTCTTGCACCAAAGCATTTCTACTATTACTGACCTTCTTACTTGCATGTATACACTCAAATGATCTATGTCCTTCTTCTCCACAATTGTAATAAGTTCCTTAGAAACCACATCTATTATAACCACCTCGGTAGTTACTGCCTCTACCTCTAGATGAACTTTCACCTTTCCACTTGATCTTGCCTTTATCTAGAGTTGTCTTTTTAGGTTCAGATCTACTATTTTCACCATAAGATCTACCTCTTCCTCTAGGGAATCTACCACCTCTACCTCTTTTTCTTTGCTCATGTCTCTTGTTCAATTTCTCCTCAAGTTTTCAATGCAAATTGATAAGCCTCTTCAATGTTCTCCAATTTGACCAAACTGATTTCTTCTTGGATGGAAACTTTCAAACCATTCAGATATATAGAAATTCTTTCAACATCATCTTCATCATGTCCGGATCTAATATCCAATCTATAGAATTCCTCGGTATATTCTTTTATTGAGCTATCTTTCTATCTCAAACTTTCCATTCGCCTAACTAGGTTAATCTGATAATCATAGGGTAAGAACTTTCCTTTCAACTTATTCACCATTTTATTCCATACCTTAATTTTCTCTTTGCCTTTCCTCTTTCTGTCCAATTGCAAATGTTCCCACCATAAGGATGCATGACTTTTCAACTTTGTGCTTGCAATTTTCACCTTCTTTTCCTCAAGTACATTTTCATATTCAAAGTACTTTTCCATCTCGGTGATCCAGTCCACCAATTCATCAGAATCCAATTTTCCACTATACTTAGGAGGATTAAAGTGTGGTGTAGACTTTAAATTTGTCAAATCTTTCAACAATCTTTCCTCACCTCGATCCATCACCGATGTAGGTTCTACATCACCTTGTTCTTCCTCAATTTCATCATCACTAACATCTTCAAGATTTCTTCCTCTTCTCTGGGTTGTTTCAATAGCTTCTAATCTAGCAGCAAGTTGCCTCAACCTGTTTTCCAATCCTGGATCTACATCTCACCTCCCACGAACCATCTTGAAACCCTCTGCAATTGTAGGCCAGATCGCAAACTACTACCCCACAACAAATCAACTAGGGTTTGACAAGAAGGAACCCTCAAACCTAGATTCACAAACCTAGATCCAGATCTCACCTTGCTCTGATACCACCTGATGCAAGGGAGGACGAGGAGAGGGGACAAAGGAACACCCTAACCAGATCCACCTTGTAGAGATCACACACAGAAGCAACAACACACAAAAGTGAGAGAGAGAGAATGTAGAAACTTTCATATATTATCTTCAATTTGATTCATACATGTTGGGCTATAAGGCCTTCCTAGTTTAGGCTAGATATTACAATCAAGTATAGAAGTCCTCCAACATGCAAGGATCTACCAACAATCTCTAATCTTCTATCTTCTATCTTAACTAACTCTCTAAACTCTAACCAAACAACTACATTTATACAAGAGGCTACCCAATCAAGTCGGCCTTCAGATCCACCATCAATAGAAGGAACAACTAGATCTAGGTCCACACGCTTCCCAATGATAGATACCATCATTAAATCCACAACCAAATATAAATGCAAGAGTCAGCCTCAACATAAATCCAAAACAAACAACTTAGTAAGCAAAGATAACCGAGCCCCAAACAAGCATCACCAAGCGCCAGGGAAATTACCGAGCACCAGAGAGATAACCGACCAAAACCGGTAAACAAAGGAAACTGAGCAACATCGAACCAACTTGTTCAAAGTAGGAACTGAGAAACACATAAAACTTCAAACATGTTTTTGGTGACACAGGATTGCCAAGGACCCGAGATGCTCCTGCATCAATACATGTATGGTTTTATATGTATGCTTTTATTATTCAATGATTTTTATAGATTGCATATTAGTTAAAGATTTTATGAATGCTTTGATTATTCAATGATTTTTATGATACTTATTGTCCATTATTTACATGTATTAACTAGTTATTTTTTATGATATTAATTCTAGATCCCCTTAAGACCTCCCCTTAAGATTGCTTATTAGTTAAAGATCCCCTTAAGACATTAGTTTGAACACTAAAAAATGATGAAATTAGTTAGATTACTTATGACATGTGTTAGTTCTAGAATGAGTTAGAATAGTTATTGTCCTTTTTTTTTTTTTGGTAAAAGGCCGAGGCCAAAAGTTTTATTAAACATTTAAACAGATATACACAAGCCCCACTCCGTGTAGGCGCTAGTAGGGAAGAGTAGGGTTGAGAGACCCTCCAGCCTTGCCTGGGACCCTAGTCTGGATTTTGATACAAAGTGATTTTAGGAGGCATCCCCTTCCATAAAAATTTCAAAAAAGAGATTACAAATTTCATATTCAACTTAACTATATTTTATCTAAAGTGACTCTCGATTTGTAGAGAGCTTCGACCATTTAGCAGGATTGGATTGCCTTCCTTCTAGGTTTAGTGATTTGATACTGTGTTGGTCCTAATGAATTCCAGACTTCATTCTTTGTGAAGGGAGCTCCTTCAGATACTTCTTGATTTCCCATTCCTGTCACAACTAAACTTTGACTAAGATCCTTGTTAGTGTATCGTTAATTTCATTATATCTCTATAAGAAGTATGTTATGAAAGTAAAGGAAAGGGAAAAAGAAACCATCTCAGAAAGAAAATATCTAGCTCAACTGAGCTATATACAATTGTTGAAAATATCTATCTCAAAAATATCCACCTCAACCTATCTGTAATTGTTACCTATATCATAACCAAGAGCAAAGCTCTCTGAACTGCAATCTCACTTGAATAAAATATTAATTTCATTATATCTCTACAAGAAGTATGTTATGAAAGTAAAGGAAAGAAAAGAAACCATCTCTGAAAGAAAATTATTCAACTCAACTGAGCTATAAACCATTGTTGAAAATATCTATCTCAAAAAATATCCATTTCAACCCATCTATAATTAATGCCTATATAAAAACCAAGAGCAGAGCTTTCCGAACTGCAATCTTATTTGATTATTTGAAAATTAACCAAACCAGCTTATAGATCTACCAGGCAAGCCCATCTAGGTCATAAAAGAGTCCTTGGGAGAAAAACCAAATACACCTATTAAATCTCGCATTACTAAACTTATGTTATTGATCAATAAACATCATCAAAAGGAGGGAGGGCAAGAAAAGAGATAACCATACCAAGAACAGAGCCATCATACAGTCTCAAAACATAAGAGCACCAAGATAAGCCCTAATCTGAAGCCAATATATAGCTATATATACTGACTTCAAGATTAGTGATTATCATGGTAGACACATCTATCTACCAAAAAACCCATTGTTGGAGTATCTAGCGAAGAGGAGTATCATGAATTAACAAAGGTTACCAAGACCACCCTTAGGTTTAATGGGCCTATAGCAAGTCTTATCACTGAGAAGAATCTATTTGACTATGTTCTTAACATGAAAATTTTTTTTGCTAAGAGATCAAGGATACAAAAGGCAATAATCCCAGAAACTAAACTATCCATGAAAAATCTATAAGAGATCTGAAAAATCCAAATGTAGGAAAACCCATTCTATGATGAAAATAAGCTTCACTTGATAATCACTTACCTGAAGTTGAAGTATACAAGTTTTGAATTCAAGATAACCGATTATCGAGGAAATCCTATCTGGAGCTGGACATCGGGGGAACAACCATCATAAAAGAAATAGATTAAATATGATTTAAATGATGAAGAAATAAAAACCACACCTACCATTGCAAAACTTATCTGAAAGCTACAGAGTAACCATATATTCTTATATTGGGCAACTGAGACCTTGAGAAACTAAAGTAATTAATAATTTTACACTGGGCATTAGATTCTTGAGGCCTACCCTACTGACTTCAACTGCCCAAATTCTTTAGATTGAGCCTAACTCTCTTTAAAGGCCATAGGTGTGTTCAGATTCCTTAGAATTCTAAACTTCTCAGATGCTCACTTGCTCTAAAGATTCTTTGTAAGTAGATGTGGCCAATCTAAAAACTTTAAACAACTTTCTCAAATGGATAAGAATTGTTAAAACAAAAATCTCCCCTTGATGGGAAAAATCGGAGAGACCTAAACTAAACAAAAGAAACTAAAAATTAAGTAAAGGAAAGTAAAAGTTTCAAACTATTTGTTCCTTCGAAGGGCATATAATGACCAAACAAAGAATTAATCTGCAAAGAAGCCTATATTGGACAAAAAGAAAAGGATTAAATTATACATACATACAATTATATATAGAAATATCTATACCCGTACGAGTATATAGATGTATATGTATATAAAAGCATAAATTAACCAGGAGGCCTAGCCTTCTGTAAATACCATATCAATACTACCTTAATAACCATTTCCTCCTTCGCAAGGAATAATTTCACAGATTACTTCTGGCATAGTTATACTTAAATATCGGTAGATAGATTTTATTGCTTATAGATGGTAAATCCAAAAACACCAACATTTGATTGTGATTTGAAAAAAGCAATAAGTTACAGCTATCTACCCTAAAATAGACAACCTCTGCAGGAAGAGCCATTTGTTTTAAGAGACAGTTTAAGCTTTGACAAAAAATAGACAACCTTATTCTATTCTTTGTGTCCATTGTAATCAAATAATTCTACTATACACCTAGATCTGAAAGCTTAGTGCTTGAAGGGTATATATAAATCCATGTTTCATCTTACATTTAGATAGAAATATCTACCAGAAATTTTATGGTTACAGTAACTGATATCAACATTAAAGTTCATCCTTAATCTTTATTACAAAACCAAAAGTATAAAGTAGCAAATTTGCTTGAATACGAAGGGTCAAATACAAAGGATAAATATCCTGAAATAAAGTAGTGTCTTAAGTAGGAGCCTTGCTTAGGAAGGATGACTTATTTAGGATTCGTTTGAGGACTCCAATGATGTCGTCGATGCTTTGTCTTCCTTTACCAACTTCAACCTAATGTCATCATCCGTGATAAATTCAGTCATCTAGTACCCATCTGGGGGGGATCTAACATGGGTAAAATACAAAAGGAAATCCAAGTTCCTTCTTATAGATGAGGTTTCTTCTAAATATTGATCCCAATCTTCCATCTCTAGAATCAGAAATGTAGAAACATAGCTTTGGTTGACAATCCTTTTATTATAATCTTTAGGTCTGGGAATGGATAAATCCGTTCGTATACTCTTGAGTACTCTGTTTAAATCCACTAAATATTTTTTCTTGAATACTCTTCTACATAGATTTCCAATAGCTTTCACATCAGGGTCCACCTGTAGAGCTGAGGCTATAAACATAGTTGGGATATCTGAGTTGACCCTATGCCTGATAGTGTTTCCTAAGAATTCCTCACTTAGGATAACTGAAGTTGCTCTAACTATAATATTGTATTTAATCAATATAATTTTCTTGATTCTTTTCAGTGAAATTGTCCCTTCAAAGGCTGTTTGTTTGTCTGAGCACCTTAATTTTATTGGCGTTGCCATTTGCTTAAGGAGATGTTGTGGTAAATGGGATAGCCCCATCTCTATATACCAAATTTCTTGGCTATGTTTGCTGAAGGTGGAGATGAAATGTTAGTGGTCTAGCATCACAAAACCCTTCATTACCTCTTTTTTAATCTCCCAAGGATGATTTTCCTAAATACATGGCTCCTACCTCGTTGGTATTTAATTTAATGTTTGCCTAAAAGGGTAGTCCAGAATTCTAAAGTTTAATCGAATTTAGCTAACATAGACCCTAAAAAATCCTAAAATGATCATCTATATATATTTTGAAATATATTTTGTATAATGAGTATTTATAATCCTTAAAGATATGTGCCAGTTAATGAAAAATATTTATAATACATTTATAGTTCTGAAAAATATTTATAGCAGAAATTAAAGAAGCCCAATAATTCAACCAGATACTTAATACATGAAAAATAAAAAAGGTTCTTGGGCATACTTCAAAGATTTAATACGTAAAGGGATTAACTTGGATTATGATTAATTTCAAAGGTTAGGAATCGATTAGATGGCTTATAGGATTGCTACTTTGATGTAAATTACTACTTCATAATCAAAGGGCTAGGAGATCTTATTCGGCTTGTGAATACAGAAATAAAGACTAGACTCATGGAATAAAATAAAGATCTAGGGAATGACCTGCAGGAATATAATAATTACTATGCTAGATTTAGATTAAAGTCCTAAAATATAAAACATAAAGTGTCCATCCCTGATATTGTCTTTCTTACTTTAAACCCATATTGTACTTGAATACCATAATTACATGCTTAAAAAGGACCAGTGTTTGAAAGTTCAAAAGGAAATATTATCATCTATATTCTTATGTCTTACTATCTTTCTAGTCTTTGAGAATGATATTGCAGCACCAGGAAGCATCCTTCTTATGCACGATGATGATTTCCTCCTGTTTTTCCTTGTAATCCCTTGAGGATCTTTTAATCGGCGGAGCTATGATCCTGATGTTGCTTGGCGATTCCACATCCATTTCCTCTGGGACCTCAAACCCTTCCGCCCACCAATAATCAAGGACTTCGTCAAGGTCTACTTCCTTCTTAAGCACCGTGGTAATGAGGAAGCCTAGATTCTTCCTCATTAAGGGCCATACTTCATCAAACTTAGCTTCATCCTTGAGGAGAAAAATTGGAAGCCTCTGGAAGCTAGGGATGGAAGGAAGGGCCTCCACATCCATCTTCATATATAATTCTGGGAAGGGAATGGTGAGATTTTTGTCAATGTCGTGAATTGCTTTCTCCAAACCTAGTAAGAATTCATCCTCAAAGATTTCTCTTGTCACACTAGTGACTCTTTCTTTACTAGTTCCATTGAAGATCACTAAAGCTATAAAGAGTCCAATCACATGCCTGTTTACCCGAACTGTAAAATCATTGTCGAAATGTTCCTCACCAAGTCCTTTAATCAAAGCCCTTCGAACTGTGTCTGATAAAAGCTTCAAGATTATGTTCCATCTCTCTGGCTTTACCACCCCTTGAAATGCCTTTTGACGGTTCTCCTTTGAATGGAAGGTAATTATCTTGGACTTTTTTGTTTCTCAAGGACTCAGAGCAAAGCAATCCCTATTTTGACTAGTAGTTGAAGGAATAACACTTCAATTTCCTTTTTAAAGTGATAAAGAGCCGATTAAAGCTCTTGGTAAGTTCAGCTTAAATGTGAGGTGATGTCCGGGAGCATGTGAATTTATGATCCATTATAGATCATCATTAATGTGTAATTTGTTTCATAGAGACAGTTGTTGCACAAATTAATCTTAGTTAGGTGATAGTTCTTGCTTCTAAGAGCTGAGAAAGGTGACGATAGCTTAATTATTTATAATTGATACATGGGAGTCCTTACCTGAGATGGCAGTGTATGGTTGAGTACCTATGTATGTGGGTGAATTCTCTTAATTGCCCAAAATGAAATGATATTATTTTATAAAAATCACTCTCTACTAAGGCTCACAAAAATTGAGTTCTAAAGGGATAATTATGAGTTAATAGGGGATATGTTACTACTAGAGGTTAAAATGATTAATTTTTTAAAAGGTTTGTCATCTATTTGACGAGTATTGATTTCATCCACCTAAAAGAAAAATTGTGTTTTCTAGATCTTAACGAAGGCTAATTGGTACATGAATTCTAGTTTAAGAATGGAAGTTTTAGTTATGACATAGTAATCCCATCTGCTCTTAAATTAGCTAATTCATCCGCTCTCTTATTCCCTTCCTGATAGATATGATTAATTGAGACTTCTTGAAAGGTTCCACATAGATTCACTGCTTGAGAGAGGAGGGAGTTCAATTTCCAGTTAGGAGTCTCACCTTTCCTTAATGCATTGATGATAATTGCCAAATCCCCTTCTATTTCTAATTGTTTTAATCCTAGGGAGACACTTTTTTGTAGGCCTTTGACTAAAAGAAACAGTTATGCCCAATTATTAATTTCAATTCCAATAGGAGCTGCAATTACTGCTAATTCTTTTCCATCTTGATCATGTATGCAGCATCCAATGCTTTCCTTTCTCGAGTTTCCCTTGGATGCCCTGTCAAAGTTTAGCTTGTACCAGCCATCCTTTAGAGGTTTCCATGTGCATTCATCTCTCTTTGATGGCTTGTTTTGTGAATTCGAACCTATAAAAGGAGGGAGGGCTAGGCCTACCCATTTTCCCCTCATTTTACCATCCCAATGACTCATTTTGAGATTAGTTTTTAAGTTTTTGGCTATCCTATAATTCACATTTTCTATGATTGTGGCTTCTATTTTATTGCATAGCTATTTCCATTCCAGTTTTTCATCCTTGAAAATTCTTCTATTTCTTTCCTTCCAGATTTCCCATATTAAAGTAGAGGGCGAGATAGTCCATAGGTTGGCATATATACTCTTTTGTTTGATGATTGGCTAGGCTTGCAGCATTGTGCTGAGGGAATGAGGAAAGGATGAAGACCAACCTAAGTTACCTATCAACCAATCCCAACACTTAATGGTAAAAGGACAATTAACAAAAAGATGGTCAATATCTTCTTCGCTCTTTTCACAAAGAGGACATCTGTTGGGACCATGGAAGCCTAATTTCTTAAATCTATCCGCGATTAAGAGTCTATAGTTCATTGCTAGCCATGAGAAGAATCCAGCTTTCGGAGAACATTCCTTACCCTAGCAAAGGTGGATAGGTGAAGTGGTTTTGGGTCTCTTGTGATTCTGGACAATGAGCTTATACCCATCCTTAGTATTGTATTCTCTAAATTTTGATCCATCCCAAACTAGTGTACCTTTCAAGTTGTTTAAAGAAATCTTTCTATTTTCTAGAATATTCATGATTGTTGCTTCCTTCGAAGATGAAATCCCAAGATTCTTTAAGGATTTCCAGACCCAAATATCCCCGTTGAAATTTGTATAGTCTTTGAGAAAAATGCCATTCTTCTCCTTTAATAGCTTGGTTAGAGAAGGGTTATTCAAATTTTTGGATATAATTTCATAACCTCCCCAAGAATCATCCCAAAACAAAATTTCTTCCCTTGACCCTGGGCACCATGTTAATTTTTCCATAATAATTTGTCTACACTTCATCATAAAATCCCATATTCTCGATCCTTTAGGAGGATTAGATTCTCTAAAGATGTTAATTAGGGAATGGTCTTTCAAGTATTTGTGGATGAGAATCTTAGCCCATTTAGCTTCCAGATTTTTGAAGAGTCTCCATAATAGTTTGGCTCCAAGGGCTCTACCTTGGTCCCCTAAGTTTTTAAGACCCACCCCCCCTTCCTCTTTTGGTTTGCAAATGTTATCCCATGAGATTAAGGGGATTTTCTTTTTTTCATTGTTCCCCTGCCAAAAAAATGTTGTAAGGTGCTTTGTAATTTCTAATTTTTTATTAGAAGGAAGGTGCATAACAGATAGATGATAGGTTGGCATGGCTGCCAAAACTGACCTTACCATGGTGGTTCTACTAGTAGAGGACAACCATCTTCCTTTCCACGAGCTCATTTTGTTTTTAATCTTATCAATGATGGGATCCCATATGTCCATGGCTCTATTGTCTTTGACTAAGGGAAGACCTAGATATTTACTTGGAAGTTTACCCTGATTAAAGTTAAGGATCGTACATATATTTATTTCGGTTGATAAATCTGTATTGAAGAAGAAATTTTTTGATTTGTCCAGATTAATTTCTTGTCCTGAAGCCAAAGAATAAGTATTCAGAGCCTTCTTAAAAGCCTCTACCTCCCTTCTATTACTAGCTCCATATAGAAGAGTATCATCGACAAAATTCTGGTGGGTGGTAGGGTCCAGGTCACCGATGATGGAAATTCCTTCAATTGCCAAACATTTCTTTTCTTTTGAAATTGTTCTACCTAGAGCTTCTGCCATGATTATGAATATAAATGGGGAGATGGGATCCCCTTGTATAAGGCCTCTGGAAATGCCAAAAAAAACTTTCGGGGTCCTATTTACTAAAATCAAGATCATAGGGGTGGATATGCATTCGAAAATAAGGTTTATCCAACTTTTAGCAAAGCCAAAGGCTTCCATGCATTTACATAGAAATCTCCAATCTAATTTGTCATATGCCTTTTTATGTCTAGTTTAATAAGCATACTTGGATTATTATTTTTGAGGATAGAATGAATGGATTCTTGAGCTATGATTACCCCATCAAAGATGGATCTCCTAGGGAAAAAACCTATTTGTTCTTCACTAATGATTAGGGGGAGAATTTTTTGGAGTCTGAGGGCTAAAGTTTTAGTAAGCAATTTATACAGTATATTACATAGAGCTATTGGTCTAAAATCATTAAGACTTGAAGGTTTCTCTTTTTTGGGGATAAGAGAGAAAAAGGTATTGTTTAATTCTTTTAAGTATTTTACCTGAGTTCCTAACACCTTCTAGGGCATCCATACCCTCTTCTCTGATAAAGTACCAGCACTTTTGGAAAAAAATCACCGAGAAGCCATCCGGTCTTGGAGACTTATCTGGATTCATTTGCATTAAAGCATGATGGATTTCATCCATAGTGAATTTACCAATTAAGATTTGGTTTTGTTGTTTGGATATGACCTTAGGGATATTTTTTAGAAGTTCGATTTGAGAACCTAGATTCGACGATTCTCTATTATTTAGAATGTTTTCAAAGTAGTTTACTGATTCCTCTGCTATACCTTTGGGATCATCTATGGTATCACCTTTATCATTAATGATACAAGAAATCCTATTTGTGTTTCTTCTTTGTTTGGTACTATTGTGAAAGAATTTAGTATTTCTATCACCTGCTTCTAACCAAGTTTCTCTTGATTTTTGTTTCCAAAATATTTCTTATTTTGCTAGTATCTCTTCATATTCCTTGAGTAAATTCTTCTCCTTGTGATATAATTCATCATTCATGCCATCCTCGATAACCTAAGAATTAACTTCTTCCAATTCCGATTCTAGATCTAGTTTGTTTTCAAAGATGTTGCCAAACTTAGAAGTGTTCCACTCTAACAATTTCCTTTTAATCCACTTTAGTTTGTTTACTAATTTAAACATTTTGGAGTCTGATATCTTGGGCAGCGACCACCAAGATTCAATCAAAGTTAGGATGTTTGGATCCCTTAACCATGCTTGTTTGAATTTGATGGCACACTTCTTAGACTTGGATGGTGTGAGGATGTTGAGAAGTATCAGATAGTGATCTGAACTAGATAATGAAAGGATGTTAGCTAAAAGTGACAAATCAGAATTTGCCAAGCTGCCTTTAAGAAAGAATCTATCTAATTTTTTTGCTATGTTGCAGAAACCTAGTCTTCTATTGTTCCAAGTGAAAGAATTGTCCTTTGTTGGTATTTCAAGGAGAGAGTTCTTATCCCTCCAATCTGTAAAGTCCTTAGAAGCTAGTGGCAGGGAATTTTCTCCTCCTTTCTTCTCTAAAATTTTTGTTATCACATTGAAATCTCCCCCTAGAAAATAGAGCATGTCCTGCGATTGTTCAAGATACAATTCGATTTCTTTCTAGACTAAAAGTATTTCCTTATTTTGAATGGGTCCATATATGTTTATCAGAATAAAGTTCAAATTAAGTCTAAAGTTTTTAACTATACCATTCATCCAAAATTATATTTTCTCTGTAATGTTAAATGTTGTACTCTTAGGGTCCCAAATGACGGCCAAGCCCCTAGATGCACCCTTCGTCGATGAAGCTTCCATTTCCCTCAAACCTATTTTCTTTTTGAAATTTTTTAATTCTTTGTGATCTAGCTTAGTCTCTTGTATTAATATAATCTCTGGATCATGAATTTTGATGCAGCGTTTGATCAGACACCGCTTGTTAGGGGAATTCATGCCCCTAACGTTCCATGATAGGACATTCATGGCTCCTTGGGAAGGCTCTTCCCCTTCCCTGCATTCAAAATAGATGCGATTTTGACCTATCCTAAAGCTTCCCCTGCCACGCTTCTTAATTTATAATTGGGCTTTCTTCCCCTTTTTTTTTCTTTTTTTGCACAATTTAGGGTTTTCCTACTTTCCCTAAGTTGAGCAATGCCCAGAGATTCCTGCTCTTGTGATTCTATTTCTTCAAAATTAATTAACAATTCTTCAACCGATCCTTCTAGGGTGGTACTCTTTATGTTGATTCCATCCTTTATAAGCTCTTTCTGACGTTCCACTTCTTCTGGATTAGAGATTTCTTCTAGAAATTATTCCATTAATTCCTTAGTAACCGTTTCTCCTAAGTAATTTGCTATTATATTGACTTATTCCCTAATTTTTTCATTATCAGCCTCAGGGATTGCTTCATTGATTGATAGATCTAAATTATTAGGATCACTAGAAAATGCAGATGAATTGATATTAGCCTTAGCCATGCCCCTGCAGTTGCTAGGAGAAGGAAGATTTGTGTGATCATCTCTCAGTGACTTTACCTTTGTCTCAGAATTTTGAAAATTCCTATCCACTAATATCTTTGGGACACTCTCAGATACTTCCCTCTATATTTCCTCAAATTCCCTCCTACTACTGATCAAGGATTCATAATCTTCTGAAAGCTCAGAGTCAAGTTTGGAGGGAAAGATAAGAGAGTTGTTCTTATCTTCCCCCTGTGGACTATTCTTGGGATAATGATTATTAATTATACACCTTCTATAAGTGTCAAGGGAGGGAGGAGTAGGAAATGGTGATGCTGTTGTTTTCCTAATAATTTTTGAAAGTGTAACCAAAGTATCAATATTCATAAGTTCATTAATGAGAATATTCTTTTGTCTATTAGATTCATCAATATCACTGGTTTCATCATTAGAAAGAAGCAAAAAATCAATGTCATCCTTGCTTAATGATGAATTTTTAATATTTTCTAAGTTAGTAGGATAACTCAGTGTTCTTGATTCCTAAATTAAAAGGGTTTCATTTGTAAGAGTTTTTTTGAAACTGGCTAGGGTTGGACCAAATAATGTTTTTAGGGGTCTTAGTTGAAATAGGTTCAGGTATTGAAGTGGTGATCTCTTCATTAGAGGTCTTTGGAGTTTAACCTACTAGTTTGTGATTGAAGTTATTAGTCCTCATAGATTTATCTTGCCCAGGGGATTGGTTAAGAAAATAGAAACCCCCTTCTTTCTCATTAAAGAATAGCTCCGGGAAGGGTTCAATAGGATTCATAAATTTGGGGTAAGGACAGATTTCTCCTTCCTCTAAAGATGATAATAATGTATTAAAACCATATTCTATATTATTCTTATTGTGGTCATTGGTTAGAACAACTTGATCCTGGATTTCCATGTTTCCCTTATTAGTTTTAGATAAGTCGTAATCCTCTTTTCCTGTAGTGATGTTAATATTAGCAGGGTTGGTAAGAGTAGAAGGATAGGAATAGGGATTATTTGAAACCCTAAGAGTGGAATCGTCTTCCTCTAGATCCTCATCATAGAATTTAGGATAGATTGTAATCGACCCTAACTCACAACAAATATCCAAAGGAAGGTTGATTACTGTGTTAATATTCATTTTAACAATAATGATTCTATCTGCATGAACCATGTCATTATTAACAACCCCTACAAATTGCCCTAGGTAATTACCTATTTCCTGAAAGGATTCAATGTCTGAGAGTTCAAATGGAAGATTGTTGAGTAAAATTGCTCTATTAATTAGAAAATCTTCTAATTTCAATGGGTCGAACATAGGCATCTAGTCGAAGGAAGAAAATCCTTTGTTCCTAATTCTGGTAATCCTTTAGACATGGGTTCTGTCTTAAAAGTCTCACTAGAGAAATCGATGTAAATGAATTTCTCTTGGAGGATAGTGGTATGTACCTTATTGCCTAGCTTAGATTCGATCCATGCTGCTATAGTTTCTACAAAAGTCCCTATACCATTCCATCTACAAAAAAAACCAAATTTTGCACACATTCTCTATATGCTACTTACCGTTCTATTCTTAATGAACAAAATTTGCTGATTAGGGTTATTTGTTGAAGAAAGTTTTCCCAAATCCTTAATACCTATTGAGTTTAGATCACTGTAATTTTTTAGATTCAACTCCTTTGTTCTTTTATGCGGAGGGGAATAAACCTTACTTGAGGAGAGGTGAAGGTGAAGCTTACCAGAAACCGCTTATTTGAAACTAGAAGGTGCTTCATGCTTTTTTCTGAGCTTAGGATCTGGCTTCTTCAAAGGGCATTAAGACCTTCAATGAGGAGGTGAGTAGACATTCTAGGAATGATTTCTAGTTTTGTTTAAAGTTGAGGGTACATTCTGACTCTTTCGTAGAGGAGCCCTAGGTTGGGGCCTTGGGGAAGAGGAAGACAATGCCGAAAATTTGTTAGATATGCAGAGGGAGAAGGGAACTCCGAAAACCTTAAAAGCATGCTTTCATTGATTCAAAACATTCTTCCAGCCTGAGAAACCATCATTATGCCTAGAGGTTTTAGAATATGCAGTCTCCCTTCTTCCGTTGCTAGAGAAACTTGCATATTTTATTTTAGAAAAAACAAATAATTGTTGATCGAGCGAATGCACAGATATGAGTTTGGGTCACATGCGGAGAGCAGAGCAGAGCCATATTTTATAATTCTAAAGTAGAATAGTTATTGTCCACTAGTTACATGTATTAACTTGTTATTTTTTATGATATTAATTTTAGATCCCCTTAAGACCTCCCCTTAACATTGCTTATTAGTTAAAATAGTTATTGTCCATTAGTTACATGTATTAACTTGTTATTTTTTATGATATTAATTCTAGATCCCCTTAAGACCTCCCCTCAAGATTGCTTATTAGTTAGAATAATTATTATCCATTAGTTACATGTATTAACTTGTTATTTTTTATGATATTAATTCTAGATCCCCTTAAGACCTCCCCTTAACATTGCTTATTAGTTAGAATACTTATTGTCCATTAGTTACATGTATTAACTTGTTATTTTTAATGATATTAATTCTACATCCATCTAATAAAATCTAATCAAATGAAACCATCTAATCAACTCATCTAATCAAATAATATTATCTAATCAAATGAAACAATATAATCTAATCAAATGAAACCATCTAATCGAATCATATCATCCAATCAAATAAAACCATCTAATCAAATAAAACCATCTAATCAAATCATATCATCTAATCAAATCATATCATCTAATCAAATGAAACCATTTAATCTAATCAAATGAAACCATTTAATCAAATCATATCATCTAATCAAATGAAACCATCTAATCAAATCATATAGTTCCATCTAATCAAATCATATAACCATCTAATCAAATCATATCATCTAATTATATCATCTAATCAAATGAAACCATCATAAATCTATATAATGTCAAATCATAAATCATTGTGTCTAGAGGTCTAGATAGCATATAAATATATGTATCAGATCATAAACTAAAAATATCAAACATATAATAATGACATATATAATGAGTCTCAAATCAAAGATCTATGCAACATGTCCTAAACTAGGGAGTCATCCAGGTGCATGCGAATAAAGCAACCCTCTGATCGACTGCCATGAGCATCCTCTGGCTATGAGGCAACAACTGATCCCTGCGAATATAAATGCATCATGTATATAATAATAATGTAAAATAGTTAAAATATAATAAATGCATATTTAAACTTACATATTTTTAAAACTTACCTGACCACTAGTAGGTGTCACATCTATTGAATCTCTCCTATGAAGATGCTCTAAGCCCACACTAAATGTGCTCTGACCGAGTGTCATGAGCATCCTCTGGCTGTGAAGCATCAACTGACCCTTGCAAATTTAGTACAACAGTTGGTTATATACATGTGCATAGTATATATTATGTAAAGTACTTGAAATATATAAATACATGTTACAAGTGTACACATGCATGCTTAAACCTACATATATCTAAAACTTACCTGACCACTAGTAGGTGTCATATCTAGTGAATATCTCAAATAAAGATGCTCCAAGCCCACACTAGAGGTAATGTGTTTTGCTAACTGTGCCTACAAAATATTATACATTAAATAAACATCAATACACACATCTTCAATTAATTGTTCACTAAAACTCCTAGAAAGGAGAAAATAAAACTTTATATACGTGGGTCTCAGGAGAAGGAGGATCATCAGTGCGCTGCACCATCATATCATCAATAGAAACTGCATCACCCACACCACCTTCAATCCTGAACCTCTCTAGTAATGAAGAGTGTAGGGGTGACACTAGCTAGGAGGGGAGTGATGTAGAGCCTGAACCACCAGGATGCAATAAAAAATCCATAAATGATCCAACATTAGTGCCAATGTACACCTAACTTAACCCGCACAACTTCTCATCAAATGTGTCTAGGCCCTTAGTTGTGATGAGTACATCTCCAACCTGTATACCTGGCTCTACAGCTGCAAACTTATTTGTGGGTGTAGAGTGCTCTGTAGAGTGTTGTGAACTATGTTATACTTGACTAGATAGTGTGTCCTGTGTCGATGGAACTACAAGACCCCGTGCAAGTCCAATGACATCTGTGACTAACTGTACTGGGATCCTCTACATGTCAACAATATAAGAATATGACTGCAAGAGATCCTCCAAAAAGTAAAGCGCCACATCTAAATGACTATGATGTCTAGAAAGCGCTCGTATCTCTCCAAGTGCAGAAAGACCTACATCTCTATATGCCTCATCACTGACCCCTGTAGTAGTACTAGATGAAGCCTCAGAAGATGATCTGGCTCAACTCGATCTAGTCAAAATATATCTACCTATTGTATTTGAAGTGATGGAGGTGGTTGCATAAGCAATCTCCCCTATCCTGTCCACTACTCCCCTTTGAGAAGCAATAACCACTCTATCTGTAGTAGAAACCATCGCTAATGCCACTATCGGAGTCCTCTGCCCAACCAATTGTCTATGAGAATGTACAACTCGATCAGCCCTACAATACTGATCACTGTTTGCAACTCTACTGCACCCCTAACCGTAATATCTAGGAAGATCTAAATAGTTGACCCTAAGTCCCAAATGGAACTCAACATACCAATGCTATGCAAAATATAAAGGAATATAGTTGTTATTAGGATAATGATCATGTGCTACAAGAAAACAAGGGTATATCATGCATGTGATTTGAGGAATCACACACCATGTAACCCAATACGCCCTCACCTTGGGCTTCCCCTCATAAAATGGGAAAACCTCTCATTTGATGGAGGTGGCTACATAAGAAATCTCCCCTATCCTATCCACTACTCCCCTCTGAGAAGCAATGACCACTCTATCTGTAGTAGCAACCATCACCAATGCCACTATCAGAGTCCTCTACCCAACTAGTTGTCTATCAGAATGTAAAACTCAATCAGCCCTACGATACTGATCACTGTCTGCAACTCTACTGTGCCCCTAACTATAATATTTGGGAAGATCTAAACAGTTGACCCTGAGTCCCAAATGGAACTCAACGTACAAATACTATGCAAAATATAAAGGAATATAGTTGTTATTAGGATAATGATCATGTGCTGCAAGAAAAAAAGGGTATATCATGCATGCAATCTGAGGAATCACACACCGTGTAACCCGATACGCCCTCACCTTGGGCTTCCCCTCATAAAATGGGAAAACCTCTCATTTGATGATTTCCTTGGGGACACGGCTTTGAACCATCTCCAAGGAAACATCACCTGAGACTTTGACTCTCAACTCTCAAAAAATACTATCAACAACCTGAGGCATGAAGGAAAAGTGGGATCTCAATCAAGCAGTCATCTCCTCCAAACTATTCAATACAGTGATACAAGTATCTCTGTATATGCCATTTACTCGAGATGTACGAATGGAATCTCTAAGTCGAGCCATCTCTGTCTCAGCACTCTGAAAAATAGTCACTAAATCAGGAGTGTGAGGTGCATCTTGAGTGGCCATCTAGATGTAACATGTGAAAGCTAAGTGTTAACAATTAAGTACTTGATTACATGTTATAATTGCATGTAAAATAGAAACAAATATCTAAATATATAAAATTATACTTAAATTTACAATACTAGAATGTAATAATAGTCTTAAAGGGTCCTTGAATGTACTAATTGGTATTAATAGGTCTTATTAGGTCAACTAAGTGGTCTTATTAGGTCTTAAGGGTCCTAGGATGTACTAATTGATTTTAATAGGTCATATTAGTCTTATTAGGGCTTAAGTCCAGTCTTATTAAGTCTTAAGGGGTCCTATTAGGTCTTAAGTGGTCATATTCTAGGTCTGAAGGATCCTAAAGGTTCTTAAAGAGTTTTATGTCACAATAGGGATCCTAAAGGAACCTAGAGTGTACTAATAGTCCTAAAGGGTCCTTGGATGTACTAATTGGTTTTAATAGGTTATATTAAAGTCTTAAATTAGGTCCTAAGGGGTCCTATTATGTCTTAAGTGGTCATATTCTAGGTCTTAAGGATCCTAAGGGTTCTTAAAGAGTTTTATGTCACAATAGGGGTCCTAAAGGAACCTAGAGTGTACTAATAGTCCTAAAAGGTCCTTGGATGTACTAATTAGTATTAATAGGTCATATTAGGTCAAGTAAGTGGTCTTATTAGGTCTTAAGGGTCCTAGGATGTACTAATTGGTTTTAATAAATTAGGTCTTAAGGGGTCCTATTATGTCTTAAGTGGTCATATTCTAGGTCTTAAGGATCCTAAGGGTTCTTAAAGAGTTTTATGTCACAATAGGCGTCCTAAAAGAACCTAGAGTGTACTAATAGTCCTAAAGGGTCCTTAGATGTACTAATTGGTATTAATAGGTCATATTAGGTCAAGTAAGTGGTCTTATTAGGTCTTAAGGGTCCTAAGATTTACTAATTAGTTTCAATAGGTTATATTAAAGTCCTAAATTAGGTCTTAAGGGGTCCTATTAGGTCTTAAGTGGTCATATTCTAGGTCTTAAGGATTCTAAGGGTTCTTAAAGAGTTTTATGTCACAATAGGGGTCCTAAAGGAACCTAGGGTGTACTAATAGTCCTAAACTATTCTTGGATGTACTAATTGGTATTAATAGGTCCTATTAGGTCAAGTAAGTGGTCTTATTAGGTCTTAAAATTCTTAGGATGTACTAATTGGTTTTAATAGGTTATATTAAAGTCCTAAATTAGGTCTTAAGGGGTCCTATTAGGTCTTAAGTGGTCATATTCTAGGTCTCAAGGGTCCTAGGATGTACTAATTGATTCTAATAGGTCATATTAGTCCTATTAGGTCTTAAGTCCACTCTTATTAAGTCTTAAGGGGTCCTATTAGGTCTTAAGTGTTCATATTCTAGGTCTTAAGGATCCTAAGGGTTCTTAAAGAGTTTAATGTCACAATAGGGGTCCTAAAGGAACCTAGAGTGTACTAATAGTCCTAAAGGGTCCTTGGATGTACTAATTGGTATTAATAGGTCCTATTAGGTCAAGTGAGTGGTCTTATTAGGTCTTAAGGGTCCTAGGATGTACTAATTAGTTTTAATAGGTTATATTAAAGTCCTAAATTAGGTCTTAAGGGGTCCTATTAGGTCTTAAGTGGTCTTATTCTATGTCTTAAGGATCCTAAGGGTTCTTAAAGAGTTTTATGTCACAATAGGGGTCCTAAAGGAACCTAAGGTGTACTAATAGTCCTAAAGGGTTCTTGGATGTACTAATTGGTATTAATAGGTCCTATTAGGTCAAGTAAGTGGTCTTATTAGGTCTTAAGGGTCCTAAGATGTACTAATTGATTTTAATAGGTTATATTAAAGTCCTAAATTAGGTCTTAAGGGGTCCTATTAGGTCTTAAGTGGTCATATTCTAGGTCTTAAGGATCCTAAGGGTTCTTAAAGAGTTTTATGTCACAATAGGGGTCATAAAGGAACCTAGATTGTATTAATAGTCTTAAAGGGTTCTTGGATGTACTAATTGGTATTAATAGGTCCTATTAGGCCAAGTAAGTGGTCTTATTAGGTCTTAAGGGTCCTAGGATGTACTAATTGGTTTAAATAGGTTATATTAAAGTCCTAAATTAGGTCTTAAGGGGTCCTATTAGGTCTTAAGTGGTCATATTCTAGGTCTTAAGGATCCTAAGGGTTCTTAAATAGTTTTATGTCACAATAGGGGTCCTAAAGGAACCTAGAGTGTACTAATAGTCTTAAAAGGTTCTTGCATGTAGTAACTGGTATTAATAGGTCCTATTAGGTCAAGTAAGTGGTCTTATTAGGTCTTGAGGGTCCTAGGATGTACTAATTGGTTTTAATAGGTTATATTAAAGTCCTAAATTAGGTCTTAAGGGGTTATATTAGGTCTTAAGTGGTCATATTCTAGGTCTTAAGGATCCTAAGGGTTCTTAAAGAGTTTTATGTCACAATAGGGGTCCTAAAGGAACCTAGAGTGTAATAATAGTCCTAAGGGTCCTTGGATGTACTGAATTGGTATTAATAGGTCCTATTAGGTCAAGTAAGTGGTCTTATTAGGTCTTAAGGGTCCTAGAATGTACTAATTGGTTTTAATAGGTCATATTAGTCCTATTAGGTCTTAAGTCCAGTCTTATTAAGTCTTAAGGGGTCTTATTAGGTCTTAAATGGTCATATTCTAGGTCTTAATGATCATAAGGGTTCTTAAAGAGTTTTGTCACAATAAGGGTCCTAAAAGAACCTAGGGTGTACTAATAGTCCTAAATGGTCCTTGGATGTCACAATAGGGGTCCTAAAGGGTCCTAAAGAGTACTAGTTGGGTCCTCTAAGTGTCTTAAAGGATACTAGGATGTACTAAGGCTTGGTCCTCCTAAGATAATATTTTAACATCTAACTCTACATGAATAACATTTATACGTGTAATGCTAAAACATATGTACATAATTTAGAGAGAGAGAGAGAGATTCTTATTATTTACTAACTTTAAAAGTAATTTAAAAACAAATATTTTTAATAATTTCTATAAGATCTTAATATTTTCTAACATTTCTACTATGGTTTCTAATGTTTTGTAAATATTTTCTAACATTTGCTAACAAACGACTAGGATTTTCTATCATTTTCTAACACACTAAGTTACAATTTTATAACATTTGCTAACATTCTACTACGTTTTTCTAATATTTTCTAATGTATACTTGAAGTTACAATTTTCTAATATTTTCAAATGTATACTAAGTTACAATTTTCTAATATTTTCTAATGTATACTAATTTACAGTTTTCTAATATTTTCTAATGTATACTAAGTTATGATTTTCTAATATTTGCTAACATATTCTAACATTTATACTATGGTTTTTTTAATGTTTTAAAACATTTTTTAACAGTTCTACTATGATTTTCTAACAGTAATACTATAATTTTCTAACACATTCTAACATTCTACTATAATTTTCTAACATATTCTAAAATTTAACTACGATTTTCTAACATTTCTACAAACTAAAAATTATTTAAAATAAATAACTAAAATAAATATAAAACATATAATTTACAAGAAAAAATGAGAAAAATGTGTGTACCTGATACTACTAACAATCTGAAGAGGTCGAAAAAGCTCGGGAGGTGCTTATGTCGTAGTGGACGTCACTAGTTCACTCTAAGCCCTGAGTCCACAAAATCTCAAATAGAAAATGGTGAAAATGAAATAAGAAGTCAGAATTTATAAAAAATCTAGTGAAGACCCCCCTTCGTGTGAAGTACCCCACATAGGGTACTTCGCGCGAAGCCAATCATCCCCTTCACACGAAGAGGGTACTTGGAGCGAAGGCACTAAAATTGATTTTTTTTTTTTGAAAAATTGATTTCCTTCGTCCCAAAAAGTGGGACACACTATTCTGATTTCACCCACTTTGCTCTTGGAAGGAGAAGTATTTATAGGATTTTAGGAAGGGCTTGGGTTAGGAAGTGGAGTTAGGGTCAGAGTTAGGGTTAGGGGTAGAGTCTGGGGTATGGTTAGGGGTAAGGTTAGATGGATGAGGGTTAAGGGTTGTTCACACATGTGTGAGCAACACTAGGGAAGTGTGCCTAGGGAACCAAGGTGAAAGAGAAGACATGAGCTTCATTATGAGGCTGTAAGAGCCTTAATGAGGGTGTAAGAAGCCATTAATGAGTCTGTAAGGCTCATTAATGAGGGGGGTTGATCAAAAGTCAAAGGATGAGGGTTTAGGCTATGAAGGTTAGGAATCACCTTCTAATCAGTTTAGGAAGAGTTTAGGAAAGATTAGAAGGGTTTAGGGTTCTCTAGAAGATTCTAGGGTTTTAGGCTTTAAAAAAAATGTTTAATTTATTTAGGGATTGTGACATTATTTATCAAATAATGATTTAATAAATAGGGGGAAAATCATTTAAATTTGATTTAAATGCTTTTGGCTAGGGTTTCTTAATTAAATATCTTTAATTAAAATAGGAGAAGGGATAATAAACACTAATTAGTTTTTTTTTTTTTAAAATTAACTATATGAATTTTTTTTTTTCATTAGTATTTTGTATCATAGAACGAAAAGATTAAATAGATATTTGATATAAGAAATGAGTTATTGTTAATCCCTTCTAGTTATGATCATACATTAGTATCCTTCATGAAAATAAATGAAATTCTGGAGGATGTGGTGAGAGGGTGTGGAGAGTTGGAAGGAGGAGAAAGAAGATTCTAAGAAACAACATTAGCTGAAAAAAGTAGAGGACAAGTTTATTCCAAAAGATCATAAAAATGGATAAATACTACTATGAAAAACAAAATGCTTACTTTGAATGTACCTAAACTCCCAACCATTAATAAACATAAACAGTTTTATTCTAAACAATGTTCAAAATAAATGACTTTATTGTAAAATTATAATACTAAAATAATTACATGATAAATCTAATATTAGTATATTTATATAAAATCTATATATCTATATAAATCTAAATATCTACCTAAAATAGAAATCTAAATATCTACCTAAAATTTAAATAAGTGAAGATATTCTTCTTGACGTGCCCATTTTTAACTTGATTGTCATATATAAGTAAAATAAGAAGAATATCTCTCCATCAATTTATATAGATTTACAGTATAATTGAAGATTTTCAAAAAGATTTTAGATTTTTTTTCTGCAAATTTCTTTTTTTAAGTGTAGTTTTTTAAACATCTAATTTACTTTCCATTTTTGCTGTGGACGGCAGCGGATTTTGTATCAGGTGACCGTTAACCCTCCTCCAACGTCTTTATTTTCTTTCGCCCTAAAAAAAGGTATATTCCAACACTCAACCTTTCCTTTTCACGGTGATGGGAATTTGAATTCATCGGTGGGTCGCTATTTCCTATAAGAAGCATTGCCTTGTCTCTCCGAACATTTTCCCTTCATTCAATCAATCGTCTTGCATTGTTTCTGATTTCCATTAATTTGCATCAGTGTTTCTCTTTGATTTTCTGATTTGGGTGTTGGACCCTCTCATTTGTGGCACTGCCTTTTATCTGTGAATTATTTTTAGGGGTTTGCATAATTACAATCGTAGCCACGATGGAGAATGAGTTTGTAACTCCTGCAAAGCAAATAGCAACAGCAGGGCACTTTTCCTGTGCCCCTGCTGCATCTGATGAGAAAACCCCATCAACAGAAGAAACGAATTCCGCGCCCGCATTGACGGAGCAGCAGAGCAATATAATGAAACTCACCAAAGGAGAAGGCCAAGAGGCAGAAGAACAAGGGAAAACAGGTAGACACCCCGAGCGCGTAATAGTTCCTCTTCATCAGCAGAAGAAGCTATGGAGCATGGATGGAAGGTGCAATTTTCATGTCCAATCATACAGTCTGCTAATGATAGTATATGTGTTTGCTTGTGAATATAATGCATGGTTTCAATGCAGGTACATGAGCCCTACAGATCGCATAATGTCTCCTGTCACCCAAGTCCTACTTGCAAGGAACAAAAAGGTTCCTCTTCCGCCCTCAAAGGTAGGTTTCCATACAAGACTTCGAATCCTGTGTTTGTCAGTAGGCATGATGTTTTCACACTCTATGTAAATAAGTTAGTATGTCTTGTGTAAAAAATTCATCATAGTTTTGTATTACATTCTGGGGTTCATCATTAGAATAAGGGGAAAAAATGATGGATCATGGAATGTTATCTACCATCTTGATGAAATAAACTGAGTTTTTTCCAGAAGTATATTAACTTCTTTACTTGTTTTGAATCAATAAGCGTTGGATGTGGGGCATACAAGCTAGCCCTCAAACCTATTTCGTGTGCATCCTTTGCTTTTGGCATGCTCTGTTTCTCTTCATTTTTCTGATGATTGCAGTAAAATTTCTGTATGCAGGTTCTAGATGGTATTTGTAACGATTCCGAACCTTCTGCACCATGAGTTGTGTTGTCAGAAAGCTTTCTGGACGTTGATGCGGTTTCCAGAACTTTCCTGTTGTTTAAAGGTTTTTCATTATTAGGGTATGGTTTTAAACTGTCAGCAATGGCACTTGAAACAGTATACCTTTGATGTGTGCTGGAAGTTGAAGGATAAATTTGTACAGCTCTTGTTTGCTAGGTGTATAGATTAATTTTGCTGTGAGGAAAATGATGGTTTATCATTCTCAAATCTTGTTTGAGATTTGTGTTTTTCTTTTAAATCAAGGCAGTAAAAAAGAGGATTAAAATCTTCCGCTTGCTTGTTTCTGAATCTTTAATCCTTGAATTATTATGATGTACATTTGATGATATGAACTCTGCTTTTATTCCACATATATCTGTATGCTATCAATCATAATATTTCTGTTCTGAGCCATCTGTCTCCACTATAGAATACAAAACATCGCCTAGAGCTTTGCAAATATCTCTGAGCTTTCGATACTTCACGGGCATTTAGATTTTAATGGTATGTTGATCATCGTTGCTGGTTATTTCCAATTATATTCTCATATTTGCCATCAGTAAAACAGGGTATTATCGCTATGAATTTTTTGGAACTGAATTGTACATTCTATGCTATTTCTACGATGGTTTAAACTTCGTGCTCACTATTATCCAATCATTGTGGTTGTTTGGACTAGGATTTTTAGTTCTCTGTTTGTTTATGTGATGGATGATGACTCACGGCCCTCTTAAAGAAGGGGCTCTTAGTATATTACCTGAATTATTTTGATTATACTTGAAATTTTACTACATCCCATTATGATATTACACATGCGTAGAAGAGGAAACTTCAACCCTTGCTGAAGTTTATTTAGCCCATAAACACTAAATATATTTACTGGTATTGTATCAATTTTGTAGTGTTATGCAAAAGCTTAGCATGAGGGATACATAGTCTTTTGTGCTGTTCAACTAACACCTTCCATATTATCTTGGTTTCGGCATGTTGTGCTTCTCCCACTGATGACTGAGGACCAAATAAACAAGAATCCACCAACATTTTTCCAAACTATAGACACAAGCAAATTTACAAGCAGCAGAACCAAAAAAGCATACATATAATGCATATTCTCCCTACTCATATGAAATGGCTGAAAATCATTGCAAGCTGTTTCTGGATCTGATTGTGTAAGTATTTTTGTATCAACATTTCAGATCACACTCCATAATCCTGATGATGGAGATCACGGAGTGTGATCCAAAATGTTGATGCAAAAATACTTACACAATTGAATCTAAAAATAGCTTGCAATGATCTCATGGATTGTGGAAATCTACTTGCTCTTATGGCTGAAAATATCAGTTTCAGGGCATTTTTACAATTTTCATACATAAGGAAAAAAATGAAGATCTTCCTTGTTCATCCATCTTTTCTGCCTATTCTCTGTATTTTTCAGGCCTCTGTTCTTATGCACACCCTCCATTCTCCCTTCATCCAATATCTAACTGTCGATGCTATTTTTACCTGATTTCAGATGTAGTTTCCCACCAAAATACAATAAACTGGGTTGCTGTTGCCAATTACGCTCTCCTTTCTTCCCACCACATGGTCTTTGTCTCTTTCTTCCTAATTTTTAGGCACACCAGATGTATAGGAACTGAAAGACACTCCTCAAATAATGGGAT
Organism: Chamaecyparis obtusa; assembly: GCA_027943335.1. NCBI lineage: Eukaryota > Viridiplantae > Streptophyta > Pinopsida > Cupressales > Cupressaceae > Chamaecyparis > Chamaecyparis obtusa. The sequence continues at coordinate 2,904,683 of BSBK01003587.1, read as the reverse complement.
GGGAGATAAACCATAGGATAATTGTCAAAAAGAACATGTCGATGCAGTTATGTATGTCGTAATGTGAAACAACATTGCATATAGCACACAATAATGAAAGCTCCAGCTCCATAATATGGAAGTGTATGCAAATAATTACACCTGCTCAACTCAGTTTTCCATTCCTTCAAAAAAATTATAAGACTGAGTGTGATCTGAAATGTTGATGCAAAAATACTTACACAATCAAATCCAAAAATAGCTTGCAATGATCTCATGGATTGTGCAAATCTACTTGCTCTTATGACTGAAAATATCAGTTTCAGGGCATTTTACAATTTTCATAGTTAAGAAAAATAACAAAGAACTAAGTTTTCCTTGTTCTTCCATCTTTTCTGCCTATTCTCTGTATTTTTCAGGCCTCTGTTCTTATGCACACCCTCCATTTTCCCTTCATCCAATATCTAACTGTCGATGCTATTTTTACCTGATTTCAGATGTAGTTTCCCACCAAAATACAATAAACTGGGTTGCTGTTGCCAATTACGCTCTCTTTTCTTCCCACCACATGGTCTTTGTCTCTTTCTTCCTAATTTTTAGGCACACCAGATGTATAGGAACTGAAAGACGCTCCTCAAATCATGGGATGAGGGATAAACCATAGAATAATTGTCAAAAAGAACATGTCTATGAAGTTATGTATGTCGTAATGTGAAACAACATTGCATATAGCACACAATAATGAAAGCTCCAGCTCCATAATATGGAAGTGTATGCAAATAATTTCACCTGCTCAACTCAGTTTTCCATTCCTTCAAAAAAATGACAAGACTGAGTGTGATTTAAAATGTTGATGCAAAAATACTTACACAATCAAATCCAAAAATAGCTTCCAATGATCTCAGGATTGTGCAAATCTACCTGCTCTTATGGCTGAAAATATCAGTTTCAGGGCATTTTACAATTTTCATACAGAAGAAAAATAACGAAGAACTAAGTTTTCCTTGTTCTTCAATCTTTTCTGCCTATTCTCTGTATTTTTTCTGGCCTCTGTTCTTATGCACACCCTCCATTTTCCCTTCATCCAATATCTAACTGTCGATGCTATTTTTACCTGATTTCAGATGTAGTTTCCCACCAAAATACAATAAACTGGATTGCTGTTGCCAATTACGCTCTCTTTTCTTCCCACCACATGGTCTTTGTCTCTTTCTTCCTAATTTTTAGGCACACCAGATGTATAGGAACTGAAAGACACTCCTCAAATCATGGAATGAGGGATAAACCATAGGATAATTGCTTAGTTACCGGATTCGCCTGGACAGGCCCGGATCCGGGTCCGGATTCGTGCCGGATTCGTGACGGATCCGGGCAGGGTCCTTCCAAATGCCTGTGGATCCGTCCGGATCCGCAGCTTGCGGATCCGGACGGATCCACAGGCATTTGGAAGGACCCTGCCCGGATCCGTCATGAATCCAGCACGAATCCGGGCGGATCCTTGAGGATCTCGTGCAAATCCTCAAGGACCCACGGGTGTAGGAGGCAGAAAAGTCAATCAATGACTTTTAAAACACATTTTTATATTCTTTTTTTTGCTTATAACCCATTGATACAGATTTTTTTGATAATCCATTTGATTGATGAACCATTGAACATTGAATCATGTCTCAAATTTTAATGAACAATATTTTCATTTTGAATTGTCATTTTTTAATTTAGTAATTCAATGTGCTGATTTTCTTTAGAATCGCCAACATAGAATCATAGATCAATGATCAAGTATGCTATTTGAAGTTTTAATGATCAAGCATCGTAGATTCATAGTATGAAATGATTTAGTTTTAGAATTATGTATATTTCTCTTAGCTCCTTCAAAAAAATTACAAGACTGAGTGTGATCTGAAATGTTGATGCAAAAATACTTCCACAATCAAATCCAAAAATAGCTTGCAATGATCTCAGGATTGTGCAAATCTACTTGCTCTTATGGCTGAAAATATCAGTTTCAGGGCATTTTACAATTTTCATACATAAGAAAAATAACGAAGAACTAAGTTTTCCTTGTTCTTCCATCTTTTCTGCCTATTCTCTGTATTTTTTCTGGCCTCTGTTCTTATGCACACCCTCCATTTTCCCTTCATCCAATATCTAACTGTCGATGCTATTTTTATCTGATTTCAGACACCAAAATACAATAAACTGGGTTGCAGTTGCCAATTACCCTATGGTCTTTGTCTCTGTCTTCCTAACTTTTAAGCACACCAGATGTATAGGAACTGAAAGGCACTCCTCAAATCATGGGATGAGGGATAAACCGTAGGACATGGTCTTTGTCTCGTTCTTCCTAATTTTTAGGCACACCAGATGTATAGGAACTGAAAGACACTCCTCAAATCATGGGATGAGGGATAAACCATAGGATAATTGTCAAAAGGACCATGTCTATGCAGTTATGTATGAAGTAATGTGAAACAACATTGCATATAGCACACAATAATGAAAGCTCCAGCTCCATAATATGGAAGTGTATGCAAATAATTACACCTACTCAACTCAGTTTTCCATTCCTTCGAAAAAATTACAAGACTGAGTGTGATCTAAAATGTTGATGCAAAAATACTTACACAATCAAATCCAAAAATAGCTTGCAATGATCTCATGGATTGTGCAAATCTACTTGCTCTTATGGCTGAAAATATCAGTTTAAGGGCAGTTTTACAATTTTCATACATAAGGAAAAAAATGAAGATCTTCCTTGTTCATCCATCTTTTCTGCCTATTCTCTGTATTTTTCAGGCCTCTGTTCTTATGCACACCCTCCATTTTCCCTTCATCCAATATCTAACTGTCAATGCTATTTTTTTCCCGACTTCAGATGTAGTTTCCCACCAAAATACAATAAACTGGGTTGCAGTTGCCAATTACGCTCTCTTTTCTTCCCACCACATGGTCTTTGACTGTCTTTCTCCCTAATTTTTATGCACACCAAATGTATAGGAACTGAAAGGAACTCCTCAAATCATGGAATGAGGGAAAATTCATAGGAAAATTGTCAACAGGACCACGTCTATGCAGTTATGTATGTCGTAATGTGAAATAACATTGCATATAGCACACAATAATGAAAGCTCTGTATGGAAGCGTATGCAAATAATTACACCCGCTCAACTCAGTTTTCCATTACTTTGAAAAAATTAAAACTCATAGCCACATGGAAATTCATCTTATTTAGTATGCTACATATAGTTTTTCAGTCATTCGAAAAACACTAGCATTAATTACAAAATTAAACATCAAATTGGTGTCTTATTCCTGCCTTATACTTCCTATATGTAATAAATTCAACACACAATAATGAAAGCTCTGTAATATGGAAGCGTATGCAAATAATTACACCCGCTCAACTCAGTTTTCCATAACTTAGAAAAAATTACAACTCATAGCCACATGGATATTCATCTTATTTAGTATGCTACATATAGTTTTTCAGTCATTCGAAAAACACTAGCATTAATTACAAAATTAAACATCAAATTGGTATCTTATTCCTAGCCTTATACTTCCTATATGTAATAAATTCAGCTAAAAATCTAATTTTCCAAAAACTATCATTAATTACAAAGGAATCCTTTTAGGATGAGATGGAAGTTAAAATCGTAAATGCAAAACTTTATTTTGCTAAGGAGAAGACATAATAAAATATCCAAAATACAACAAATGTGGTCTTATACCAAAATACAACAAATTGGGTAACCTCCCTTTTTTCCCCACCATATTGTCTTTGTCTCTCGGAATTTAATGCACACCTACTATATATAGGAACTGAAAGGCACATAATCATGTTATGGATTTCACATTGAACTTGTGTGGAAGTTCCTATTTGAGTTTAAAAACTCAACACTCCATCTTAGTGAGGGTGGAATTCTACACCATTCCAAATTTGACTCCAAATAAATTTAAACTTCCCTTTTGCTAGGGGCTTGATCAATGGAGATGTATTGGAACTTAATTGATCCCTTTTGAGCCTTGTCTCAAGTGAAGTGATGTTTGATCTCTATATGCATGGATTTGTCATGAAGCAGTGTATTGTTTGAGAGTTTCCAACAACTATAATTATCATATCATCATAGCAAATGATTATGGGATCCAACTCTTGATCAAACAACCTTGCCTCAATGAAGTGATATTTGATCTCTATGTGCTTGGATCTGTCATGAAATGGGCTAGGGGCTTGATCGATGGAGATGTATTGGAACTTAAGTGCTCCCTTTTGAAACTTTGCCTCAATGAAGTGGTAGTTGATCTCAATGTGCTTGGATCTATCACAAAATTATGTATTATTTGAGAGTTCAACACAACTCTAATTATCACAACAAATGACCGTGAGATCCAACTCTTGATCTATGTGCTTGGATTTGTCATCAAGCAATGTATTGTTTGAGAGTTTGAGACAACTCTAATAGTCATAGCAAATGATTATGGAATCCAACTCTTGATCAAACAACCTTGCCTCAAATTAAGTAATATTTGATCTCTATGTGCTCAGATCTATCATGAAATGATGTATTCTTTGAGAGTTTGACACAATTCTAATAATGACAGCAAATGATCGTGGGATCCAACTCTTTAAACAACCTGCAAGTCCTACTAAGTAGTATTGGCTGCCACAAATTTTGCCTTGACTATGCTTAGTGCCATTGAAGTTTACTTCGTAGTCTAAAACAACACCCCAAGGTGTTCTTCCTATTTGCTGCACTACTTGCTCAATCAGAGTTAGTATAACCCCGCTCCTTCAATTCTCCATCTTCAAGCTATCTCAAATCATATTCCAATGTGTCCTTCAGATATTCAAGAACATGAATTAGTGTTGACCAAATACATCAAGAACCTATTAATTGCCTAAACAATGTGTGGGATAAATCACCTCCGAATTTTAAATTGTTACCTTCTTCAAATAAGTGATCTAGCGCATAATTGAAACTAAAGACAATAATTCCAATCAAAGTTTATCTTGCCACAAACCTCACTTTATAGAACTACTTGGAACACACAATCAGTTTGTCTTTTGGTCTATGCATAATGTCCCAAACTTCATATACTCCATCATAGCATCCCATTGAATCTATTGATGTATAGCTTCTTGGAAGTTGGAAAGCTTTGATCATTGATGATACTCATCAATGCTCACCTTGTAACTTGTAAAAATTGACTTCTCTAATTCCTCACTAGTGCAAATTCTAGGCTAGATTCTTATGGATTGATAAAAACTTGTTGATCCTTAAATTTAAATCATAGCCTTTATCCTATATCACTAGAATTGAAAGCAAATTCTTTTTGAGAGTAGGAACAAATGATATATCAAAACATCATCAAAATCTATAGAGGTCCTTAGTAGTAGTTGAAAGGGAATAGTGCCAACTTCTAATAATAAATACTTGGCATTATCACCAAGATCAACTTGAACTATAGAATTATGTTCTTAAAATTAGTAAAATACTCCTAGGTTGATCTCATATGCCAAGAGGCCCCATTGTCCACATACCAAGCATTTCTCGGAATTGTGCTAGTAAAGAGACAAGAAACCATTGAGAACTCTTTCTCAAGTTTGGCAGAAAATTAGTTCATTCAAGTTTTTGCATAGATTACTACTGTCTTTGGGTGCTATTTTCCTTGGTTCTTGCTTGGATAGTGATGCATAATGACCAAACATATGAAAACCAAAACACTTGATTTTATTGAAGTCCTTTTCCCTCACCCTTGGGATGGATCCTCACCCTTTCCCTTACACTTAACACTTGACTTTCATTCTTGACTCAAAACCCTACGTTACACTTGCAGACCCTTACTACCACTTTTGCTAACCTAGTTAAATTCTGTGTCAAAAAGCCACTTGAAATAAAACCCTAGATCTCATGTCTTCTAAACCATATAGTTCACACTCCTAGTTGTTGCTTCAAACCCTAGCAATCACCTTCAAATCCATGCTGGTTAAAAACAAAAGGAAGTTGAGGTAGCATAACAACTTCCTACACTAACCTTGTGTAATGTCCCCTTTTGGGAGGATCTTGGATCTTGCCCTAAAATCACAAGTTTAATAAAAACAAGAAATGTAACATAATTAGAGTTATAATTTTACCAATTAAAATGCTTTAAGCAAGATAAACCCTGGTTTAGGACCTGCAATCATGTTAGATATTATTGGAAACATAATTTAGAAGACCAATTTGTTTTGTTAGGGTTTGAGTTTAACAACAAATGATTGCATATAATCGGTTGCGTTAGTGGTCATTTGTAATAACATTAGATTAAATAGGCAACATAGTTAAATATAGTTATCAACCATATCGGAGTGTTGAATGAAGCGACATGATATGGTGCATAGAACATCCCTCATCTAAGCTCAACGTCACGACTTTGCACCACTTGCCCCAAGTGGTAGGCGCTTTGGACATCTAGCATGGGATGATCTACTTAGTGGGGAAGCATGTTTCTGCCTTCCCTATTTGTCCTACTTCACTAACCCAAATATAAGTGCGCCCACCATCAATCAATGCATAAGTGTGAGAGGAAGCTGCAGTAGGGCACCCAAAACATCTCATCCAAGCTCAAGAGTGTGTCATTGCACCCCTTGGTCCCCAGTGACATGCACATTGGACATCTAGCATGGGGTGGTCTACTTAGAATGAGGTTCCATCTCTGCTGTCTCCCTCTTGCACTCCCTTACTAACCTTGTCGTGATTGATTGCATAGCAATAGAGTAGATATTATATATTATTGCCTATATCTAATATATGAGAGGTTATGCAAATATTGTATCTTTTTGTATACATATTATTGCATATGTGATAATTATGTATAGAAACATTATCATGCTGCATACAACAATATTTGCTATAATCCCGAATGGCTGCATTCTTACTTGCAGACCTCTTTACTCAATACTGACTCGTTTTTCACTTCCTTGATTTTATGATCCTCTTATTTGATGCCTTCTACAAATGAGGCTTCCTTCCCTTTATATCCTCCATAATGGATAGGGTTATACCTTTTCATCTTGAAAGGATGCACCTATTTGCAATTGCTGTCCTTTTAAACAGTTGCATCCTTAATTGCTGTCTTAATTCTTAGTTTAATTTTAACTAAATGCTTTTAGGAATCACTGCTCACAGTACTATTAATCAAATAGGTGCATAGATTGCTGATATTTTATAAACTGGTCTGTTCTTTTATGAGCACCAATGAAAATTGGATTGATTGCCTTCCTTGATGCCCTTTCCCCACAAGGAGGAACCTTTCTATATAGCTGATGAGAGGCTGAAGCATCACCTCTCTTTCCATGGTGATGTCCCTTCTTAACTTTTTCACTGCCCTTCCAAAACTAAATGCTGCTTTGTGTATTAGTTAGCCGCTACTTTAGGCACTAGTTAAATCACTGCCTTTTATTTATTGTAATTGATGCCTCAATCACATGGATCGTTGTTCATTAAGTGATTGCTACTTTTAATCGTCTGATACATGGATCTCTGGGCAAGATTAATTTTTATTTGTTTTTACTCTTCCTTAGACCAGGTCATGACACCTTGGGAGGAAAACTTTAGAGATCTTTACAACAGTTACAAAAACTTAATAGAAATGAACATAAATGGCATGCATACCACAACACAGTGATTTACATAGGGCAAACCCTTTCGGGAGAAAATCCCCACACTCTAAAAGCCGCCCAGTATATTATTCAGAAATCAACAATAGATTACAATATACTTGCAAAGCAGGCTTCTCAAGGGAGTATCACCAACGGAGATCCAAAAGCAACTCAACAACTATTAGACTCGGAGAATACATCACAATATTGAGCCATAGTACAATGCCCTCATAAAATAAGGTTTCCTTCTAGGGCAGGCAAAGCACACAATATTCGTCATTAGATCTATGACCTAATGATAACGGTCAAGATTTAGAATGATACATAAAATGTGGCTTTTAGGGGTGCCACCCTCGAAACCCCCATAGGAAAACCCCACTTGCAATCCCCCGTGCTCATTTATCAACAATAACCTTCTATTATTGCAAGGTTGAGATGCCATTTTCCGAACACAAAATAATTTATTTGGTTTGTTTCGTGCCTTAGCTATGGCTAAGAAACTTTTGCCACGAATTCAAATTTTAGAATACAATTGTATGTTATTTTATTATTATTTTTTTGAGTTGAGGGTTGTAAGCTACCAAGGATACCCCTGAATTAGACACTCAAGGTAGGAGAAGACATGAGCTCCTCGCTCATGAATTTTAGTGACTCAGGCATTTTGAATGAATCCATCTAGTGACCGGCTGTGATGACTAATCTAGAGGAATTGTCGAAGTAGTCTCTTTAGTGGTTTCACCCTTCCACTCAATTAGACATGTTTAGTATTCTTTACTTCATGTTTGTTTGACAACTCTAAAGTTGATGATTGATTGGACTTGTATTTCCTTTTTAGGTAGCTGCTACCTTCAATGTGGAAACTGCATTCACTAAGCTGGCCCTCAAGGTAAAGGTACAAGTTTGCAACAATGAAGATAGGTGAAATGTCCACTCCATCTGACAATTCCATCTGTCAAGCATTTAAAAAATTGTCTTAGCACCTTGCATGGCCTAATATTTTTCCACTTTAATTTGTCATAGGTCCCCTTTCAGACATCTCTCGTTCTTTAAATGGGTAAGGACTATGTCACCAACCTGAAAATTCACCGTCTTCAAATCTGCATAGATATGAACATTCAATAGCCCTATGACTATCTTGACAACATCTAAAATATGTGCTGCCAAATGATCTACCACTTTGTCTGTCATCAGTTTATTGTAATCCTGTTAAGTACTAGATTGGATTCCTTGCAAATCTTGGTTCCTTCTAGTGCCTTCTTGTGTTCTTTTACCTTTATTAAGTTTTCCACTTCCTCTTGCTGTACTTTCTTCTGTCTAAATAAATATGCCTCATCCGCAGTATTTTCTTTGATTAAGATTAATTCATCCTGAAGTTGAATTAAGTGACTGGCTGTGATGACTAATCTAGAGGAATTGTCGAAGTAGCCTCTTTAATGGTTTTACCCTTCCACTCAATTAGACATGTTTAGAAATTCACTACCATCCCACCAACCTCAACCGAGATGATGGGTGGTCCTTGAGCCTCTCTTGGAAACCCTTGTTAGGCACTCTTGATAGCCATCGTCACCCTTGATTCCCTTCCCCCTCCCTCTTCCCTCTCCGTCATGCTCGGTTCCTCTTGTGTTCAAGCTCCTCCCCCTTAGTCATCTTGTACCCCCCCTTTTGGCTTCTCTCGGTCCTTGGTTGTTGTTGCTTCTTGTTTCTTGTTTAGTGTGGTTCTCTTGCAATCCTTGCATTTTTTCCTTTTCGTGTTCTCTTTTTTCCCTTTCTGCGCCCTAGGTTTGGTGCTTATTTACTCATAGGTTTGCAAGATACTTACATATATATATATAAGTATGTAGGCGTACATGGGCATTTTTGGTTTTTGTAGGCATATTTGTGCATTCATAGATTTTTATATTTATATATATACATACATACATGTATATATATACATGTATGTATATATACTTGTATGTATTTGTGCATCCATAGACTTTTTATGTATGTATATATATATATATATATATATATATATATGTATATATATATATATATATATTCACGCGCATACATTAGTTTAATTTCCTTTCCCTTTGTTTATTTGTCATCCTTTTTGGTTATTTATTTTTTCTTTCTTTTAGTTTACGTTTTTGCCTTAGTCTTTTTAAATAGTTAGTTTTTTAATTACATGCATTTTTATATATACATATATATGTGTATATGTATCTACATATATCTTTATTTACATATATATGTACATATAGGTACATATGTATTTCTTTTATATATATATAACTACACTCCCCTATATATTCATGTGCATTTTCATATCTATCGTATGTAAGTATATGGATATTCTTTGATGTATAATTACATACGATATATATATATATATATATATATATATATATATTGTATTGTCTTACGTTCTCTGCTTTCTTACATATTTATTCTCTGGCACATTCATCGGTTTATATTTATTTATCTGTTCATTGTTTTTATTGTCTTGTCGTGCTCTTGTTTTGATGTTTCTTATTGTTTATTGTTTATTCCTTTTTTGTGCTTTTGTCTTTCTTTTTATTGCATTCTTTTCTTTGTCTTTCACTTTTTAAACTTATTGATTCGCCTTATCAGTCTTGCTTTTTGGCACGCTTGTCGCTCTTGTTTTCCCGTCTCTCTAGTTCCTCTTTTGGGTTGCTCTTCTTTGTGGATAGGTTGTAATTCTTTTTTACTTTTATTCTCTTCTTTGGTTTGCGTGTTGTTGCTACCCAATCTCTTCTTATATCTCTTGTGAATTGCTAAGTCTGCACATTTTACTTTTCATTCTTACTCTCTATTCCTGATGATGGATCACGGAGTGTGATCCGAAACGTCAATGCTAAAAAAACTTACACAATCGAATCCAGAAACTACTGTGCATCTTAATGGATTGTGGAAATCTGATCTTGTTAATTGATACCCTTCATGGGAGGGAGCTATGTTTAGTACTCTTTACTTATGTTTGTTTGACAACTCTAAAGTTGATGATTGATTGGACTTGTATTTCCTTTTTAGGTAGCTGCTACCTTCAATGTGGAAATTGCATTCACTAAGCTGGCCCTCAAGGTAAAGGTACAAGTTTGCAACATTGAAGATAGGTGAAATGTCCACTCCATCTGACAATTCCATCTCTCAAGCATTTAAAAAATTGTCTTAGCACCTTGCATGGCCTAATATTTTTCCACTTTAATTTGTCATAGGTCCCCTTTCAGACATCTCTCGTTCTTTAAATGAGTAAGGACTATGTCACTAACCTGAAAATTCACCATCTTCAAATCTGCATAGATATGAACATTCAATAGCCCTATGACTATCTTGACGACATCTAAAATATGTGCTGCCAAATGATCTACCACTTTGTCTGTCATAAGTTTATTGTTATCCTGTTAAGTACTAGATTGGATTCCTTGCAAATCTTGGTTCCTTCTAGTGCCTTCTTGTGTATTTTTACCTTTATTAAGTTTTCCACTTCCTCTTGCTGTACTTTGCTTCTGTCTAAATAACATCTCTTTAGCTTTTAATGTGTATTGATATGCCTTATCCACAGTATTTTCTTTGACTAAGATTAATTCATCCTGAAGTTGAAATGATAGTCCACTGAAACATCTAGCAGCCGTGTCCTCTCCTCCTTGCATGTTCTGATTTGTAGGCAGAATTTTTTTCAGTGTGCTCTTATACAGATAATTCTTTCTGTTTCAAAACTTGAAATTGTTTGAACATCTTTTGTTGGTGATTTCAGGGTAATAAGATGTTTTAACATCTTAGGCCATAACCTTACATGCTCCTTGCCTTGTCTTATTCCTGATTGCTGAAGACTATCCTACCATAGGACAGCATGTGACTTGATTTCAGTTACAGCAAAATTAAACCTACTGCAGCATCCTCTGCCTAGTTTTCCATGTCAAAGTATTTCTCAAGCTCCTTCCCCCAATCCACAAAAGAGATCCTTGTTCAAATCCCCTATATAATCTGATACATCGGGCTTGATCTTTGTTCCTTGATTGATTATAACTTTGATTAATCTCTCCATGGGGTTTTGACCCTCGTTAGAGCTCCTTGTACTCTAATATATCTTCAGAGCTAAGGTACTGGGTTCGCACCCTGGACCCTCGAACCGCGTCCGGGTGTGAACCCGGTCCGGGTTCGTCTATGGTTCCGGGCTAGGTCTAGACAGGGTCCACACCCAGACCTGTGGGTCCGCCCGGGTCCGCATAGAGCTAGCCCGGAGTCAGGCAGACCGAGCAAGGACCTGTGCAGACCTGTGAGAACCCATGGCATCCAGCTTAGAAAGTGGGCCCAAAAAGATTAAAACAAACTTTTATTATTATTATTTTTGGTTCTAACCCTAAAACGGCCCATTATGAAGCCTCCAAACACACTTCTATTTCACATTGAATCATGTTTCAAACTTTAATGAACTATATTTTGAATTTTCATTTTGTAATTCAGTAATTCAATGTGATAATTTTCTTTAGAATCGTGAATATAGATCAATGATCAAGTATTTAAGTTTTTAATGTTTATCTTTGACATTTGGCATTGATCAATGATCAAGCATCATACTATGAAATGATTTAGTTTTATAATTATGTATATTTCTCTTATTTTTTTGTATATATAAATATATACAGTCACACACACGAACCCATACGAACCCTAATGAAAAAAATAAAATCATGAACCCACGTACTGGGTTCTCGTATCTGAACTCGTCTCCGATCCCAAACCGGTAACTTAGCTTCAGACTCATCATTTCCAAGTCTAGCTGCCAAAGCCTGTAATATCCTTGGCGCCCTGTTGCCTCTCCCAACTCTAGCAAAATTAAGTCTCCTGTTAGCCTTCTTTCTTTGACTACTTTTTCTCTCCCTATCTCTGCAAATAGAGAACAACTTTCCTCTACGCTCCCTTTTCTCAATGGAGGATACAGGCTGGCCTTTATATGTACCTTCAGTTCTCTATCTTTCTTGTTGAAGAACTAACATTTCATTCTGCTTCACGCTTCTAGAGCATAACTGATGCAGCTCTAAAGGGAGGACCAAGTAAACAAGAATCCCACCAGGCAGCTTTGAACAACTCGTGCTCTAACTGGATGGATGAAAGGTCACTTTACTGTAGGCACTTATTAGTAGAACAGATATGTCCAAACAAAGGACTAGCATTTCATGATTGCAACAAGCAAATTTACACACAACATTTCATATAAACGTTCTAGGCAGTACAGGTAATGATTCTGGACCCTGTTGTCCAGGAGAAACTTGATGCATCGTTTCAAGAGAAAGTGGACATCAATGACATTTTGATAACTTAACTGTGTTTTAAGTTTTGTATGACTAGGTCGTAGTTTTTGATTTTTAAATGGTCAAAAGTTGCTCTTGAAACGTAATACTTATGGTGTGTGCTGGAAAAATAGTTACCTGGTTTTAAAATATTGATTTGTGTTCAGGGGAGGCCAATTTTTATTGGACATTCTCAATTCCCAAAGGAAATTTTGTTAAAATTGCTATAGGAATTGAAAAATTCACCGAATAGAACAAATCTGTCCTGTCCAAAAAGTTCGGATCTAGCTTGATTTGTTAACTATATTGCTGGAAGTTGAAGGATAGTTTTGTATGGCCTTGTTCTCAGGAAAATGATTATTATCTTTCTCATATCTTGCGAATAATTTGTCTCTCTGTTTCCAAAGAAGATTCAATCTTGCTTCCTTGTTTCTGCACGTTTCTTAAAAATTCTGGAGATTATTATAAAACATAAAGTACATTGTTTGGTGGATAATATGAACAATGCTTTTATTTCATATATATCTGTATACATGTTACTTTAAATGAAGTCTCTGTATATTATTACTTCGTCGATTTCCTTTGGATTCTGTTAGATTTGAGCTTGAATGTTTATATGGAGGGCAAATTCTGTCAATTTTATCTTTCATACATAAGCCACATGTTTAAAGCTTATCAGAGGCTTAAAGTTTATGTACCTTAATTTTAAAAGCTCTAGTTTGCATCGTAGTCCGTTTATACCAATTTATCATATTTAGGATACCGATGGATCTTTTGGATGCGTGAAACTGTATTTTCTTCTGTTGCACATGGCTCGACTAGGTGTAGAGAAGTCAAAAATAAAAAAATATTATCACTGTCGAGTTTCTCAATACTAAAAACTCCATTCTCACATTTAGATCGTATTCTTTAACAAACACTCTAGAAGTAATCTTATATTTTAGATTATATTCTTTAACAAACCCTCCAGAAGCATAATTATATTCAATCTTTACATTTAGATTATACTGTAATGGTCATGGTTGCTGGTTATTTCCAGATGTATTCTCTTATTTGCCAAACAAGATGTAGGTAACGTATTGTTCTGTTAGATGGATTACATTTTCTCATTCATCATTATCTAAATAATCATAATGGTTTTGAATATAATTTGGTCAAGCTTGAAATATATGTTCTGAAAATTTTGTTGTCTTGGCTCAGTAATAAGATCAATAGTTTTGCGGGGTTAAATACTGTGACAACATCACACATGCATAAGGAAGGAAAATTATTTCTTAGCAAAGGATAATTAGTGTCTTCCAATGATATTTCATTTGAAATTTATCTCTTTCTGGAGAAGATCAGTGGACTATGATTCTATCCTTTGAGCAGGGACCTTTGCTGGCCTGGATTCACTATTATTATTGATTCAAGTTTCTCAATACCAAACAATCCAGGAGTATTCTCAAATTTGCCAATCAAAACTCCTGTATTGTTTTGTTTGATGGATTACACCTTTCTCATTCATCTCTATTCTGAAAATTTTGTTGTCTTGGCTGAGTAATAGGATCAATAGATGGCGGGTTAGATACTATGATATTTGGCTCTTTATCTTATAAATTGATTCCTTTCTAAAGGAGTGACTTTTGATAATTTTGATTCATTATTGATGTATCAATAATGAAATATTCTGTACTTTTATTTGTACGAAATAGGATATCTTTGTGACTGCATTTTGGCAGTTTGCTTTAAACTTTCTGCTTGAGCAGGTTGTGACTACATTTTGGGAGAACATTGATGTAAATGTTCAAGTTTGGATCTGCACTACTTGTAGGATGGCTCGTGCTTATTCTGGTTTAGAATACCTTGTAGGCCACTCTTAGTTGTGATTGCAATTTGAGGGAACTTTTGATGTAAATGTTGAAGTATGAATCTATGCCTCTTGTGCGATGGATAATGTGGAAGACCTTGGAGGATCTTATTTTGGATCTTTTTCGTTGATCATGTTTAAGTAGGGCGTTCTTGGTTGTGACTTCATTTTGAGAGAACATTGACGCAAATTTGGATCTTTGCTTCTTGTGTGGTGGATCATGTGCTTGATCTGGTTTAGGAGACCTTGTAGGATCCTTTTTTGGAACCATTTTTTAGAGTTATTCAATTTTATTTGCTTGTGTTGTGGGCTATCTTCTACATTACATTGAAGGAAAACCCCAGTTCTTAAAGTAATTTTTCTTGAAGCTAACATTCGCGGCATATAAGGCAAGGGTGTCCACGAAGTACACAACCTTATGACCCTTTTGGTGTAATGGGTCATGTGCTTATACCCATTTAGATGACCTTGTATGACACTCTTGGTTGTGACTACATTTTAGAGATCACTCACGTAAATGTTCAACTTTGGACCTTTACTTCTTGTTTGGATCTAATGTCTACATTGACAATGGTCATAAGACAAGGGCATCCACAAAGCACAACCTTATTAAGTGCATGCATCCTTGTGGATCTTTATTGCCTCCAACAAAGGGCACAATAAGTGGGGTCAGTGGTTTTTTCGTTCAATGACATTTTTTTTTTCTTTTTCTTTTCTTTTTTCTTATGGTGGGTCGGATATTATTGCTACTAGCTCCTTGAATATTTATTTAGCTCTATATCTAACATCTTCTTTAGATTTGATTTTTTTAAATAAAATTTTCTTGGTTGTATGGAATGCAATTATTGGTTCTTGGTCTATTTATTTCATAGTCCCACAAAGTTTCTTGATGGGGAATGTGGGGACAAGGGGACCAGGGGCCTCACTTTGGGGACGACAAGGTGACATCAATGGAGCAGTAATAGGGGTGGTGCTAATATACATATAGTACTGGAGAAACAATTATAAAAAGATGTGTAAGATTTACAAACGAAACTTTGGCAAACTAGTCAAACTGGTGCTAATATACTTAAATACTACTCAACTTTGAAATGAATATTAACAATTTAACCTTGAAGTTTGAAGAATGAAAATGTTGAATTCAAAATGTATATTATATTCAGTAGTTCATAATGATGATCATAATGAGTACAATAATGTCAAAATAAAAAAATGGAGTGAAGTGAGGTCTCCAATCATCCTCAAACTCCTTACCCCTAGAGTTGTTGGAAATGAGTTCCACATGGTCAAGCCCTACATATTTAATTGTAACATCCTCATCAATTTGTGCTAGTTGCACTAGCTCTATCTACATCACACCATGTTGTTGGACCCAATTTGTACAAAATTGTCTTGCGATGAGACACCCAACATTGTTTACAACCACAAGTTGCTCTTAAGTAAGTTTGTTCCTCTTAAGAAAGTGGATGAAGTTGTAAGTAGACCGAGTCCTCTTAGAAGCAAAAGAACTAGAAACTTGAAATAGCAATTGAATGGATAGAGTGGTACTCAAAGAAATTTCTCCATGACAATTCCACCACAAAATTGGGTCTTCTATGCCATATGCATTTTGGTTGCCTTAAAAGAACCCCTGAGAGTGGCAAATTTTGTGCACTCAAAAGAATGATGTTAGCCTCTATAGTGTCCTACATCTCTTGGATGGCTCCAAAGTATAACTCTACTTGGGCTTTGCTTGTACCACTTGGGGTTAAATGCATAGGCAATCATGTACAATGGAGTGATGAGATTCTCCCATCTTTGACGATTGTAGAATGCTAATACGAGGTCCTTCTATCACACGACTCTCATTTTGTCAAGCATAGTAGCAATGCACTAATACACCTCTCCAAGGCTAGGTGCATTGGTGTCCCCATATGTAATGACTTGAACAATTGGAGTAATGATGGAGAATATAATTTGCATCACCCCATAAAAGATCTCTACACTACACCCTTCGTCCTCATTCCTTGCTCTATCTTGGACTCAAGTCATCAATTACATTATACTGACATAACCATTAGTTGAAATGCCTCTTGCAACTCAAGCATTCTCTCCAAGAAAATGAAATAGGATGTACATATAGTCTCCACAAGTTTCATGCATTCCTTCTTAGAGAAGGTCCTAAAGAGTGTATATGTAGTATTTGCATGTAAACATCTACACATCTCTAGGATCATCGATCATTACTTGGGCTTTGCTTGTACCACTTGGGGTTCAATGCATAGGCAACCATGTGCAATGGAGTGATGAGATTCTCCCATCTTTGACGGTTGTAGAATGCTAATGTGAGGTACTTCTATCACATGACTCTCATTTTGTCAAGCATAATAGCAATGCACCCCTCTCCAAGGCTATGTGCATTCGCGTCCCCATATGTAATGACTTGAGCAATTGGAGTAATGATGGAGACTATAATTTGCATCACCCCATAAAACATCTCTACACTACATCCTTCACCCTCATTCCTTTCTCTATCTTGGACTAAAGTCCTCAATTACATTCTATTGCCATAACCATTAGCTGGAATGCCTCTTGCAACTCAAGCATTCTCTCCAAAAAAATGAAATAGGATATACATATAGTCTCCACAATTTTCATGCATTCCTTCTTAGAGAAGGTCTTGAAGAGTGCATATGAAGTATAGTATTTGTAGATAAACATCTACACATCTCTAGGATCACCAATCGCTACTTTGATCCAATCAATTGTTCCTATGTCCTTGAGTGCATTATGCATGACACACATACAACAAGGTGTCCACCAAATATATTTATAAGTTGTCTCAATTGATTTCTCTACAACTTTGCATACATGGGTTGTATCTATCACTGCTTGGAACACTTTTTGTGGCCTAAACTCTTCAATAACAGCCTTGAGGATGTGATATAGAAATTTGGCATCTATGGAACACCTTAAACAATCAAGTGCCTTAAGAAAATGTCGGTGCTCTAAAAGTATAATTATGATATTGATGTGTGGATGATGTCTAATATGTGTCCACCTATCCGTGACTATATTGTATTGTTCCAATGCTCTCCCTTGTAAAGATGAAGCCTATATGGATCAAGCTTGTCCATCTCCCAAAGCTTTTCTTTTTAATGAGGATAGTTTGATGCAAGAAGAGGATATCATTAACATTGATTTCAATGATCTCTCTCTTGGAGATGAAGCACTGAAGAATGATCATGATTCTTCTCCGAAGACTTGCCTCCTTCATAAGAATTCTTTGGTGCAAGATGAACATATTAATGGTCATATATGCCTATTTTTCTCCTAGAGACTACTTTCTTTATCAAGACATTTTAATGCAACATGATGTTATTCACTTCCTTAGTGACATGTCACCTAATTTCACATTAAGTAAAGATAGGAATTGAAAGATGGAAATAATCATAATGTTCACAAGAACAACCTAATGAAAAGAGACTCATTTACTCCCACTTGGATATGAATGATGTTAATAAATGTGTGCCTCCTTCCACAAGGATCAATCCTTATTCATTTATTTATCCCTTTAGTACTTCAAAACATGCTTACACTAAATATTTCAAAGAGATTTATGATGAAAGTCCTCCATTAGAGCCACATACACATTACAAGGTCCCTATAGATCCCACAACTCATTATTATAGAGAAGGCACATGATTCCCTTCTATTTTTCCTCCACATCCTTCATTACATCCAAATATACAAAAACAATTTCCTTTACCTAGCATTGACATAGTACCTAAACAGTTACCTATATTTATAGAGGGTATCATCTTGTTAAGACTCCAAAGAAACCATTGTATGAAAGATTATAAATTTAGAAGTTCTGATTACATATAGATCTTTTGTGATTATCATCACATGTATAATCATACTACTGATGATTATAGACCATTTAAGAAAGAAGTTAGATGACTTGTTCATAATGGTACTATTCCTATAACATGTGATATTCAACTTTTCCTTAATTCAATTTATCATATAATTGGATAACAGTTTTGGTCTATTATGTTGCTTCTCACTAATTGTTTGTAGCTTACCCCTTGGGGGCTCATTTCCATTCATGGTAGTACGATTTCATGTGCAATCAAACTTGGGTAGCAACATAGCCTTTTTACACTTGTTTATTCATAGGTGGCCAAGAGTAGTTTATAAACATATATCCTTCATAAGGACCCACTTCACCTTTTGGAGATGTATGTTTTTTAAAGATTTCCTTCCTTGCATAGAGTTATATACCCTTCATAAGGATCCACTTCACCTTTTGGAGATGTATGTTTTTTAAAGGTTTCCTTCCTTGCATAGAATTGTCCTTCATGAGGATTTTATCATTTCCTGGAGGTGTGCATCATTGATTAGGACATTTTCCTTCCTTGAAAGTGTGTATCTTTCATAAATGATTTCTCCATGGTGTTCAAAGGATGCATTCTCTATCGAGAATACCCTATCCTAACTCTTGGGAATGAGTGTATTCTTGCTAAGGATCTTCTTCCCCTCTATGTATTTATTATGTTATATTTGTTTGAAAATATCTTTTCTTTATGGAGGTAGATATCCTTACAAAAAGATCTTCTTCCCTCTTTGATAGTTGAGTATCCCTAGGATGAGGGGCTCTTTACCCTTATTGCAAGATATTTCCTTTATAATGATCTCTTGCTTGAATATTTGTATTCTTTAGAAGGATCTCCTTTCTAGCTTGGAACACATGTTTTTAAAAATGATATCTCCTTGGTGGTGAAGGTGTTTATGGATCTCTATCCTCCTTAAGATGTCAACATAGTAATATGACATCTTAAAGGGGGAATATGGGGCATCTTTGTATGTTGTTGTATTCAGTGATGTACACCCCAAAGTGGTTGTGTTGTATTGCATAATACCTCTTGAGTTGTGGTTATTAATCTATCTCCAACAAATTTTATGGCATACAATCTTTGTTTTGAACATTTTGTATAATGTGACTTACTATTTTTATCTCTTGAACCATTAATATCAATGGATCACCTATCATAACAAAACTCGCTAGCCAAATGACATCCATATGACTCATCCTAATAATCTAGTATAAAACAACTTGCTATCTTAATCCCTTGTTGAACATGCTTTACACACCTTGAGGTGTTGGTCAACTAGTATGGGGAGTATTGCTAGTTTGATTTTTGTTTATGCTCCTTGAATTATTGATCAACTAATATAACACAACTTGTTAGCATGATCATTTTTTTTTGTTTAACACCCTTGAAGGTATTGATTACTTATTATCAATGTTTGTCTTTTATTGAGTTAAGCAACCTAGCAAGGGGAATGTCCCTTATACCACCATAGCTCAAGGGTTGTCCACAACAACTATTTGCAACAAGGTCAAGAAAAGACTAACAATATGACTTCTAACCCACATCAAGAGTGGGTAGACAACTCACCCACAACATGGGAGGAGAGTGAGAGTTTGTAGAGTGATTTTTTCTTTGCTTGTGGAATCATCCAAGGAATACTTTTAGTAGGGCCCCCACCACAAGGGGAAGGTGGTGAAGCCCTCTTTGAGAGAGAATCAACAACAGGAACAAAGTGTTGACAATGGTGTACCTCAATAGCCCAGGGTTGGCACAAACCAGAAGCAACAACATTCGAAGAAGGGTTGGTGCAAACTAGGAGCAACAACAGTTGGGGAAGGGTATAATGAGGATTTTTATTGTAATTGGTTTGTTGCAATACACATATCACATAATATAACACTACTTTTTGTCCATAGAATTTGCATCTTTTTCATGGATCACCCAAGATAACACAACTTGTTGGCTAGTAGAATTCATGGCATTCTTGTGGACCCCTAGCATAACACAATTTGCTAGTTGTTTGACAATGGACCCTTTGTCTCATCACAATTTGGTATATGATGCTCTTTCTCTTTCTAGAAGTTTGGTTGTGCTTTTGTAATACCATTTCAAGAATGATACTTAATGGTTGAGACAATCCTAATATCAAGGTCTCTTCAACTATTTAACTTGGAGCCTTTGTTTTTTGTACTAACCCCCTTCCGTGTCCTTTTCATTTTCTTTGTTTTCCTTTTGTTTTGTTTCGTTTTACTTTATCTTTTCTTGTATTTTGTGTATCCTTCTTTGGATGTTCTTGTGTGAGTTGATAAGATCCTAATCTTGGTGGCTTGCTTCCCTTGGCAAAGTGACATATTGCTTCCTGTATGTCTTACTCTTGACTACTTTTTGTACTTTATCATGAGTGTGAGAATAAGTTCATATTCTTGTTAAAGTGGGGGCTAAATGAAATGTAGTAAATTGTAACCCTTTACAATTTTGCATTGATTTATCCTATATTTATTTAAGGTTGTTTGGGCCCTATCATACTCTATAATTTAATCATTAAACCCACAACTAAATAGTAATCATTTTCTAATTTTAAGACTAGGTCTCACGGTCTGGATCCCACTATTGTGCCACCCCTTTTTCAGTCCATTTTTAGTGGGCTAGGGCCCTAGTCCCTCTAAAAGGGACCCAAATTCAAATATGTGTATCAGCTTATGACATTCTTGATCTAGTTTCAATTTTTTCAATTAACCATTGGTGGTTGGCCTAAATTTGAAAATACCTTGTGAACCCTATAAAGAAATCTTTTATCATTCATGTGAACCTTATATAAAGAAATCTTTTATCATTCATAAGGTTTAAGAATATTTAGAGTTTCCAATTATGATCAAGCAAGCATTGAATATATGAGTATTCAACATATTGAGTAGCAAGCTACAACAACCTACATTCAAATGATTTCACATTGATTGCATATTGTTATCATGTTATTGCATCAACACTTGGGTAACGTGTCTAAAAGACCGTTGCATCACCATCATTTCCATTCCTAAGGTATAATCATTTTAATTTAGTATCGCAATTACGATTTAGCCTATTTCCTACTAAGGATAATCTATCTTTATCATCCATCATAGTTTTATGAAGATGGAAACATTAACTCAAGGGTTTGACTTAGGCAAGCCCTTATACAACACAACCATTTTTCCACATTTTGTGTGTGTGTACAGGTTCAAATATGACAACAAAGGAGGTTACATGTGTACAGAACCAACTAAGACAATTCCATATTTCAGATAGGAAAAAACTCCTCGACTAGGGAACTCTATAATCGTGTCCAAGAATCTTTAGCTAGAAGTTTGGAAAACATGCCTATAGGACCTCCTGATTATAGTCCTACTCCTTTATTCAATTTGGACACTCTCATGACTAGGGCACCCTTCAACTATGTTTGACACTTTTAACTGTAGATTTTAGCTGCAAGTTCCTCTTAGCATCTTATTTCAATATTTGTCTCAGTGTATTGGCTTTTAGGCATGGAATGTATTGTTATTATTCCAAGTTATCATTTTTATATCATTTAACATACTTCATTCACACACACACACCCACACACTTCACAATATCAATTCGATTCCAACAAAGGAATAAAATCCAAATGTTCAGCTCTCCTATCTGAACTATAGATGAACCTAATTTGCGTTCTAACGATTTGTAATGGATATTTGAGATCTCAATTTATATTCCTATGCTAGGATCTCATTTCCACACATATTAATAGGTTTTTTCATGTCCACTCCAACATTTGTTCATGCCTTCTCTACAAGTTTAAATTCAACAACCTCTAAAACACCATTGTTTTTCAATGGGGACTTGTTGGGTGTCAACAACGACTTTTGTTTCTAGCTAGGGTCCTCCTCATTGGTGTGAGCAGAAACAATAAATACTATCATCTATGGCTCCTACCTATATTTGAACCCATCCTCTACCTCAATGCTCCTTAGGTTGGGGTCTTCTTTTGTGGGTGTGCTAGGTGCTTCCATGTTGTTGGGTTCCTATGTTCCAACTTTGGTTTTGGGTGGTTGAGGGGTTCTTGATATTTTTTGTAGCTATGTTGGTGGACGGGTTTCTATAGGAGTAGTGCTCATTGGGCACTCTTCTTAGAGACCTAGTATTGGGTCTACTAATGTCGTGAATGAGGGGTTCCCCCCCCACCCCATAAAAAAACCTCAAATTTCTATTCGTGGACGAAGCTTTTCTCATGTTTGCAAATCTACCTATGTTATTCCTTCAAAGGAGAAATCTCAACTCCTTGCTTGTGCGAAGACCTCCCATGTGGTGGTATCTAGCCTAAATGTGGTGGATAATGTGGACTTCTACTAATGTTGCGGGTTGGTTTGTAGATTCGTTGGTTTTTTCCCTTCTCATCTAGATCTTCATTGTAGGGTGACAAATTCTCAGAGATCCTTAGTTTCTGGTAACACTGAGATTTTCCCTTGTGCTAAGAGGTTTTTTATTGCTATTTTTTCTACTTGTGATGATCAAGATCTAGTGTTGATAAAGTTATGGGCTTAGGGGACTCACTCTCTTTTGGCCAAACCCTATACAACCTACTTTGACCCTCTCACTAAACGACTCAATATGTGTCTAGTGTGGGTTCATCTTCCCAATCATCTCCTTCACTTTTGGGAGAATTCTTGGTCGGGGGCCATGGGCAACTCTATTATTTGGTTTCTAAAGGTGGATGAGGCCACAATTGTTATGGGTGTTTCTACTTTCACTCACATTTTGGTTGTGTAGACACCTAAAACTAACATGTTACACATGCGCAACAATTTCACTAATATTCCTCTTAATTGATTAAATAATCTTTATTATTTAATTCATTTGTGTCTTTCTACTATATTCTAAATTTAAATTCATATTTCTCCCTAATTTCATAATTAAGTAATTTTAATTAATTATTTAATTATTAAACATCTAACTAATTTACATTACTTATTCTTCTATAAAATAATTAAATAGTTATTATTATTTAACTATTCCCTATGTCTTTACAATTAATTAAATAGTTATGTTATTTAATTAATACTTCTACTTTGTTCTTATTACATTTATGTAATAATTACAATTAGTTAATATTTCCCCTAATTATTAAAGTTATGTTAATTTATTTATTTACTAATTATTCTCCTCATAAATAAATAAGTTTTATTTATTTATTTATATTTCCCATGTGGCATTAAATAAATTTATGTATTTATTTAGTTGGATTTATTCTTCTAGTTCTAACTAACACTAAGTCTCAGTCTAACTCTTTAATCATCTTTTCAAACTAATCCATCTATTTAGTTCTCTATTCAATCTATTTATGCAATTTAGTCAATTGTCCAATCAATTTCAGCTCACTCACAATCAAATGAGTTAACCAATCAATGATTTCAATCACGCGTCCACTTCACTTCCAATTAGTCCCAGTTAACTGATCAGTCATTAGGGTTCAACTCCCCAATCGTTTGAATTGAACTTCTCAATCAATTATAATTAGAGCTAATTCTCATAATTTAAAACCACATACTTTGAATTCTTATGCTTTCTAGGTGAGCACAAGCTAAGAGCCCACAATTTGCATAAAGAAGGAGAAGAATAAGGGAGACTTTGAATTTGATTTGCATATCTATTGTTTTGAATTGAATTTATTATTAGTTTAATTGAATTCATTATTTGTTATTGTATGAATTTCCATTATTATCAGCTATTCTCTCTTGCATGCTAGGGACTATTTGGAGCTTTTAGGATTTCTAGTGGTCTAATCTCGTTGTTGTTGTTGCATGACTCTAAATCTTGAATCCTAACCCTAAATTATAGGTTGACATTGACATCTTCACACCCTTTCCATGAGATTTGGTTCTCATGGTTAGAGATAGGCCATGGACTAAATCGCTAGATTGAGGGCCTCCCTTTCAATTTTAGTGGTGCTTATCTACCGGTCATCTAGCAACAAATTGTTCTCTCTGACATAATAAAGGAATTGCCACTTGGTGGAAGGACGCTAATGATAATCAATTGAATGTCCTAGGTTTTGATTCCTTCTTTGGTGACTCTTCATAGGATAATGATGATGACCCACCTCGGAGTGATGCTCATGTTGTTTCCTCCTCAAACTTGGTGGACTCGACTCCACCTCCTCATGTTGGTGCATCCCCCTCTAGCCATGTGGACCCTTCTTTGAGTACTACTCCAGTTCCGCATCAAGCTTTGGTTGTTGATCTGCAACCTAGTTACCACTTTGCCCCTTGTGCTAACAGTCCCACAAAGAGGGTTCCACCACGTGCATCCCCTTGTGGTGGCTTGTGGTGGGGACCCTAGTGATGGTATCACTTGGACAATTGTCTTCCAACATTGGATTAATCATTCTTCAATCTTTCATCCTCTTCCCCATATTGTGAGTTAATTATTTTTCCACTCTTGATGTGGGATATTAGCTATTATGCTACTATGTTGTCAATGGTCTATTTTTTGACCTTGTTATAATTGGCCTTTTGTTATATCTTTAAAAGGGAAAACAAGCTTATTTTTTTGTTTATAATAAAAAAACATTAAGGTATGAAATAAACTTTCATATTCATTCATAAATTCTCTCCTTGGGATCAATTTTTTCTCCACCAAATTGTTACCCTAGGAGCAACACAAAGCCTCTCAAAGTAGATCTCAAGCTTAAAGTTAAAATCAAGTACAATATTTCCTAAATGTAATACCAATCAAATAGGCTTAATTCTAGCATATTACTTAAGTAGACTTTGTCAAATTGAGTGCTACATTGGTACCTAAAAAAACCTCCAAAGTCCCCAAATATTGATATGCAAATTTTTATGGTGTTATAGGTAACATGGTTAGGAATGATGGAATACACTACCTTGATGTTTATTAGGTTCCAAAAAATAAGTATAACTCTAATTTAATAACTTGGAGAGTATTATGCTACTAATAAATTGTGCATCTATAAAAAGGTCATGTATCGGAATTTCCACATAACCCAAATTTTTTTAAAAATCTTCCCAATTGAGACTAGGTTTGTAAGAGGGAAAAAAGGGAAGATCTTCAAACTTTATTAACTTGTTATCACCAAATATATCACAAATTTTGAGGTTTCAAATTTGATACAAGATCTATAGGATATTACTCTTAAATTTTGTTTATTTTTTAAAAAAATATAAATTTAAGTAGAGGTAAAAATGGATGAATCAAAACATATCACAAATGCTATTGTTGTATATCAATTGATAGAAGATGAGGTTGTTATTACGTTAAATAGTTCGGAGACTATGGTCTTAGTCTATCTATCTATGAAATAATTTAAGAGATTGATGGGATAATCTTGATACTATCCATAGGCTATCTTTTGAAAAGATGGTTGAGAAAAAAGCTAAGGAGCATTTCTTTAACAATGATAACAAATTGGAGAACAACCATCAATGTGTTATCAAGGAGTTTGAGTAAAAAAAGAACACTAAGTAGGTTCAGAGAGAAGAAAGTCAATAGGGGAAACTTACTTTTCTATCAATTTTCTTTTAGATTTCTCTTTTCTGAAACCCTTAGTTATTATTTTCATCAAACAATGATTAATTGTGGTTCTTATTGATGATATATGCACTCATAATTTCTTTAGTACAAAAATCACTAACCAACTTCGTTACTATCTTTATTCCTAGAATAACTTCAAAATATAAAAAAAGTAAGGGAGTACCATGTCCTATGTAAACATGTCATAATATCAAACTCGTGATCAGGGCTATCAACTAACCTTTTGCATGTATAATCTCTCTTAGTATTGTTAATGTGGTGTTCAAAGTGTAATGGTTGCAAATATTGCAGCCAATCACTTGTGATTATTCCTAAATTTGGAAGATATTTATGTAGTAAGGGAAAGGAATATCTACTTTGCAGGGTGTAAAGGTTGGGGATGTTCGCCTACTTAGTTCTCATTATGATGGAGTTGTTAAATATAAGAGAATTTTGGTATTGTTGTGCAATTCTACTCCATTAAAGCTCACTCTCCAACTTCACTTCATCTAACTCCCTCAAAATTTTAAGGAATATTGAACCACCATCAACAAGGTTTTGAGGAATAAAAAGGATTGGCACCATAGTGATCTCATCACCATGCCATTTCCTTAATATTAGGTAGCTAACCCCAAAATATTCAACCATATAAATATCATTTATAAAAGTAAGATCGTTTTGGAGTTACTAATGACTGGTGTTATTGCATATGTTATAAGTGTTTAATTAGTTCTTTTCATGGTGGTTCCTAAGAAAATAAAAAATGGTGGATACATCTAGATTCTAATAAATTTTAAAAATGGTGGACATATCTAGATTTTAAGAAATTCAAAAAATTGATTATCAAAGACAAGTTTTCATTCTCATCATAGATTATTAGATGGACCATCTTAGGAGAGTTTTTTTTACCAACCTAGATTGTACATTTGGATATCACCGAATTTGAATCAAGACAAAGGTATTCCTAAAATTTCTTTCCAAACACATGAAGGTCTCTATGAGTTCTTAGTGTTGCACATTTGACTTGAATAATGCTTGACTATATTCTCATTAGCATTGTAGTTGGGTTGATTATCCAACATGTGGATATTCCCCTCCAAATTTAGGGGAATATTCCCTTTCCCCCAAGTGATCTAAGTGCCTTCAATATGCAAGAGGTTGTGTATTCTAGGCCACATTGTACAAAAGAGTGCAAGTGGATAAAAAAAAGATTATAGCAATGTTTGATTGAACCAAACCCAAATCAATCAAGAGTCTAAGAGGTTTACTAGGATTTCCTAGGTGCTACCAAAGTTTTGTCAAGAATTATGGAAAAATTATGAAGGTTCTCACAACATTTATGAAAATAATTATTTTGTGTGAAATCTAGAAGCAAAAAATCCCTTAGGATTGTTAAAGTTGCTATGTGTTCCACTCCACTTTTAGCAATTTTTTGTCTTCAAAATTATTTTTCTTATATTGTAATGACTTGAAATAGATATGAGTATTTTCTTGATGTAAGAGGGTCATTCACTTGTCTTCATTAGAAAGTAACTAACAAAGAAAAAATAGTTAAACTAGCTTATATATACCTATATATATAATACGCTGAGAGTAATCCTTCTCGAGTGCGCCTATTTTCATCAAATTGCAAGGTTTGTGTGTGGGTTAGGGTTGATGAAAATAGGCGCCTCGAGAAGTATTACTCTCGGCGTATTATATATATAAGCTAGTAGTAGTCGTGACGCAACGTGGAAGACATTTTATGATTTTTATTTTTTAAATAGATGGCATAAGGCTTATTGTTACGGTTAGTATTACTATTATTGTTAGTTCTACTATTATAGTTAATGCTAGTGCTAGGGTTATGGTTAAGGTTAGTGTTAGCATAACAATTAGGTTCAATGTTGTAAAAAAAATAGTAGTAGTAGGGTTATGATTAAAAATTATTAAAATTACTAGAAATAGGGTTAGTAGAACAATTAACTTATGCATTTCACCCAGGGTCAACATGGAAGACATTTTACAATTTTTAATCATTAAATATATGGCGGTAAGCGTTACTATTACAGTTGGTGTTAGGATTATGGTTAGTGCTACTATTATAGTTAATGTTAGTGCTAGAGTTGCGATCAAGGTTAGTGTGAGGGTAACAATTAGGTTCAATGTTGTATTTTTTTTATAAAAAAATAGTAGTAGTAGGGTTATGGTTAAGAATTATTATAATTATTATAATTGGGGTTCGTAGAACAATCAACTTATGCATTATACCTAGGGTCAATGGTAGAGTTATTGTTACAATTAGGGTGAACGGTTTAACCTTAGTAGTGGTATTATGTTAATAGTTACAATTAGAGTTATCGTTAGTCTTAAGGTTAGTGTTGTATGCACCCAAAAATGGTCGCCTAGACTTTGGGCCCCATTTATTCAATTTATCAATCCTGAATCATTTTTATCAATAATCAATATTTTCAACAATATCAATCTCTTGATCAAATCCTAATTTCGATCATATATTGGATTTTTATCCTATGGGCTAACCATTTATTCTAAGTCTTTATTTGATTAAAAGGAATATTTCCTCCCCTTTCAATTAAATAAAAAGCCCCCACTTTCCTCTTATCCTAAGTTGCACAAATAAAGCATTATTCCTATTTTATAAAAAGGGAAAAAGCACTTTTTGTCTCACATGAGGCTCAAAAGTCAACACTTCACTCTCATTGGAGGATACTTGTGCACATGGATTGCTCCTCTTTCAAGCTCCACCGCTGATTAAGATCTTTTGCCTCTTAATCTCCATGGTCCATTTCTCCTCATTTCTTATAAAAGGAGAGCTCTCTCCTTCATTTGCATATCCTTGTTTTATGCTATTGTTATGCTGCAGGTTTTGGAGCTCTCTTTGAAGACACTCAAGCTTTGAAGCCTTGACATTCTTAGTTGCATTTCATAATAGTTTTGCTTTCATAGTTGCATTCATGGCATTCTTAGTGTAGATTTCCTTTTATGCAATCTCACATAGTCTAAATAGGAAGGATTTGTAATCCATTGCTATTTCCTTTCATAGATTAGATTTCTTTTCAAGCATTGCACTGTTATCATTTAGCTTAGCTTGCACATTCATACTAGTTGCATTTGCATTGCATTTCCATTTAGATTCTTGGAGATATTGGCATTGTTGCCCTTGTCTTCACTTGAATCTCTCATTGTATGGTTGACTAGCAAGGTCACCTTCTTGTAGCTCTAGCTGAGAGCAAAACTCATAGTCCCTTGCAACTCCATGCATAGAGAGCTATGAGCCGCTTTGTGAGGCCTCACTCTTGAGTAACCTTGCATATAATGGTTCATAGAAGTGCATATTTTAGTGTGTACATTTCTGGCGCCCACCGTGGGGCAGAGTAGATAGCTTTGTCCTTTTATTTGATACATTTTTCGTCATTTTCGGATTAACTGTCGGAAAAATCTGTGTCTCTGGTTTTCTGTCTCAGATTATCGCGCGACACTTCTCAGAAATATCGCGCGATATACTTCCTGTCTTGGCGCGATACTTCGCTCGGAAAAAGTATCGCACTCATATAGCGAAGTCTATCGCCTGGCATCGGGCGAAGTATCGCCTGGCATCGTGCGAAGTATCGCTCGACTGGGGAAGTATCGCCCGACTATAGGAAACTGTGTCGCGCGATACTGTTGGAGACTGAGAAACATCGCCTGGTCTGGCAGAGACTTGCACTTTCAGTTTTTTTTGTCCGAATTCGACTATTTTAGCTTGCTGTTTTGTTTTACTTTGTTTAATTAGGTCTAACCTGCTTTTTTTAGCTTAAATCCATTAGATTATTGCACATTTACATTGAGATTTTGATTTTGCTAACATTGTGTGCCTAACAAGTTGTGTTTGTAGGTGCTCTTCTTTGCTTAAAAATTGCTAAAAACGCATGTCAAAGAGGGCTACTAACAGTTTTTGCAGGGCTGCCCAAGCATAAAAACAAAAAAAAAAAAAAATTTCCATTTCTTGCTTATTGTTATTTTCCTTTCATTTGTGGCATTTACTAATTGTATTAGGAATCTTAATACCTTGTGAAAGGGATTTTGAGGTGGTAGGAGAAGTATGCTCTTCACCTTTAGGTGAATCAGAAAATCTTGACCCATCTTAAGGTTTTGGAAGCAAGGGGGTAATTGATTTCTTTGTTTGGTGTGTTTGGGAAAAATTCTTGAGATAGGGGAGTATGCTCTTCACCCTTGTGGTGAATCAAAAACCTTGAACCTCAAGTTTTGATCCATTTTGTTTAGTTTAGGAATCCTTTAGAGGGCCTGCTCTTGAGCAATCAAGAGGAACGACTCAAGTGGGGACAACCTTGTCATCATTCTCCTTGGTGGCAAGTGATTCCAACTCACTATAATCTCAAGGCTATCAAGGACACCAAAAACCTTGATAGACATAACACTTGTCTTCGCTTGATGTAAGTACTTGTGGGATTGTGACCATGAGGAAAACATTGAGCAAGAATGCTTAAGGTACTCTTGAGGCCGCGAGGTCCTAGTCCTTTATGAGGAGCAAGAGGGGTGTTGTGAACGGAAATCCTTATTAAGAACCATTAGATAGAAGCCACCCTCTTTTAGCCGCTTATCTTCTTAGTGCAAGGATTGATCCAAGTGGTTTACCCGGATCACCTTAAGATACTCACCATATGTGTCCCTTTGGTTGTGTCATTTTGACATTTCCATGACAAAGCCAATATCTCTTGTGGGCAACCACTTGGTGTGAGGCAAGGGGGCATCAAGTTGTGGGCTAAGTTGATAAGTATTGAGCCTTGTCTTGTAGGTAGTAATTGCTTGAATTGTCTTCGATTGTGTGATACCAGTGTAAACGTTCTCAACATACAAACAATCGGTAGCATTCATAGGGTGCTTTTTCAATTTTGATATCACAAGTGTTTGTCTTGGCAAGGTTGCTTTTGCCCTTGTTTCAAGTGTTTGAAGACATGTTTGATCCTTTACTGTTTGCAAACCTGTCAGAATGCTGTTGAATCTGTGACTGAAATCGAAAACATCAACCCTCAGACTGAAAATTTTGACCAAACAGACCCAAAAACGCAAATTTCACACAATTCTGGTCAAGAGTTGAATAATTCTGTAACAGTATCGCACCCTGTAAGGCGAAGTATCGTTCGATACTTCGCACATGCTAGAAATATCGCCCCCTTTGAAGAGAAATATCGCGCGATAGTTCGCCCCTGACGGACTATCGCCCTGCCTGCCTGAGGTATATCACCCTATAGTATTAAGAAGTATCGCCTGTCTTAGGGAGAAGTATCGCACGGGTAGAGGTTTATCGCCCCAGTAGCCTGGAGTATATCGCCTGGTTCATTTTTGTCGTGCTTAAATTTTGGTCAGTTTCAGTTGCTGTCAATTAGGCCAGGTCTTAGAACAGGCTTCTCACCCTGACGTTTGAGATCTGTCTTGACTCCAAATCTCTGGTTCTTAGTTCTCCGGGATAGCATCATTTGATTTACAAAGTCACTTTGGAATAATTGTCAAGTTAGAAAGCTATTCTTGGTGCCAAGGTTCATCTTTAAAATTGTTAGCTATATTCTGGGAAAATTTCAGTTCTCTTATTGTCCAAATCGCTTTCATTTTCAATTATCTTTTGGCCTAGTCCAACCTCCTGATTCAAAAGTGCAAGGGTAGTCACCCTTTGATTTGAGGCACCTCTTTGACAGTGTTGGTAAAGCCCCCTTTCTTTTCTTTTTTTCATCTTTCTTTGGACAATAGAGGATTTCGATTATCCTAGTTTGGTGTTGACACTTTGAAAGGTCACCTTATCATTGAGAATATCTCTCTTTCATGTCAGTTACGACAAGGTACCAAGTTAATCAAGGGAAGCGACCCCCTGTTGCCTTTAGCCAGTTACCACCTATCAAGACCCGTCGACAACCTAAGGGAAAAGGACCCCTTTTTGACCAATCTCCTAAGAGTGAATCCGAGGTTTGTTTCAATCCGGGAGCTAACCCTAGTGAAGTGAGCACCTCTTTCATACCACTTTCATCAAGCATGGACATGAGTTACACTTTCACCCGACAACAAAGAGAAGCCATGAATCAAACTCTCGAGGATATCTTTCAACGACACAGAGGAGAGTATGGTGGTTCTTCTCATGCC
The DNA here is from genome assembly GCA_027943335.1 of Chamaecyparis obtusa. Classification (NCBI taxonomy): domain Eukaryota; kingdom Viridiplantae; phylum Streptophyta; class Pinopsida; order Cupressales; family Cupressaceae; genus Chamaecyparis; species Chamaecyparis obtusa. The sequence goes on along the minus strand of BSBK01003587.1, from coordinate 2,872,379 downwards.
AGTCCACCCGGGTCACCTCCTAACAACGCGAGGTATTTTGATGCTCAACAACGAGCTGAAAGACAGCATAAGTCAGCCCACTCAGATTCAGGGTCACAACACGAAGACCAGAACAACGAATCTAGTGATCACCACATCAACGCAGCTAATGCAATAAAGCATTCAAGACAAACCTCCCCACTTAAGGACACTTCTCGATATGCAAATACAAGATTAAGAAGCATTGAGAGAGAGAAGCAAGCCTACTTAGATGAACAGGCTGCAAAAAAGGAAAAATTCCGACAACTAGAGGAAGAGGAACGTGCATTGTTGGATATACAGAAAAGAGTCGCCCAAGAAGAAGAAGATAGACTCTATGCACAACAACTTCAAAATCGATCTAACAGGAGGGGAGCCAATAGTGGGACCAACTCGCCCCCATCTACCCCTTCCCCTAGCCCTCGAAGAAGATCAAAGACACCCTCACGATCCCCAAGTCCTAGAGGAAGAAGGACTTCAAGATATGACCATCATAGGAGACAATCGTCTCATAGACATTCAAAGCAACCCTCCCAACGAGCACATCATGGCTCACAACATGGAGGCAGTTATGCTAAATCTGATCATATGGACTTCATGACTATGCAACAAGAACCATCCTTTCAAGCCTATGTGGAGCAATACGTGGAACAAAACAAAGACCAATTTTTGGAAAGTCTTATCAACAAAGGCGCTAAAGTTCCATATAACTTTGATGTTCACCAAAAAATCAAGAAACAGAATCCTTCAACTGATGAGTTAATCTTACAAATGCAAAAGGATATAGACAGAATGAAGGCTCCCAAGAGTACATTTCATTTGGACTCCATATGTCCTAATCCCATTGACAAAAGTGTGGTGATGGTAGAATTTCCTAAGAAAGTTGAATTCCCAACATACGACAAATATGATGGCACGGGTGACCCTCATGACCATGTTCGACAATTCTACATAATGAGCTTTTCCTTTCACCACGAAGACTCCTACTTGCTGAGATTATTCCCAAGGAGTTTAAAAGGTCAAGCCATGGAGTGGTTCACCAACCTTTCCCCTCCAGTAAGGACATTTAGAGAACTTGTCCAAAGATTTGTACAACATTTTGCTTACAATTTATCTAGGTCGGTCACCATGCTTGATTTGTGTAAACTTAAGCAAAATCAAGGGGAATCTTTTGTCACCTTTTTGCAACGATGGAGGCGATTGTGTTCAAAATACCCAAGGACAATCCCTGAAGAAGAGAGAATTGATATCATTGTGAACAATCTAATACCAGAACTCAAGTATGAAGTCAAGAAGATTCCATTTAATTCTTTTGATACTATGGTAGAGGTGGCATGTCGCATTGAGGATGTCCTAAAAGAACAAGGAATTTTGGCTAAACCAACAAATAACAACAATAGCCAAAATAACAATACTAATGGTAACAAGGACAAAAAGAACTCTTATTGGAACAAAAACAAGCAAGTCGTCAACGACGGAGTTGTTGATTCATCTCAGGTCAAAAATGAAAGAGTTCTTAATCTCTCTCATGCAGTTCAAGCTATGAAGTTGCAAACATCATCAACGCAACAAGACAGACCTCAGTATCAAAAGAGATCTAAAACGGAGAAAAGACAATTCACTAAATTGGGAGAATCCTATGCAGATGTTTTTAAGACACTAGTTGCTCATAATCTGGTGCACCCACAGGATCCTACAAAACATCGAATACCAGACCCTTTACCTCATTGGTGGGATGCTAAAGCTTTTTGTGTTTTCCATAATGGGATTGGACACGACATAGAAAATTGTTTCAAACTCAAGCATCTTGTCCAAGACCTTATTGAGAAAGGACAATTACAAGTGGATGGGTTAACTACTAATGCAGACCATAAAGCCTTTAAAGAGCCCTTGCCTAAATATGAAAAAGGAGAGAATTCTAGTAAGAATGGCAAGGCGGCTATTAACTATACATACACACACGCTGATAATGTGATTAACATGCTTGAAGTGGCTGACGATAATATCAACATGGTGAGAAAGAAAGATCCTTATGGACATAATGTGGACTCAATTCCTATGACTAATGAAAGACCCGCTGTGGTGATAAGAGGTCCTCACACACAAGGGATGCCCCGATCCCTCAATGTTGTCACTAGGGGTCAGGCTCAAGCACCCATTATCATCAAAGGTCCTAGCACTAGCAAGTCTAAACAACCCATGTCCAAAGGTGCTCCTCCAAAACCTGTCGTTGGTCCTGATTCCAATTATAACCTTATTGACCAACTACAACGAACACCCGCTCAGATATCCATTTTTGAGCTTTTAGAATTATCTCCTAAGCACAAGCGCGTCCTCGAGGATGCCTTGCGAGCAGCCAATGTCCCTAATAACTTAGATATCGACCAATTCCAAAACATGGTCAACCATTTGGCTAGCCCTCATTTCCTCACCTTCTCAGAAGAAGATGACAAATCCATTAGTCACCCACATAATTTGGCCTTACACATCGAGGTCATGATTCATAAAACCCGTGTTAGGCGTGTACTGATAGATGGGGGTGCGGGGCTCAATATTTGTACTCTGAGTTTGCTGCTAGCTCTAGGGTATTCTGAGAACGTCATTGACACAAAGAAAAGAATCACAATCAAAGCATATGATGAAGCAGAAAGAAGTTCTAAGGGATTGGCTGTTTTGCCTATTCGTATTGGTCCTGTAGAAAGAGACATATTGTTCCAAATTGTTGATGTTGGACCTCTCGCCTACAACATTTTGCTAGGTAGGCCATGGATTCATGAAATGCAGGCAGTCCCATCGACATATCACCAGTGTGTTAAGTTCCCCCATAATGGTGTAGAAATTTGCATCCCGGGAGACAGTGCTCTATCAGTTAATAACATTTCTGCGGGATCACATGTACCTTTGAATAGAGAAGCTGACAATCTTAGTAGTTCACTTGAACAATGCAAGCAGAAATTCAAGACCATGGACCTTGGGATGGGAGATTATAAGATTGATTCTTTTACAAAAATGCCAATCTCTCCTAGGTCTTATGGGAGACCCTCCCCAAATGTGAAGCCTTCATCATCAGCAATGACGTTATTTGGGAAATTTGTTGAATCTTCGGTCCCCATTCAAGAAGAGAAAGAGGAAGTTGCTGTAAGGAACTGGATATATCACGAAGAGAAATACAAACATAATGAGAATTTTGCTCCTTCACCTGAAACTTATGGGAAAGGATATACACTGGTTAAAAATATGGGATATCCGGGATTTGGTCCCCTTAGTCATAGGCTGGACGCTAAAGCTGAGCCTCTTGATCATGCTCTTTTTGGACGCAAAAATAAGTCCACGATTGGCTTAGGTTTTGACAATAAGAAGCAGAAAGGTATCCCTGTCCCAGCTGCAACGGACAGTGATAGTGATGCAGATTATACACCCGATCTCTCCAACCAACAAGATGTGTCTGATGATTGGGTGCCCTCAACGAATCTCCTTTGGGGAGATTCCACAGATTTGATGCTTAATAATCCTACTATCCCAGCTGCGACGGATAGTGATTGTGTGACTTCTAGATCGACAAAGGAAAGTGTTACTGTCCTAGCTGCGACGGATGGTACCAATACTAGCACTAGAGAGGGGGAAACCCTTCCTAACCTTGAGGCTTCTACATCACGAGGCCTAAATGATGACTCAGAGACAGACTCCCATGAATATGAATGGGATTCGCTTTCAGATGCAACAATTGATCTAGATGTGGATATTATTCATGCCTATAGTACCCAACCCGATGCAACTAACGATCCTAGTGTCAGACTAGAGGATTTCCCTCCTCAAATCGCCTTAGTAGACGACATTTCGTTTGATAGGATGAGCCCCAATTCAGGTATCTTAGGAGCAGACTTGACAAGCTCCGATTATATGGTCACCAGAGATGACACCTTTCACATTCACAACATCGAACCTACCATTGATTTGCCCCTTGTCCACTTTGACCTAATTGACTGGCCCCAGCGCCACCACGAGCCCACATTCCTCACATTTCGCAACGATTACGAGATTGCTTGCTATCTGAATGCTCTCGAACCCGTGGCTTCTTCCACCAGTGAACCAACAACCAGCATGACGGAGCCTGATATTAAGTACCTCAATCTCAAAACAAAAGAGAAAAAGAAAAATAGGTCTGATGGCGAAAACCACTTTGTGGCGGTGTCAGAACCAAAAATAGTAAAAAGAAATGACGCATCCAAAGGTGAAAACCTCTTTGAGGCACCTAAGGATGGGGTACTTAATAACTTGCCGAGTTATTTCTAGGATAGATCATCAATCTTGATTGAACCAACAAAGCCGGTCAATCTAAACACAGAAGAAAATCCTCAGATAGTCCATCTTGCTCAGTCTTTATCAGAGGAAGAGACCAAGGCATATGTACAGTTTTTACAGAAAAAGAAAATTAATTTTGCATGGACCTACTCAGACATGCCAGGGCTTGACACAAATCTCATAATGCATCACTTATCTATAGCTCCAGGAGTCAAGCCAGTCAAACAGAGACTAAGAAAAATGCATCCACATATAGCTCCACTTGTCAAAGGAGAATTAGAAAAGCTTTTGAAAGCTGGATTTATTAGAGCCATCGATTATGCAGAATGGATCTCAAACATAGTACCGGTCTCCAAACATGATGGGTCCATTCGTGTCTGCACAGATTTTAGAGATCTAAACAAAGCATGCCCAAAGGATGACTTTCCACTTCCAAACATTGACATGATAGTGGACATGACAGCGGGCTATGACATATATTCCCTAATGGATGGTTTCTCGGGGTATAATCAAATCAAAATAGCTCCTGAAGACCAAGAGAAAACAGCATTCACATGTGCATGGGGAACCTACTGTTGGAACGTCATGCCATTTGGGTTAAAGAATGCAGGAGCAACCTACCAAAGAGCTATGACAACTATCTTTCATGATATGATGCACAAAAATATGGAAGATTATGTGGATGATACCCTGGCAAAATCAAGAAAAAGGGACACACACCTCAATGATCTGGAAGTAATTCTAGATCGTATGGAACAATTTCAACTCAGATTGAATCCAAAGAAGTGCGCATTTGGCGTCACCTCAGGCAAACTTTTAGGATTCATAATATCAGCAAAAGGTATCGAGGTTGATCCCGAAAAGGTCCAAGCAATCCTAGATATGCCACCTCCTCGAAATATCAGCCAAATGAGAAGTCTTCAAGGACGTCTTCAATCAATTAGGAGGTTTATTTTTCAGCTTGCAGATAGAGCGCAACCCTTCAACAAGACATTGCATAAGGGTGCTTCTTGTGTTTGGAACGAGGATTGTCAAAAGAGCCTAGATCAGATCAAACAATACTTGGCTAATCCTCCGATCTTAATGCCTCCTATTCCAGGGAAACCATTGCTTCTATATATCTCAGCTACAGACACTTCCCTGGGGGCATTATTGGCTCAAACAGATGATACTGGGAAAGAACGGGCCATCTACTATATCAGCCGTACTCTAGTCTCTTATGAGATCAATTACAATAATATTGAGAAGTCTTGTCTCGCGGTGGTGTTTGCTTCTCAAAAGTTGCGCCACTACATGCTTGCTCATACCATACACTTGATTGCCAAAATTGATCCCCTTAAATACTTGCTTGGTAAGGCCGCCCTGACGGGTAGACTTGCTAAATGGATGATGGTCCTCACTGAATTTGACATAGAGTACGTTGAAAGGAAGGCAATAAAAGGGCAAGCTATTGCTGACCAATTAGCTGATTTTCCAATCCAGGATAGTATGCCAGTCCAAGTGGAATTCCCAGATGAACACATCTTATATACCACTACTCGCACTTGGACAATGTTCTTTGATGGCTCCCGCATGCAAAATGGATCAGGTGCTGGAGTGTTATTTGTTTCTCCACATGGGTACAACATTCCAAAGTCTTATAAACTATTATTCCCATGTACCAATAATATTGCAGAATATGAAGCTTTAACTAATGGCTTGAAAATGGCTATAGAATGGAATATCACAGAATTACATGTCTTTGGGGATTCTCAGCTAATCATCAACCAAGTCAATGAAGAGTATCAAACCAAGGATGACAAATTGATACCCTATAAAAAGATGGTTGATTCTTTGAAACGCTATTTCACCTTTGTGACGTTTCAACAAATCCCTAGGATAGAGAACAAAGCTGCAGACGCCATGGCCACATTAGCTTCACTTCTTCAGTTGGAGACACATGAATCCAGATTTGAATTCCTGGTGGAAGAGCTACACCATCCCATCTTTGACTCATCTGAAAGCCGTGTCATTTGTGCCATTATCACACACGAGTCTTCCCGATATGGTGCTATCTATTCATATCTTCGTGATGGCATCATCCCTGACACATTCACCCGCTCCGAACGCCGAAACCTCATCCGTAACGCCTCTCGCCACACCCTCATCTCTGGTGACTTATATAGAAGGGGTTTAGATGGGACACTCCTTAGGTGCTTGGAAAAGGAGGAATCCAACCGAGCGTTAGTTGACATCCACGAGGGCATTTGTGGTGGGCATGCTAATGGTCTTGCCATGGCCCGAAGGTTGCTTAGGGCGGGATATTATTGGCCCACAATGCAGATAGATGCAGTCACCTTTGCTAAGTCATGTGAAAAATGTCAGAAACACGGCAACCTGATTCATGCTCCGGGTAGGGAACTAATCCCTTCTATTTCTCATTGGCCATTTCAGCGCTGGGCCTTTGATCTGGTTGGGCAAATTCACCCCAACTCATCAGGTGGACACAAGTTCATCATTACTGCCACTGACTACTTCACAAAATGGGTGGAGGCCGTACCACTTTCTGTTGCTTCAGGAAGGACCATTTCTTTGTTCATCTTGAACCATATCATTTGCCGATTTGGAGTGCCTTCTGAGATCATTACTGACAATGGAGGTCAATTTAAGAATAAAGACCTAAAGCACCTATGCAAAAAGTTTAAAATCAAGCAACATTGGTCCTCCATATATTTCCCACAAGGAAACGGACAGGCAGAAGCTTCTAACAAAACCATTCTTAAGATTCTTCATAGAACGGTACACAAGAATGGTAGGGATTGGCACTTACAAATCAATCCAGCACTATGGGCTTACCGAACAAGTATTCGCACACCTACAGGAGCCACTCCTTTCTCTCTCACCTATGGCGCTAAAGCAATATTACCTTTAGAAGTCGAGATACCATCCCTCAGAGTCTCACTCAAAGGTTTGATTACAGATGAGGATTACCGTGCCATGAGGTTGCAGGAACTAGAACTTCTAGAGGAGAAGCGTAAGGCTTCCTTTGATCATATGAGAGCGTATCAGAAACGTATGTCCAAGGCATTCAACAAGAAGGTTCGCCCTAGAGAATTTCAAATAGGTGATCTTGTTTTACGAGAAAACCCTAAGAACCAACAAAACAGAGAGCAAAAGGGCAAGTTTGAACCTAACTGGCTTGGACCATATGTCATCACAGCTGCTTTTGGTACTGGTGCGTATTTACTGTCAGATCCTGATGGAGAACAGCTCCCTGATCCCATCAACATTGTGCACCTTAAGAAGTTCTATCCTTGATGCACGTTCTGTCTGGGGGCATCTTTTGTATATATCTTATTGGTCCTGAAAAAATACCAAAGAAAATTGATATATGATCCTGAAAAAATCCTAAAAAGCATAAAAAGTCTTGAAAAAAATACATAAAAAATCAAAAAATTCAAAAAATACAAAAAAATAGAAAAAGTGCCTTGGTGAAAACCTAGCAATAGGCGCCTTGGTAGCAAAAATCCAAAAAATTGAAAAAATGAAAAAAGAATCCAAGTGGTGAAAACCTGGAAACAGGCGCTACTTGAGGCCTTTGTACCCCTATTTGTTAGCATGCGTCCTCGACCCTTAACCACTTTCCATCATGCCTTGACCTTATTTGGCCTAGTCTGGAATTGGTCTTTGTCTTTGTCTAGGGGGCATAACTGTTCGCATAGGTCCTTTTGGTGCGTTTGTCTCTAGGGGCATTTCACAACAGGTGTTTTTCAACACCACCCCAAACAGTGTTTTTCAACATTACCCTTGCGTCGAGTGTTTCTTAACACTTATCAGATGTCTTACCCAACAGTCTCGTATGATGTGATATTTCTCACTAAGCAAATATGATACTCAGAATTTGACTCTATGACCAACACACACACACTTAAACAATCAACTCGCTGACGATATGATGACTTTATTTTTCTTTGTGTGCTGTCTATGAGGATTTCTTTGATGAGTGATCTCTCCCTGAGAAGTTTTCGATGATGCATAGCTAGAAGACTGAGGGAATGAGAACATGTTTTCTTTCTTTATCTGCTTGTGGGTATATTTTGTTGATCCTAACTGTCATGAGCATTTATGCTGGTCCTACTTGACACTATGGATTGACAAGGTATTATCCTTAACTGTTTTGCGAGTGCGTGCTTTTAGCTATCCTGACTTTCATGTGTCTTGATACAAGCATAATCTCGCCATATCAAATTTAGGTGATCTCACTGCATTAGTCATCTTGACCTCCATGTCTTTGATGCCTAGGTGAGATTTCCACATTTCTATCTGATAAAGATCATATTCATATCCACATAGTTATGCTAGTGTGCATTGTATGATCTTATGACGCTACCAATAACGCTCGATGATGATAATTAGATGTCTATAAGCGTTGTGACCTTGCAAGTCAACCACTTTCATAGTAGCTTGCATTCTTAGGTTCATCATAGTTTAGTTTTTGCATTTTGCCTATGGAGAGAGCGCTCCTTTTCATCATTTACGGACTAGTCGGTCAACTGTGTTCATCTTCTAATTCTTCTTGATCATATCTTTCATTTCTGATCTTTCATATCACATCATTTTCTATCCATTTTCGGACTCGAAATCGAAATCCAAGTCACATTTTCAAGTTTTCTCATTCTTCTGAGCAGTTGACTGACCTTTTGAGGCATAATTTGATTTTCGATGGACTTTCTTCCTTCCTTTTCATGTCTTCCAAACTTCTAGTCTTTCATTCATATTCATTCCATTCCCTCATTTCTCATGTTTGACTGCATCTCTTTTTAGTCAGGCTGGGGCATGTTTTCATTGCCTAATGGTTAACCTATTGACCCTTACCTTCGATTGTGATTTTATTCTGATTTGATCAAATCTTTATCAATTCACTATTCTCCTCTCTACCTGATTTCGATTTCGATTCCGAGGGGGCAGTACCTATGGGATTCTCATCCCTGATTCTCTTGATTTTCCTGATTCAGACATTTTTTGTGAGCTTTTGCTCAAAATTTGAGATTCTTATCTCCCATTTTTAGACATTGATTATTGCCTAGCAGCGACGGTGATAAGTTTTGTCTAAAGCTTGATTTGCACCTAGCAGCGACGGTGTTGGTCTAAGCTTTTGTTTATGTTTTATCCAGATGTGATCCCGAATCGACCTCATATCTGAGTTGTTTTGTGATCCTAGATCGATCTCACATTTCAACTTCATTCTTTGACTACATGTGTTCCCAAATCGATCACACATTAGTCAAAGAGGGGCAAATGTATGCACCCAAAAATGGTCGCCTAGACTTTGGGCCCCATTTATTCAATTTATCAATCCTGAATCATTTTTATCAATAATCAATATTTTCAACAATATCAATCTCTTGATCAAATCCTAATTTCGATCATATATTGGATTTTTATCCTATGGGCTAACCATTTATTCTAAGTCTTTATTTGATTAAAAGGAATATTTCCTCCCCTTTCAATTAAATAAAAAGCCCCCACTTTCCTCTTATCCTAAGTTGCACAAATAAAGCATTATTCCTATTTTATAAAAAGGGAAAAAGCACTTTTTGTCTCACATGAGGCTCAAAAGTCAACACTTCACTCTCATTGGAGGATACTTGTGCACATGGATTGCTCCTCTTTCAAGCTCCACCGCTGATTAAGATCTTTTGCCTCTTAATCTCCATGGTCCATTTCTCCTCATTTCTTATAAAAGGAGAGCTCTCTCCTTCATTTGCATATCCTTGTTTTATGCTATTGTTATGCTGCAGGTTTTGGAGCTCTCTTTGAAGACACTCAAGCTTTGAAGCCTTGACATTCTTAGTTGCATTTCATAATAGTTTTGCTTTCATAGTTGCATTCATGGCATTCTTAGTGTAGATTTCCTTTTATGCAATCTCACATAGTCTAAATAGGAAGGATTTGTAATCCATTGCTATTTCCTTTCATAGATTAGATTTCTTTTCAAGCATTGCATTGTTATCATTTAGCTTAGCTTGCACATTCATACTAGTTGCATTTGCATTGCATTTCCATTTAGATTCTTGGAGATATTGGCATTGTTGCCCTTGTCTTCACTTGAATCTCTCATTGTATGGTTGACTAGCAAGGTCACCTTCTTGTAGCTCTAGCTGAGAGCAAAACTCATAGTCACTTGCAACTCCATGCATAGAGAGCTATGAGCCGCTTTGTGAGGCCTCACTCTTGAGTAACCTTGCATATAATGGTTCATAGAAGTGCATATTTTAGTGTGTACAAGTGTTAGGGTTTGGGTTACTTTTATGGGTATTGTTAGGGTTATAGGTACTATTATGGTTACAATTAGTGCTAGGGTTACAGTTTTAAGGTTAGATTTAGGGTAACAATTAGGTTCAATGTTGTGATTAGGGTTAGTGTTACATTAGTATTATAGTTATGGTTAGAATTAGGTTTAGTATAACAGACTTAACATTAGGTCTTATAAGTTTAAGGCATTTCACCTAGGGTGAAGAGTAGGGTTATGGTTATGATTAGGGTGAATAGTTTAAACTTTGGAGTAGCAATATGGTCAAGGTTACAGTAAGATTATTAATGGGACATGTAGAGTTTAGAGTTTTGATTAGTATTAGGTTTAGAATAGGGGTTAAGGTTAGTATGATGAATAGAGTGAATAGTCAAATTAGGTTTTGTGTTAGGGTGTATTGTTTAGAGTTAGGAATACTAATATGTTAACAGTTAAGGGTAGAAAAACAATTATTGTTAGAGTGAGGATTGGGGTTAGAGTTATGGTTTATCTTAAGGTTATTGTTAGGGTTAGAATTAGGGTTCTAGTATCATATTTATCCTTACCATTTCACTTAGGGTCAATGGTAGGGACATGGTTAGAGTTAACTTGAAAGGTTTAAAGTTACAAGTAGTATAATGCTAATGGTAACAATTAGAGTTAGGGTTAGGGTCAGGGGTCAGGGTTAGGGTTATGGGTAGGGTGAGATTACAGACGTGGTTAGGGATAGGATGTTAGATTTAGAGTTAGGATTAGTATCACATTTATCTAGTAACATTAAAGGTTAAGATTAGGGTAAGGGGTTAAAGTTAGGGTTAGTAATATGGTCAGGGTTACAATAAGATTACTGATGGGATGTAGAGTGTTGATTTCATATTAGTATTAGATTTAGAATATGGGTTAAGGTTAGTATGAAAAATAGGTTCAACGATCAAATTAGGTTTGATGTTTGGGTTTAATGTTTAGAGTTAGGAATAGTAATATGTTAATGGTTAAGGGTAGAAAACTATTAGGGACAGGGTTAGGGACAACATTATGTTAAGGTCTGGGGTGTGGTTAGGGTTAGGATGTAGATTTTATACTTAGGATTAGTATCATAGGTAGTGTTACATGTAGGGTTAGGGTTGGGGTTCATATTAGACTCTTCTTGATAGGGTAGTGTTACATGTAGGATTAGGGTTAGGATTAGTTTAAGGTCAGGGGTAGTGTTAGGATGTACAGTTTACAATTAGGGTTACATCATACATACTGTTACCATTAGGATTAATAGTAGGGTGAGTGTGGGAGTAAGGTTCTTGACGTAGTTAGCGATGGGATGTAGGTTTTAAAGTTAGGATTAGTATCATACTTGGTAATACAGATAGAGTTAGGAGTAGATTTGGGATTAGATTTTTAGTTAATGCTTATTAGGGTTAGGATTATTATAATAGTTAGTGTTACATTTAGAGCTAGCAATAATATAATAGGTATTGTGAGATTTAGGTCTATGGTTGGAGTAATTGGTTAGGGTAAGGGTTTGGTATAGTTTTATAATCTTGATTAGGGTTAGGCTTAGAATCAAGGTGAGAATTAGGGTTTCAATAGGGATGTGATTAGTGATGGCATGTAGGATTTAGAGTTAGGATTACTATCGTACTTAGTATTATAGTTAGGATTAGGGTTATGGTTAGAATTATATTTAGGGTTACAGTTACGGTTAGAATTAAATTTAGAATTAGAATTAGGGTTAGGGTTTGGGTAAGGTTAGTTTTAATATTTGGGTGACTATGATAGTAAGATTTATGGACATAGATAGTGATGGGATGTAGGTTTTAGAGTTAGGATTAGGATCATACTTAGTTATAAAGTTAGGGTTACGGTTAGGGTTAAGATTTATAGTTTTATTTAATGCTTATTACAATTATCTTCAAGGATATCATCTAGGGTTACTTAATGTTAGGGTTATGGTAGGTTTAATTGAATTTTACGATTTGTGTTAATGTTCTTGAAATAATGGTTACGTTTAGAATGTCTATTATGGTTAGGATTATGCTTAGAATTAGGATATGAGTTTGAGACATATTTAGCATCTCACATATTTGTGACATGTCCATTGTAATTAATTATTTACATATATTTGGCACATCCTTTTTATGGCACACATTTTAGAAAGCCATTAATATAACAAATGAAGAGTTGAACAAAAGATGTTGCAAGAAGTTAAAGTATAGTAGTACACATCACTTCAATATTAAAAACAATTTATTTTTCTCTTGTTGTTCATCAAACTTACATAGATGAAAGGGGAAATATAAGTCTCAGATACAACTATTTAGATTAAGTAAGAAGTATCAAAGTTAAAATAAGAACTAACTATATGTAAAATAGTTCGTTGTAATGATGTAAGTACATTACATAATCTTCAATGATGAAATTGGTATTGTGACCTTTATTTGCACAATGATCGTGATATACTTCTTTCATCATTGATGGAAATGCATCTACTTTTGCAAATGTCTCGCACAAAAATTTCAAAACATCTTCCATCTTCAATATTTATAGCTCTTCAACATAGACAATCGATAATGTTGTGTGCTCAACAACTTTGATCATATTTGTGCACAACTCTACAATTATTCTTGCACATTTGTCCACATCAATTTCAAAGAAATCATTCAAGGCTACAAAAGTAGTTGGGCTTGTAAGGACTCTCTCTCAAAGACATCCATAGCTTGAATTATATGTTGCACATTTTTAAACAAACATTGGGATATAGAAATAATCAAAATAAAAGTATAGATAATTTACGATAAAAAATTTGAACTCAATAATGTTTACTAATACATACTACAACACAATTAGTAAAGACACTTAGAATAAGATATTAGTTGACTTAGTATGATGAAATGTCAACAAAATCATTTTAAAAACCATAAGAAATAAAAAACAATGAGGTATCATGTTGCATTCATGATTTCAAACTTTACATGTTAGTTATAGTGGAATAGTATGTATGAATGTGTGTATTTTTTTTTAATTAATCAAAATATGGGTATCACAATATGATATGATTTTGATAATTGATACACATTGAATAAAAAGTGAACGTAATTTCCAAATATCATCTACTAATTTATTGCTTAACAAGCATTGAGGAAAATTTGCACATAATGTAGGAGAACAATTAATAATATATTTGTTTCATCTAAATTTTTAATTTCTAATTGTTCCACTATTAATTTTGCCCTTCTTCTACCAGACATTTTTCTATCAACTTCATTGTATCTTATTCTCTAATGTTCTCTTTGACTCCATTCGTCGGTGATGAAGTGATCATATTGTACATAATATTTTGGTTTTTCACTATTTTGTACAATATCGATCGTTGTACCTTCAAACCAAGCTCCCTAAAAACCCTCCTCATCAGTGCATACTTCAACCTTCATGTCAATTATGTCCTCTATTTTTTATGTCTTATGTATGATTACACAAAAACCAAAATTTCAAATTATCAATTAACCATAATCTAAAAACAACATATACTACAACATATGATTAAACAAAAACCAAACTATTTAATATGGTGACATTGCCCTCCATATTAAACAAAGTATTTTAAACATTAGTACACCTAAAAAGTATTAAAACAACTTTATTATTCTAAATAATACAAAAAATTATTAAGTTTAATAATATGGCGACATTGCCATCCATATTAAAAAATCATTTAAATAATGATCAAATAATTTAAATCTAAATAAAATTAAAATTAAAAAAAATTGATTGGAGGACATTGCCCTCAATATGGCGGCGTTGTCCTCCATATTTAAATAATTTAAAAGATTAGTGTACCTATATTAAATCAAAAATTTAAATCTAATATTTAAATCAAACTATTAAAATACAAACTAATATTTTAACAGGAAATGTAATATTTAAATCTAACTTTAGCAAAATTAATTATAAAAATATTTAGGATTAATATATTTAATTATTGAATAATATGGTGAGATTGCCATCCATAAAAATAATATATTTAAAAATGATAAAAAAAATTAAATCTAAATCAATATGGTGGCATTGCCCTCCATATTTTAAAAATTATTTCAAACATTAGTACACCTATTATATTAAACCCAAATATTAAAGTATTAAAATATAATATTTGAAAACTAAATATAAAAGCAAATAAAATACTAAAAATAATATTAACTAAAGACCAAAACACTAAATCTATAACTAAATATTTATTAAATACTAAAATACTAAATCTAAAACTAAATACAATATTACAACTAAATCTAATACTACATTTTAATCAAAATGTGATAAGAATATTTAAATCTAAATCTAAAAACAACATTTAAATCTAAATCTAAATACAAAATAGATGTCTCACCTTGATGTTTGGTTGCTTGCTTGTTCTTGAAATGGCCTTGCTCCTCAAATCTCTTCCTCTTTTGTTCAAAAGCTCTCACCTACAAAACAACAAATGAAATGGAGAAGAACCATTTTATAATTTGAGAGCATGGCTCTTTGCATTCCTTTGCCTCTTCAAATTCTTCTAAAAAATAAAAAATAAAAACCCATAAGTGGACATGCAAATCAAAACAAAACA
The DNA here is from genome assembly GCA_027943335.1 of Chamaecyparis obtusa. Lineage (NCBI taxonomy): Eukaryota > Viridiplantae > Streptophyta > Pinopsida > Cupressales > Cupressaceae > Chamaecyparis > Chamaecyparis obtusa. The sequence goes on along the minus strand of BSBK01003587.1, from coordinate 2,857,191 downwards.
AAATAAAATAAATGTCCATAAGGTCATTTCATATTATTTTAAAAAAATAAAAAAATAAAAAAATTGATGGGTGTGGGAGGGCGGGGCCACCACCCCCCATCCCCTTGCCACATGGCATAAACAATTTTTTTTTTAAAATTAAAAAAATTATCATTGAATGGGGATGCGGGGCCACCACCCCATGTCACCCCCATGACCCATGCGTCTATGCGGCTTGGAGGCGTTGGGGTTTTCTCCACGCTGCAACCACAATGTGATAGCAGACTCGATAGTGTACGTTGCTGGCCACTGTCAGCTACAACAGGGGCCCCACGGGGTATCGGTGGCGTGGGGTTTCCCTCCATGTTTAAACATTTTTTTTAAAAAAACTCCAACACCATTTGGCGTATGGAATTTATTTTGGCCTTTTATGACTTTTGTTTGCATGTATTTATTTATTTTTAGTGCATTTTTTATTTTTTAGTTAATATCATTTGGCAATTTTTTATTTTTTTATTTTTTTAATTTCAAATCAATGTGTAACTAACCCCATTTCTTTTTTCTTTACACAACATATTCCTGTGCTAGTGTCCAAACGTATGCTCCCATTGTATAGATGCCTCTTAGCATAATTAACTTATGACAAAAAGATGGTGGTCATTAGACATTTTGTTTAACAATAGATACCTTATCCATTAAATTACAAATTCATAATAAAAAATAATCACAATAGTCTTCAATTTATATTTTTTGTTTTCCATAAATGAAGTCCTATATTGAACAACAAAGTGGATGACTATAAAATTATATTGTTTATTAAAAAATGACAATACGATCAACATACTTAATCATATGTATGAAGACAATGTTTTATTATTCTTTCTCTTAATTCAAATACCACCTAGATGGAAGTAATTCTTCTAGAGTGGGAAGTCAATACCAAAATCTATTCTATTATCTCTAAGCATGAAATTATTATTTTCTGAATAAGAACTTAAACAAAAATAAACTAATATAAACCATTCAAGTCCTATCTACGAGCTCCATTGCAAACCTTACAAAACATATCAAATAAGTTACTAAATGCAAAGTAAGTTTTCTGGATTCGATTGTGTAAGTATTTTTAGCATCAACGTTTCGGATCACACTCTGTGATCCATCATCAGGAAAGAGAAAGTGCAAGGATTAAGAGTAAAAATCCTTGCACTTTCTCTTTCCTGATGATGGATCACAGAGTGTGATCCGAAATGTTGATGCTAAAAATACTTACACAATCGAATCCAGAAAACTTACTTTTCATTACTAATGGATTGTGGAAATCTTATGTTGTTAAGTTACTAAATATTTACTAAAAACCTCCATTTGGCAATCAATATGAGAATGATAGATTATACTAAAGATTCTATTTGTTCCTTTGGGGAGTTAACTAATGCTTTCATTGAACACTTTCAGCATAATATTGGGTAAAGGTGATATGAAAAAATATTAAATTGGGCTAAAGGGAACCTCTTACAATGAGAATTAGGATTTAGTGTAACGTGGATGTTGGATGATTCCATTTTCAAAGTGAAGATAAGTATTGGACTAATGTTGAAGCTTTGAGGAAAAAACTTCTCAAACTTCTAACCATTTTCAAAGTAGGTAAATTCTATTAAAAAAATGTATGTCTTGTAAAGATTTATGTAGAGAAAGCTCATCATTCTCACTTTTTACAAGGCCTAGTAGAGTGGCCTAGTAGAGTGAAAGATTAAGCATACCATCCAAAGTAGATCCTATGTCAAACCAAATTTTCTATATATAAAAAAATTAACTATGGTATTGGAACTATGTCTAAGAATATAAATCATAGTTAACACTTGAAAGGTCACAATATTAGTGAGTGAAGTAGTACCAAATTTGGTGAGAATGTCCCCAAATTTTTAGCACCATGGAAGTAAACACTTTCTAAATTCAAATTTTAATAGTTTTCCTATGGTAAGTCCCTTCAAGTTTAGTCTGTATAGAAGAATGGGAGTAAAAGTTAGTGAAAGGGAAATCTTAAGTAGTTGGCAATAAATTGAAACTTGTTCCCAAAGAAAGGACCCTTACATATATAGATGAAGAGAATATCTCAACCATTTGATCTTTATGTGCAAATATACCTTATTTGGAAGTATTCTTCAATGAAGTAGACCATGTGTTACACAAATATATGCTAAGAAATATAATTTTCTTTGAATGTCCCCAAATTTTTAGCACCATGGAAGTAAACACTTTCTAAATTCAAATTTTAATAGTTTTCCTATGGTAAGTCCCTTCAAGTTTAGTCTGTATAGAAGAATGGGAGTAAAAGTTAGTGAAAGGGAAATCTTAAGTAGTTGGCAATAAATTGAAACTTGTTCCCAAAGAAAGGACCCTTACATATATAGATGAAGAGAATATCTCAACCATTTGATCTTTATGTGCAAATATACCTTATTTGGAAGTATTCTTCAATGAAGTAGACCATGTGTTACACAAATATATGCTAAGAAATATAATTTTCTTTGAAGACCCTCCTCTAAATGGAACATCAAAATTATATCATCAATAGATAAAAGAATAACATCACAGACATTATCTAATGAATGACCCTACTTGTTAAAACAAAATCTACCTTTCTAAGAATTTGAACAAAACTTTTTTTGTTAGAAAGAATTGGTTGATTGGTATTATTTTTGTAGTTATGTAGTACATTTTATTTTAAAAATAATAATTTAAATATCTAGAATTTTAATGGTTAATATTAAATAGTTTTACAATTGACCACCTTGTCATTCATTGTGATTTTTCATTGCAAATATTAAGATTTTTCAATACCCACAACAAACAATCTCAACTTCATAAATAGTTTAACCGAAAGCAATATAAAAGATCATAAAATTTATTTCACCCACAACAAACAATCTCAACTTATTGTATGCAAAATTAGGTGAATACTATTCTAAATGATAAACTAACTATTCTAAGATTAATAAATCTATCTAATTAGCAAACTACAATGAAGAATACAATCAAAATGAAGCTAAAATAACATTTTACCTTCACCTACCATGTAGCTTGTCTCCATTGCTCTCCTGGCCTTGATTTCTTGAAGATGTTGAGCTTTCAGATTTCCAAATGAAGTCTTCTCCCAAGATGCTACCAAAGTGTGGAGATTTGATGATGAATGCAAGAAAGCTTAAAGCTTGATTATGCAACTAATGGATGGAATGCAAGATGGATTTGATGATAATATGGATACTTGATTGTTCTTAGAATGCTTGGATGCTTGGATGCTTGATTGCTTGAATGCTTGATTACAAAAATACCTATTAGCTCACAAAGGGGAAATTATGTTCCTTTTATAGATTTTTGGAGGATCTAGGCCTAGGTGGCACAATCCTATGGTGGAGAATGAAAGGTGGAAGATCCTAGGGCTAGGATTGACTTAGTTGAAGGAGTTGAGAGAAAGGGGGATGTAGTTGGAATGTGAGAGGGAGAATAGGGATGATGTTCCTCTCACATTGACATGGAGGAGAACAAGGTGGAAGGGAAAGACACATGTCAAGTGTCTCTCAAAGACCCAAGAGAGAAAGAGGGAGAGACCTTTTCCTCATGAGGACTCTTTGTACAAGTGTCCCACGAGTCACCTTTGACCCTTAGAGGTGGCTTGAGAAGCCCCTTAGGAATAGGGCATGTCTCTTGACTTGGTTTAAGAGAGGACATGTGGTCATGAGACCAAGTCCTATGAGGCCACATAGCCCTTAAGAATAGGACATGTGTGGGTGAGGATAATTACTAATAAATAATTAATAATAATTATTTATTTTAGCCAAAGTGATGTGTCAGGTGACTAAGTAAGTGAGGTGGACTAGGGAACTTCGTCATATTTAGGTGATTGTGTATTTAATTAAATCACTTTAATAAGACTAATCAGAAGACTTAGGATAGAGGAATAGACTATAGTGAATTTACTAAATAAATTAAATAATTTATTTAATAAATAGAAGAATAATTATTAATTAAATAATAAATATTTAATTAATTTATCAAGTCAATATTAATTAAATAATAAATATTTAATTAATTAATGAAGTTATTTTTAAGTGTATACACTTATTAAATAGTTTAACCAAAAGCAATATAAAAGATCATAGAATAATAGAAATAAATGACACCCAAATTCCTATTGTAATATTATTTTACTTTCTAATTAAAAAATGTAGTAATTCTTAATGTTTGCCTCATCCTTATAATGTATTTTAGATATTGTTTTGCTAAATAAGTAACAAGCTAGTTGCTAGTTTCTTAAAACTCTAATTCAAAGTGTTCTTTCACTGCAAGATTTCTAAAAAAGATCACATGTACTCTATATGCTTAATTCTAATTATGAAAACCTTTTTTTTTTCTATGATAATTGTAAATTTCTTATTACAATAAATATGTTTCCACATTTTATTTGTGCCTAAAATACATAAATATTTTTTTCCGATAAATTACTTTATGTTAACTTTTATTGATGATAGTGGAATATCTAATTGTTTCTTTGAACAACACGAAATCACAATTGATCTCAAACCAAATTATAAATGTTAAAACTCGTGACTATGTCTCACTTTTACAAAGGAAATAACCATCACAAATGTATGTATGAGTCCACAAACACGCAAGAGTGCTTAAAAGTGGCATATACATTCTAAATTTTAAAATGATACGAATAATAAAAAGTGAAACTCTTTATATAATTAATGTTTATTATTTTTTAAAACTAGTTGGATATAGTTTTTTTATAGATTTAAGAGACTACTTTAATTGCTTATGAGGTCAATAGGATGTAAATACAGTAAAAAAATAATTCATGTAGGTAATTTGAATATATAGTGCACAAAAGAAAAAATATATAATAATGTTTGTCTTTTCAAAGTTTTGAAAATTAAATTTATTCAAAATGTCTTAGTTTTGATGGGACGTGACATTTTTAAAAAATATTTTTTCCTATTTCTTATCACTCTCATGTTCAATTATAATAACTGATATGTAGTAGTTTTTTAAATAATTAATAATAAAACTAATTAAAATACTTTCAAAATTATATTGCCAAACCTTAGGCTCTAAACGCTACCAACTTGAATATTTATAAATTTTCATGAAAATATCTTTGATTGGAGAAATCTAAAGCAGTATTCTATTTTTTGTTGAATTTGTTCTATGGATTGCTCTATAAGCATTTTTGAGTGAAAGTGTTTCAAATGAAAATTCTTTTATATGAAATATTATCATAAATTATAAGCTTTTACCTAAAATCCTAGCCAAAAGACTAGAGGGGGTGTTGCCCAATGTGATCAATCCAGCTAAGACTAGTTTTGTCAAGGGAAGATATATCTTAGAGAACCTCCTTACTTGCTGGGAGGCTATGCACTAGGCCAAGAGTTCTAATCAGAATGTGACCATGTTGTTGATTGACTATGAGAAAGCTTATGGAAAAATTGTGCGGAACTTCATATTCATGATGATGAGGAGTTTTGGGTTTCCTCAAACATTTTTCCAAATGGTGTAGACATTAATGATAGATAAAAATGCTAGGGTAGAGGTTAATGGATGTAAATATGACTATTTTGAATTAACTAGGTCCATTAGGCAAGGATGCCCCTTGGATCCTACACTCTGTCATTTCAACTAATGCACTCTATTACTTCCTCAGAGGTATAACCCTCTCCTTGAGATTTCAAGGTATCACCCTCCCTAATGGAGAGGATCTCTCTAATGTTCAATTCACTAATGATACTATTATACACTAAGTTTGCACCCTTGTTTCAAGCTCTCGTAGTCTTGATAACCTAATATAACATGGGAATCATCTCCAGGTTGTGGGACCTATGCTAACTGAGATGAGACCTCCAGGTTCTAGGCTGGTTCCTCTTGGTTAATCACCTTAATTTGCATCTTAGGCATGAAAAGTAAAACTTTTGAGAGAAAGGGATAGAAGGAAAGCTTGAAGGGGAAAATGACTTGAAAGCAAACTACCTACTAGGTGATGCATCGAAATTAGGGTTTGGATCTCAGTATAGAGGAATGGAATCAATGGAAAGCTTAGGTCTAGTAGGTCACAACTTACTAAATAGGCTTGCATAAGTGTTTCATAGGAGGGCCTGAACATAAGGCACAACTTATGACCTACAAGCAGACATTCACTTCTGCAACTCGGTGTAGGATTGAGACAAGACTGTTAGGGGGCTGAAGTATACCCACAAAAACATCTAAATCAGATCAAACACAATAACACACAATTACAGAAAGTAAGAGGGATCAGGAACCCTAAGATATCACTGCAAACATCATATATTTCAATCTAATAAGAGATAATCCAAACAAGGAAGCATAGGGACATGAAGAACTATCACAAAAATACCTCTGCAATGTTTTTATTATCAATGGGAACTTTACAACTGTATAAGCTAGGGGGTAGAAATGATACCATAGATGACCCTTAAGAAAAGATGAATTTCTTCTACAATTGTCCAACTCTGAGCTCAAAAGCTCCAAAAATACAATATGTACATACTCAACTGCACGCAGGCAGGAGTCAAAAAACCTAACTAGGGTTACACATGTTTGACATAAAATAATAGCCAACCCTAACTCAAACAAATCTGATCCTAAAAGTATTTCTGCAACATCATGGCCGATCAGATATTTGTGTTTACGTGTCCATCCCTGTACCTCATTTGCTTGCGGACAAGCAACCTGGATCCATCAACCCTCCTACACGAGGTCTCGCCATGAATGCTCAAATTGGTACTCTCAGAAAGCAAGAAATGACCTGTGACAGTTGCACAGGTCTTCACATCATTTTCTCCAACTGCAATCATCCTTGAAACATAAATTTTAGCTACCCATTTTGTCGCAACTGACCATCAGATCAAAACCTAGCAAAAACCCTACAGAGAAATATTTAAAATTTGAATATTAATGGCTAACTGGGTGGCCCCACACTTTTCTTCTATCGACGGTCGTCGTTTAAATCTCAATCTCCTTTTAAAACACGACCGTTAGATCTTCTTATTTACCCAGGAACCGTTCGTCTGTAGTATTAACCTTAAGTCCACCTCGGGTTACCTTTTCCCTTCAGTCGCAGAGTCGTTTAAACCTTTAGTTGACCCCGGTTAAGTCTGGAAAACTTGAGAAACCCCTTTAGCTGCTGATTTGTGGAATACTCTTAACCCTAGGCCCAAAACTGCCACATGTCATTCTTTCACTCGCCCTTGACTACTCTGTAGGCATACACCTCGGCAAGCTCTGACACGGTCCCACTGCAGCTTAGATTCTAATCTAACGGCGGGCACATGATCTTATATGTCAGAAAGATCCCTTCAGATCATGCGCCAGTCGTAGATCTTTATTAGACAGGGACCCCTCTAAAAAATGGACCTACTGAAAATTTAGTCATCATCACGCGGAGCAATCAAATGCTTCACACATCAGCCCATCTGACAACATAGACCCACGACCTGCAGAAGGAGCATTGGATGGTTGTCGCAAGATCGCAAGGGCTTGGAAGATCCCTTGCGATCAAGCGACAACCGTAGATCTTTAGTCTAATGACACATCCACAGACCCTCTGACATGATCCCACTGATAGATCCTAGTTGTCTCTTGGGAGCCAATAGAAAACAAGCACGTCACCAGAGAAGGACCCACCCAACAGAGCCCGAAGATAAAGCAAGATCAACAGTTGTCACATGATCACAAGGCATATTCTAGGCCCTCACGATCTTGCAACCACCGTTGGATTGAAAGGAAAGGTAGCCCGCTGGGCCCTTGCTGACCTATCTCTACGCTATACTTCTCACCAACCAATCAAATGCTGCCCCCTCGGATACACGTAGCACATTTCCTGACAATGGCCCCACTGACAAACAACCCAATGACCAACCACCGATGAATCAGAAGCTGCCAAATTGAATGAGGTGGCACCGGTCCCACTGACAAGATACTGCGCTGAAGGAAAAGGAAGATCGACGATCGTCACAAGATCTCATGGAATCTTTTGAGGCCATGAGATCATGCGACAACCGTAGATCTTGAATCTTTAGCCGCTAAACAGAGATCGCCAACCCAAACGGTAACCACTCACGGGATCGCTAAATGTTAGAGCTTTGACCGCCGGGAATTGGAGATTTGGCGACTAAAGGATTTAATTGCGCACATGGAAATTGGGACCTTTAAGTTGTCGATAAAGTAACATGAAAATAGAATGAGGGGCTTAGGGTTTTAGCTTATAATAGCTACTTTTATGAATATTTTCAACTGCAGACCAGGGAGTAAAACAATTTGCAAAGGCCAGAGGGCATGGCATAAGATCATAAAATTTTCAAGGATGCTTGGCAGGATGAAAACAAATATTTTAGAATAGGTTTAAGCCAAATTTGCATGCATATAAAAATTAGGGTAACATTTTGGTGATTTCTATTGGATGTTAGTCTGCTAGACATGGAAACCCAGTGGCCTTATATATTCATTGGGCATGGGGTCATCAAAAATCAAAATTATCACAGGGAGGTAAAACTTGTGCACAGGCACTTCTTGAGAAGCAGGAAACTAACCTAGAAAATAGGGAAAGAAAATAGGGGAAAAACATACTTACAAAAATTTATAGAAAGGGATTAACCTCAAAACAGGGCTTCAAGTGGAATCCATTTACTGAGATAGGCAGGGGAACTCCTTCAAGACTTGATAGTTGAAAAGCATTAGACTCCTTGCACTCTGTTATAACAAATGGTCCACCCCAAAATGAGTCAAATTTGGTATGTCTGCTAGGCCTGGATCTGAGCTCATCCCACTTGAGGACTACATCTCCAACCTTGAAATTTTTGATCCTGGCTCTTTTGTCAAAACTCCTCTTTGTCTGAATCTAATGGAATTCCATGTCCTTCATGGACTTTTCTCTAATTTCTTCCAATTCCATGAGCTGAGCATGTCTGATCTGCAAGGGGTCCTCCTCTTCAAATAGGACATATTGAGTGGCTAGGTCCAGGGTTGGCAATTCAGCTGAGATGGACAACTTGGCCTCTCTGCCATACACTAGCATATACGAAGAATTCCCAATGATCTTCTTTGGAGTAATTCTGTCTAACCACAAGGCAGACCTAAGTTTGGTATGCCAATCCCTCTTATTGTCTTGGAGAGTCTTCTTGATTATCCTAATCAAGTTCTTATTTGTTGATTCAGCCAAGCCATTGCCCTGAGGGTAATAATTTGAACTGGTATTCAGATAGATGCCATTTTTTACTACCCACTTTGAAACTTTGAGGCCTGTGAATGCCAATGCATTATCTGATATGATGGAATCAGGAGTGCCAAATCTATGAATTAAATCATCATAAAAATTTAGGACAACACTCTCATTTGCTTCCTTTAAAGCAATTGCTTCTGTCCATCTAGTGAAATAATCTATTGCAGTAATTATCCACTTATGTCCTACACTAGATGGAGGATTGATCATGCCAATGAAGTCTATACCCCACTTCATGAAGGGATGCTCTGTTCTGATTGGTTGTAGGGGTAAGGCTGCAAACCTCTCTTTTCCTGCAAACATGGCACACTTGATGCATTTTCTCACATACTCATGACTATCCTTAAAGATAGATGGCCAATAGTATCCAGCCCTCATGATCTTAAAAGCAATAGTCCTAGGAGAAAAGTGACCTCCAGAAGGTCCATCATGAAACTCAAATAGGACATCAGCTATCTTTTCTGAATCTATGCATCTCAAAAGGGCACCATTGTGATCCTTTCTGAAAAGAACTTCATCTATCAACACAAAGGGAACATATTGCAATCTATAATACCTCCTTTTTGCTGAATCTAGGCCTGCAGGACATTGTCCTGTCTTCAAGTAATTGATCATGTTAGGAAACCAACTTGTTGCCTTGGCTTGTTCTTCTGTAGAATGCACCACCAGAGATGCATCTATTTGCTCTGATTTATTTGAACTCTCATCCCCTGCCAAATGCTCACAAAGACCTCTTCCTCTAACCAGCTTGGTAGTTTGAATATTAATGTCATATTCCATCACCTTGGTGATCCAACCAACTCTTTTCTCATTTAGGTCCTTGGAAAGAAAAAATTCTTTGACACTTGGATGGGTAACCTTCAAGTGTACCTTGCTATGGGTCAATAGATATTTGAACTTCTTAAGGCCCTTTACCACAAGTACATGTTTCTCTACAAAAGAGTATCTATGTTCATACTCCTCTAAACCTTTGCTAAAGAAAGCAATAGGCTGCTCCAATCCATCTGAATTTTCTTGGGTCAGCATTGTAGATACAACATCATGACCTCCATAAGCATAAAGGATGAAATCCTTATTGAAATTTGGGTTTAAAAGGGCAGGAGCCTCTGTTAAGGCCTCTTTGATAGCTTGGAAATTGACTCTCCCTTCTTTGGTCCAACTAAAAGCTGAACACTTCTTCAACATGGTTGTCAAAGGCTTTAGTAAATCTACAATGTTAGGCAAGAACCTCCTAACAAAATTAATCTTTCCTATGAAAGATTGGAGATTTTTCTTGTGATGTGGCAGGGGGAGCTCTAGGATGGTTGCAATTCTCTCAAGATCTACTATGATCCCTTCTTTGGATACTACATATCCCAACAATTTTCCTTCTTGAACTGCAAACACACATTTATTGGGATTAAGAGATATCCCAAATTCTCTACATCTTTCAAAGATCTTCCTCAAATGTTTGATGTGATCTACCACATACTTTGAATAGACAGTTATGTCATCTAAGTAGACCAACACAAATGTGTACATCAGGCTTTTAAAGGCCATATCCATTGCCTTTTGAAATGTAGCACCTGCATTTGACAAACCAAAGGGCATCTTTTGATAAGTCATGGTTCCCCACTTGGTTGTAAATGTAGTCTTGTATTGATCCTCTTCATTCACTAAGATCTGATTGTATCCTGAATAGCCATCCAATAATGAAAATCTCTTGGATCCAGAGACACATTGTAAAATTTGTTCCATGGAGGGCAGTGGGTGGCGGTCTTTTAGAGAGGCCATGTTAAGATCCCTGAAGTCAACACATAACCTCAACTTCCCATTCTTCTTCCTGATAGGAACAAGGTTGGAAACCCAACTAGTATGCTTAATGGGGTAGATGATACCACTTTCTATTAGTTTGAGTAATTCTTTATGCATAAGTGGCTCAAGCTTGGGATTAATAGGCCTTTGCTTTTGCCTTACTGGTTTGGCATTTGGTTCTAATTCAATAGTGTGTTGAGCAAGGGCAGGATCAAAACCCTTAAGGTCCTCATATTGCCATGCAAAAACATCACTGAATTCTTTGAATAATTGGGTATAAGCTTTCTTCTCCAATTCAGTGTTTACTTTTCCAAATTGTAAGCTCTTACCTGGTTCTAACTCTAGTTCAACACAATGTTCTTGTTGAACTACCAGGCCAACTCCACTTCTCTTAACTTCATCATCCTTGTTGAAGACAGTCTCTAAGGTGACAAGACCTCTAGGCATCTTATTGGACTTCAGTTGTATCACTTGATCACCATAGTTTTGTTCATCATTGTCAAACACTTGCAATTGACATCATTATCAAGAATAGATGGTCTGACAATCACTTTGATATGTTGTTGATCCATTTCTTTTGAAATGCTATTTGGAATATCATATTGAGATCCAACAGCAACTAATCTATCTGCATTTTGATTTAGCTTTCTAGGGATAGCAACAATATTGAAAGCACAAAAGTCTTCAATTGCATCCCAAACTCTATGTTTGTATTCTTTCAAGGTGTCATTCTTGGTTGCACTTATCCCTCTTACTTGGCTGACAACTAACTCACTATCACCATAAACTTTTAAGGCCTTAAGCCCTCTTTTTCTAGCCCACTCTAGTCCATTGACTAGACTTTCATATTCTGCAGTGTTGCTAGTGCAGGATAAACTGAATCTAAAGGCAGTGTAATACCTTTCTCCTTTTGGGGACACTAGCATAGCACCACCACCAGAACCATGTCTACTTCTAGCTCTGTAAAAAAATAGTTACCAAACCTGATTGCTCTAATCCTCTGAATCAGTGTCTTCTTTGAGGAGGCTTGGCTCTATGGATCCACTTTCTTGTATCAAATAACTTCCCAAACCAAAATCCCAAACAAGACCTTCTTGGGCCTCTGAAGCTCTTTCATCTAGTAGAATATCAGGGATACTTCCTATCTTTGTGCTTGCTTCACTAGTGGTTTGGAAGTCACTGTCATCAAATATAGGGCAATTTACATTGATGGTATTGGACACATAAGGCTCTATATGGTGTGTTGTCAATGGTTCTGACTTAATGGTGACCTTGGTCCCATACCTTGTATGAAAAAACATGTGGGACCAGTCAGAAGATAGGTAACCTCCTAACTTAGTTGTAAACTCCCTTGAAAGACATATAGCAAATAATGCAGCGAGATCTATAATATATATATATATCAAGGAGGATGGAAAAATTAGTACTAGCATGAAGGATCAGACTGGTATCCTTAGCCACACCTATAGTATTGACCGAGGATCCATCAAGTTGTGTAACCTTCTTTTGGAAGGGCTCATATTTCAGTCCTAATTGGTCAGCTAATTTCTTGGGCATTATAGTGCTAGTAGCTCCACTATCTACCATACAATTATGCACTAAAGATTTTTCAATGATTAAAGATACATAAAAGGGAGGTGGCTTTGAATTTCGACCTTGTGTGGCATTGCCTTTGGAGTTGCTACTTGGAGCCTCCCTTTCTCGATCAGTGTTAACCAACACTGGCTTTGCAGCCTCTTTTGCAGGTTGAGGAGTTGTTACTTCAGTCATGGCCCTCTTCAAAATTTCAAGCTATCCTGGAAGAGCCAAAGAGTCCCACATAGACATGGTGACATTCACCTTCTTCATGTTGTCTACAATATTAAACGGTGTCACAGTGTGTACTCTTTGTTGTGCTTTCACTATGATGGGCTCCACCTCTTTAGACTGTTGGCCTTCCTTGCTTGTGATGACAGGAACCTCCTTAGGTGTGATGGGATTAGCTTGTTGCAGTGGCTCTGCAGATGTAGTGGCCTTAGCATTAGAATCTGATCTTTCCATGTCTTGAGCTCTTCTTTTTGCTCTCGTATAGGCAACAAAATCAACTTCATCATTGACTCCATTGAAGTCTGGTTGCTCCCAATTGAAGAGAGCAGTCTCATGCTCTTGTGGTTCTTGTTGAGGCACTGACCCACTGGATGAAGCCTCTGGTTGAGCTTGTGAGGCATTCTGAACCATTAAAGCTTGGTTCATCCATCCATTTGAACATGTAGCCTGATTGTGGGGTTGATTACAAGGAAACCACCATTCATTATCCATAGCCATATTATTTTGACTAGGAACCATATCCCTCACTGGATTTGTAGAATTGAGAGGTGCAGGGTTATATGGTTGGAATGGTCTTTGGTTAAAACTTTGTCTTTTCCCTTGATACCCTCCTTGGTATGGTGGCCTATTTTGTTGATAAGGTTGTCCTTGATTTTGATATTGCTGATTAGGACCTTGGCCTTGTGACTGAAATGGTGGTCTGATTCCTTGACCTTGTTTCTTCAAATGTGTGACCTCTTTGGTTAAGGTCTGCAACAAGTTTGTCATTTCTTGCTGACTACTCTATTGGCTACTCTTTATTTCTTGTAGCTCTTGAGAGAAACTAGCTGTTAGCTCTTGACCACTAGTACTAGCCTGAGGTGCTAATATGGTGGGAATAGGGGTAAATGGGGGTACTTGTGCAGGTGCAATGGGTTGAAGGCTAGGAAAAATGGGCATTGGTGGCCTTCTAGCAATCATGCCTACTTGAATCAAATAATTTTCAGCCCTGACAGCTATGTCAAAAGCTTGGGGTAAAGTGTAGACACGTAAAATTGGACAAATACTTTTAAATTGCAAAAATCAATAAAGTTGGACAAAATCAATTAAAACAAAGGAATTATTAAATAATGATGTTAAATAATTAAATTGAAGCTTAAAAGGGCCAAACATAATATATAATTGATTTTAATCAATTAATTGTATAGTTGTTTAATCAAAAATCAAAATGAACGTATTACCCTTCCATGGCTAAATTTAATTAATTAATTGAATTAATATTCCTTATTTTCTTTCAATAAAGTGACCAACCAATGAAAATTGAGACAAAAAAGACACAAATCACTCAAAAAGTTAAATTGTCTAAAGATTTGAAACCATTTAAAGGCTTGTCCCCTCATTTGTCCCCCCATTTATGAACAATGCAAAGTTTTTTGACTCAACCATGAGATAACCATGATTACTTCACTCCACCCCCTACCCTTGGGAAATTACTATAAGTATGAGGCATTTTGGAGAGCATTTCAATCTTGGAATTTCATTTGCATAGCATTGTTACTATAGGCAATTGAGATCATTTCTAAGAGCAATTTGAGCATTTAGTATCATAATTTCATCATTCTTGAGCTAGAATCATCATAAAAGCATAGCATAAGCATAGTAGCAACATTATTTCTCATTTTAGAAGTGTCACTAGTGAGGATTGTAGCTAAGAGCTCACTTACCACTTCTATCTAGAGATCCATGGGATAATATAGATTATAATTTCAATTCTAGTTAAATTTGCATTGTATTTGATTAGATTGATGTTAGTAGATCTTAATTTCATGCAGGTGAGTAACTTCATCACACATAAAGAAGTACCACCCATAGACTGGATCATGATAGAAATTTGACCATTCAAACTTTGCAAGTAGTAAAGGAAAGCATGGTCAGCTGATGGCCTTACTGATACTGGAATTCTATTCCATGTTTTGAGGAATCTCCTATTGTAATCTATCATTTGCTCTTGAGGGTCTCTCTTAATAGTTGTTAACTCCTCAACTAGAGACAAGTTGTCTGATTTATCCTCAAAATGTTTACTTAATGCATCCCCTAACTCATCCCATGAAGTAATGGAACCAACAGTTAGCGTTCTAAACCATTCAAGAGCCTTACCTTTTAGAGAGGCTACTAATAATTTTGTGGCCACATCTTCTTGAGTAATATTGTGTATGTTGCAGATGGTGATCACATCTCTTATGTGTTCAAAAGCAATTGTCTGCCCTTCACCAGTGAAATCAGGTATAATTTTAAGTGCCACCAAGGGCACATCATGATGTTGAGCAAAGGCTAATGGACTTCCTTGATTGAATGGTGCAAAGGCAAACTGTCTAGCCATTGTAGGAGCTGGAATCTGAAGATTAACAACTATGTGAGTTGTATTTTGCTGCAGGATTTGAACCCTCTTCTAGATCTCTGGTCAGAGACCTACCTCTTCTTTTGGAATGAAAGGGAAAAGGTCTCCCTTCTGAGGTATCAGAAGGTGTTGATTGAACTCTCCTTGCAGGGGATGTTCTTTGGGTTGACCTACCTTTATGACTTCCTCTTGAAGGCAACTCTAAAAATTTAGTGGGCTTTGAGCTTCTAGTCTCAATCTTTCTCATAAACCTTAAACAAGGTTGGCCTGGATCTTTGAAATTAGTGGAGTCGCCAGATATACTTGGTAGAACAACTTCTAAAAGCTTGTACAATGCAATCTGTATATTAGAGATAGCATAACCTTCAAACAATGAACTTCCTTTGTGGTCCCACTGGGCATGCCAGAATTGTTATACACTAAGTTTGCACCCTTGTTTCAAGCTCTCGTAGTCTTGATAACCTAGTATAACATGGGAATCATCTCCAGGTTGTGGGACCTATGCTAACTGAGATGAGACCTCCAGGTTCTAGGCTGGTTCCTCTTGGTTAATCACCTTAATTTTCTTCTTAGGCATGAAAAGTAAAACTTTTGAGAGAAAGGGATAGAAGGAAAGCTTGAAGGGGAAAATGACTTGAAAGCAAACTACCTACTAGGTGATGCATAAAAATTAGGGTTTGGATCTCAGTATAGAGGAATGGAATCAATGGAAGGCTTAGGTCTAGTAGGTCATAACTTACTGAATAGGCTTGCATATGTGTTTCATAGGAGGGCCTGAACATAAGGCACAACTTATGACCTGCAAGTAGACATTCACTTCTGCAACTCGGTATAGGATTGAGACAAGACTATTAGGGGGATGAAGTATACCCACAAAAATATCTAAATCAGATCAAACACAATAACACACACAATTACAGAAAGTAAGAGGGATCAGGAACCCTAAGATATCATTGAAAACATCATATATTTCAATCCAATAAGAGATAATCCAAACAAGGAAGCATAGGGACATGAAGAACTGTCACAAAAATACCTCTGCAATGTTTTTATTATCAATGGGAACTTTACAACTGTATAAGCCAGGGGGTAGAAATGATACCACAAATGACCCTTAAGAAAAGATGAATTTCTTCTACAATTGTCCAACTCTAAGCTCAAAAGCTCCAAAAATACAATATATACATACTCAACTGCACGCAGGCAAGAGTCAAAAAACCTAACTAGGGTTACACATGTTTGACATAAAATAATAGCCAACCCTAACTCAAACAAATCTAATCCTAAAAGTATTTCTGCAACATCATGGCCGATCAGATATTTGTGTTTATGTGTCCATCCCTATACCTCATTTGCCTGCGGACAAGCAACTTGGATCCATCAACCCTCCTGCACGAGGTCTCACCATGAATGCTCAAATTGGTACTCTCAGAAAGCAAGAAATGACCTGTGACGGCTGCACAGGTCTTCACATCATTTTCCCCAACTGCAATCATCCTTGAAACATAAATTTTACCTACCCATTTTGTTGCAACCGACCATCAGATCAAAACCTAGCAAAAACCCTGCAGAGAAATATTTAAAATTTGAATATTAACGGCTAACCGGGTGGCGCCACACTTTTCTTCTATCGACGACCATCGTTTAAATCTCAATCTCTTGTTAAAACATGACCGTTAGATCTTCTTATTTACCTAGGAACCATTCATCTGTAGTATTAACCTTAAGTCCACCTCGGGTTACCTTTTCCCTTCAGTCACAGAGTCGTTTAAACCTTTAGTTGACCCCGATTAAGTCTGGCGAACTTGAGAAACCCCTTTAGCTGCTGATTCACAGAATACTCTTAACCCTGGGCCCAAAACTACCACATGTCATTCTTTCATTCGCCCTTGACTGCTCTGTAGGCATACACCTCGGCAAGCTCTGACACAGTCCCACTGCAGCTTAGATTCTAATCTAACGGCGGGCGCATGATCTTATATGTCAGAAAGATCCCTTCAGATCATGCGCCAGTCGTAGATCTTTATTAGACCGGGACCCCTTTGACAAACGAACCCACTGAAAATCCAGTCATCACCATGTGGACCAATCAAATGCTTCACACATTAGCCCATCTGACAACATGGACCCACAACCTGCAGAAGGAGCATCGGATGGTTGTCGCAAGATCGCAAGGGCTTGGAAGATCCCTTGTGATCAAGTGATAATCGTAGATCTTCAGTCTACTAACACATCCGCAGACCCTCTGACACGGTCCCACTGACAGATCCTAGATGTTGCCTGGGAGCCAATAGAAAACAAGCACGTCACCAGAGAAGGACCCACCCAAGAGAGCCCATAGATAAAGCAAGATCAATGGTTGTCGCATGATCACAAGGCATATTCTAGGCCCTCGCGATCTTGTGACCGTCGTTGGATTGAAAGGAAAGGCAACCCGCTGGGCCCCTGCTGACCTGTCTCCATGCTATACTTCTCACCAACCAATCAAATGTCACCCCCTCGGACACACGTAGCACATTTCTTGACAATGGCCCCACTGACAAATAGCCCAATCACCAACCGTCGACGAATCAGAAGCTACCAAATCAGATGAGGTGGCACTGGTCCCACTGACAAGATACTGCACTGAAGGAAAAGGAAGATCGACGATCGTTGCAAGATCTCATGGAATCTTTTGAGGCCATGAGATCATGCGACAACTGTAGATCTTAAATCTTGATTTGGCTGCTAAACAAAGGCCACCAACCGAAATGGTAACTACTCGCGGGATCGCTAAATGTTAGAGCTTTGACCGCTGGGAATTGGAGATTTGGCGACTGAAGGATTTAATTGCGCACATGGAAATTGGGACCTTTAAGTTGCTAATAAAGTAACATGAAAATAGAATGAGGGGATTAGGGTTTTAGCTTATAACGGCTACTTTTATGAATATTTTCAACTGCAGACCAGGGAGGAAAACAATTTGCAGAGGCTAGAGGACATGGCATAAGATCATAAAATTTTCAGGGATGCTTGGCAGGATGAAAACAGAGATTTAAGAATAGGTTTAAGCCAAATTTGCATGCATATTAAAATTAGGGTAACAGATACAACTATATTTTTGAAACTACAGGAAGATAACATGGAAGCCTTAATGAACAAATTAGATATTTTCTACAAAACATCAGACAGTAAAATATCTATCCAAAAGTTGGTCATGCTAGGGTGAGAAGACTATCCTCCCATGTGGTTTCATATGTTCTCACTTGTCTAGAGTGGACCCAACCATATAGTTAGATATATTGGAATACCTTTTGTTGTCTACTCGAACCTCAAGGAGACGTGGAATTGGTTGAGAGAGAAGGTGGAGAAGAAGTTTCACAAATAGAAGTATAAAAATCTCTCTTACTAGCAGGTAGACTTTAGGTCTACCACAAAATCTTATCCTCCTATAATATTTACTTTTTCTCAGCTTGGCTCTTTAGCTAGTACCAAATCAACTATCTATAGAAGATTATTAGAGACTATCTTGTGTCTGATGGAAAAGGGACTAAGAAGAGACATGGGGTAAAATGGGAGTGGTATTTGACGAGAAAATGTAAAGGAGGACTTAGACTAAAAGATCTCATAACACAAGGCATTACCCTTGAAACCAAGTGGATATTTAAATACCTGCAAGGTATGGAACCATGGAAGGTATTGATAAGAAATAATATCAGTAATGATGTCCCCCTAAAAGGTCCTTCATGGAAAGGTCTAGAATTTTGTGATCTTATTACAAGCATCTTTCTAGTTAAAGTCACGTGATCCAATGTATTCAAATCTATTTGAAAAGGTTGGGAACTTGTAAGAAAAATCATTTGCCAAAATGACATTATTTTAGGATAATTATATATGTGTAGAAAGATCCCCATGGTGGAATTTGATGCACAAAGGTGTAAGCCCTTGGTGCTATTCCAAGGCTTCTCCACCAAGCCATGTGCTAAAAAGGGCATCACATGTTTTAAAGACATTATAGTGGATGAAAATTTGTTGGGCTAGGAGGAAGTGAAGCAATAATTTTACATTCCCCAAGTGCATTGGAGAATCTATTTGGTTCTCAGAGATGCCTACTCAACCTTATCCCTTCCCAAAAAATGTTATGTTGATTCTAAATGGTTCTCCTCCTATAGGTGGTCAGATGGATCATTTTTACATTGTATTAAATCCAAAAATATGTATGACTTTCTCACATACAAAGATGATGTGTTCACTCACATTAATTCTTGTTGGAATATTAGCCTTGATAATAACTCTCGAAGGAAATTCTTTACTAGCCTTTGGGCTAATCAGGTAGAGCCTAAGGGAAGGTCCCCATGTAGTTGCTAAGCTTATTTTGGCTGGTAGCCACTTCTCAACGTTGTTAACATCAATTTATGGAGCTGGTGGCCCCATGGATAGAAAAAAATCTAGTTATTTTTAAGCACTACTTTAAATAAAAAATTTAATAATATTTGTTGCAAATAAAAGTTTGAAGAATTTTTTTAGGAAAATAGAAAGGAGAGAAAAAATATGATGAAGACATCTAACATTTTTCCAATAATCAGTTGCTGCTTATTTTCAGCCCCCCCTTTTTTCAATTCTTATTTTTAATTTTTAAGCAGCTACTACTACATTAAAATAGGAAAAGGTTCCAATCTAGATCCTTTCTCCCTAATAAAAAATTTACACGCGAACACTCATGGTGCTTAAAATTAAGTAGAGAATGTAAATAAGGAACCGCATGGGAGCATGGGGTAAGAAAAAATGTTTCATGTGGAAACTCATTCTAAATAGATTTCCTATTAAGAAGCCTACTAGAGAGATGTTAAGGTTTTAGGATCATTGCAAATGTAATAGCACTATCTGATTGTATGTGTTTTCCAAATGCACCGATCTCTTGTATGTATACAACGAAAACACAAGAGACATGTCCCTTCATGGGACATGTCTATTCATTAATCTAATTTATTAATTAACTATATAGTTATTATAAGAATAAATATAGATTAACAATATATATATGCATATTAATATATAAAATAATATCAATTATTATATATATTTATATATATATATATATATATATATATATATATATATATATATATATATATATATATATATATATATATATATATATATATATATATATATATATATATATATATATATATATATATATCGTGTGGATTGCCTCCATCAACGATTCTATCCACAAGATCTCATGTGGATTGCCTCCATCGGCGATTCTATCCACAAGCTCTTAGGTGGATTGCCTCCATCGGTGATTCTATCCAAAAGCTCTCGTGTGGATTGCCTCCATCGGTGATTCTACCCACAATAACTCAAGTGGATTGCCTCCATCTTCGATTCTATCTACAATCTCTCAAGTGGATTGCCTCCATCGGCAATTCTATCCACAAGCTCTCATATGGATTGCCTCCATCAGCAATTCTATCTATAAACTTGTGAGCTTTAGTGTGAATTACCTCTATCGGTGATTCTATCCACAAGTTCCCAGGTGGATATCCTCAATCGGAGATTCTATCCATAAGCTCTCGTGTGGATTGCCTCCATCGGTGATTCTATCCACAAGCTCTCGTGTGGATCGCCTCCATCGACGATTCTATCCACAAACTCACGAGCTTTAGTGTGGATTGCCTCTATTGGCAATTCTATCCACAAGTTCCCGGGTAGATTGCCTCAATCAGAGATTCTATCCACAAGTTCTATCTATTATGATCGATTTCAGCCATCACAAGATGTATATCACAATAGAAGGTCAAGTTATTGTAAGATCGTCACCTTACAATAACTTTTTCAAATGCAAGTGATAATCATTTGGAAGTCGTCACTTCCTCATGATTTACACAGGGGGCAGGCCCATTAAAAAAATTCATGATTCATTAGTATAATAATCAATTATATCAAGTTTACCTCATAAATGTTTCACCTTCAATAGTGAACTCCCTCTCAATCAATATGATCAAGATTGTCACTAGTTGACTGAACCATCTACTCCCTCTGAAGCTCAAGTTTATCAACTTATTGACCTCTTTTGAAATATCAGACTCCCTTTACATCTAGTATCAATCATCAATTTGTTTGCAAGCATCAAGTTCTTTCTCCCTTGGATTTAATTATCTTGTGCTTCTGTCCTGAAGGTATATCAGAGAGAGATTACAAATAGCTCACTAAACTATCTCGATCGTAAATACCTATGATAGAAGCATACACTATTTTACTAAGCAATAGTATAGCATGAATTACAAACTCAAAAAATTATGTGCATTAATAAAACATGAAATACTTATCTTTTAAATTTCAAGTATTTCATTCTATAAGGTGAGCCCATATAGAAAATATTATACAAATTCACAAAATGATGTCGTCATTCTTGAACATTAGTATAATTATTTACATGACTTTTCTTGAATATCCAAAGGTTCTATACACTATGAAAACCTTCAATTTGATTGAATCTCTCTTCAAGTGGTTAGGCTTTTAAAGAAGGAACCTCGCTCTTTTATAGATTTTTGCATAGACCCATACACAGTCGGTCATAACTTTTGAATCTGACATTTTCTCTCCAATCGCTCCAGTGCCATTCTTCTAAATTTTTTTATCACCAACATATCCAAAATTCAGAAAATCCAACTGTGCATTTGTGAGATATGGTCCTTGTATTGAGACTGTATTTTATGTGACAGTCACACATTCACCATCAACAACCTACTCTCTTACATCTGCAACTTGGCTCTAATACCATGTTAAGGTTTTAGGATCATTGCAAATGTAATAGCACTATCTAATTAATTATCTATATATATATATATATATATATATATATATATATATATATATATATATATATATATATATATATATATATATATCAATTATTATATATATTAATATATATATGTATATGTAATAAATCATTTCTCGTAATAATCATATAGTCAATTTTATTTATCCGACTGATGCTACATACATCAACAAGAGATGAATGAATGTATATTTACAGAACACCAGAGACCTTGATGCATCTATTTTATGAATGCTTTTTTTTTGCAAAAGAGATCTGGGGTATTTTTGGGATTTCCATTAACAACAATAAATTTCTATTATGGAAGTGGTCTTTAGTTATATCTAAAGCCTTAGGAAAGAGTTTAACATCTTTTGGTCTTGTTTTTCAATTGAAATCTTGTGGCTCATTTGGAAAATTAGAAATGAAAATCTTTTCAGTAGAAGGAATAAGACCCTTACTGAGTCTCTGAGGAGGCTCATTTGGTATAATGTTGAAATGCAAGTTATAACCATTCTTAAGCTAGTAAGAACAAATTTTGAGAGGCTCCTTCAAGACGAAACGACTAGAGTATTCAAGTGGGAAATATCCCATGGGTACACTTGGACTAGGAGAATTGAGACGAGAACCTCGTTTGAGGTTCCACTCTACAGTTTCATGGCATAAATGAAGGAGTAGAACAATAGGAATGCATTCCCACCTAGTACAGAAGATCCTGAAGTAGTTGTTCTGCTCATAGTAGTACCAGGACATATTTTACCTATGGAAAAAGTTGTTGAACATCCTTACAATGATTACATTTTGCAAAACAAAATATTATGTTGTTATGTTGGTCTAGTTGGATGGACAATGTGGGTAGATAGAGCTGAATTATAAAATCTGATAGTCATAGTTAGTATTTTGGTATAACTGTCCCGGTATATAATGCAATAGCATATTGTATAAGGGTTTTAATAGCTATTTATAGAGTCCTATGATACTTTATAAAATTTTTTTATCTAATGGTTAATCTTGTAAACATGTAATTCCAAACAATGATACTCATGTAATGTTTTGCAAAATGATAAGTAATAGAAAATATATATACATACATTGCCAAACCTTAGGCTCTAAACACTACCAACTTGAATTTGATTGGAGAAATCTAAAGTTGAATTTGTTCTATGGGTTGCTATATAAGCATTTTTTAGTGAAAGTGTTTCAAATAAAAATTCTTATATATGAAACATGAGATCTATGGTACACGGTGCATTTTGGGCTGAATTTTGGAAAGCACCTTCTCCTTTGAGAATGTGTAGTGGAATGAAGACACGTGGCATCTCTTGACTTATGGTTTAATTAAGTGTCAAAGCAAACTATGTTTTTCAAGAAATACTTACTAATTGCATTGTATTGTACATAAAAATAAAAAATCAATTAATTAATTAATGTTCAACCAGGATGATCGAAGATCGACGACTTAAGATGCATTTCGGATCGAAGTTGTGAGGGTTACAAAATTTAGTAGCCATCATCAAGAAAAGTGACACGTGTCACATGAACATCTATGTGTCAATGTTGAGGGACCTTCAACAACTGCCAACAAATACCTATTATCGTCGATTCGTCTGTTGGATTATAATAAATCGACAATGTATGTTGTATTTTGGGTGAAATGTGGGCACGATACACATGTTTTCCAAACTTCGTCAGGAAATGAAATATATGTCATTTATAAACATTTAATTAATTATAATTAACTTTGTTTTGGGGAGAGGTTGAAAATAATTAAAGTCTTAGAATCATTCTGGAATAGCGACACAAATGATGGACAATAAATGATAAACATTTAATTAAGACTTTAAGTATAGTTAAAATCTAAATTTGGTGAAACATCTAATTAATCGTAATAAACATTTTATTAAGTGTAATAAGCTATTAAGATGAAAGATTTATTTTGGGCAATAGTTGTAAAGGATTAAAAAGTCTTCAAGAACATTTCAGAAAAGTGACACATGTCACATGTGACGCGCCATTTGTCAGTCTTCATAAAGACGATGCAAATCGTAATTAATAATAATTTATAGACTTTTAACACAACTGTACAAATTGTGCTCTTTCGAATTCAAATTTTTTGAGGGTTTTGAAACTAAGTTTTTTAATTGTAACACCTATTGGAAATAAGAATGAACTCAAAATTGCAAACAGATCAAGTTGAGGAGATCACAAAGATAAATTCTTGTCCTAAGATTTTAAATTCTAGCCCTGGTCAACTTATGTTTATGATTCATAATGCCTACTTATCTATACTTTGACATAATTTCCATAATTTCCAACTTCCTTTATCAACCTTTTAATTTAATTGGGATGTTCATAGTAATTTTACTCTTCTTGTGAAATAGGGGGCTCGACACTTCTATATATATCTTATTTTTTGATAGTCACCATAGACCTTACTCATTTTGTGGATACTATATCCTCGAATTACAGTTTTCCTTTTTCAGGCCTTCTTCTATTCCTAGGTTTTCTAATTCATCTTCCCTTTGGTTGCCTTCTTGATATATATGGTTAATTATGATCTTATCAAAGGATTACCATAATTTGATTGCTTTTGATAAGATTGAATCTAACCTCCAATTCGAGAGGGGTCCTTTTCTTAAGGCATTTATGATAATTGTAGAGTCCCCTTCTATTTCCAACTTTTAGCAACCAATGCTTTTACATAAAGCTAGGCCTTCCACTAGAGTTATTAATTCTACCCAATGATTGGTTTCTATTCCTATGGATTTTGCCACATTCGCTATCTTCTCACCATTTGAGTTGTGGACACTACATCCTATACCTACTCTACTAGGATTTCCTTGAGATGCCCCATCAAAATTAAGTTTAAACCACCCATTTTTGGGGGGTATCCACTTACAGTTTTCCCACTTCTTGGATGTAATGTCTCTCCCCTGTCCCACATAAGGAGGAAGTTTTAGACCTACCCATTTTCCTCTCATTTTTTCATCCCAGTGTGACATCTTTGATTCCTTTTTCTACGTGTTCATAACCCAATTGTTGGTGAGTTCTATGATTGAGGATTCAATCTTGTTAAGGAGTTTCTTTACATCCATCTTCTGATCTCAAAATATCCTCTTATTGCACTCCTTCCAGAGTTCCCACAAGACAATCGTGGGGTTGGAAATCCATAGTGAGCCATATATTCTTTTTTTTTAGGAGAGGCCATGCTTGAAGCATTTCTGTGACTATTCTCGGAAGGTTGACGTCCAACCTAATTGTGAGCATAGCAATGTCCAACATTGTCTAGAGAATGGGCACTCTAGAAATAAATGATCAATGCTTTCTTCCTCATTTTCACATAAAGGACATCTTCTTGGACCCTGGTAACCCATTTTCCTAAATCTTTCAGTTGTTAAGACCTTTATGTCCAAACCAACCAAGTAAAAAGTCCTTCTTTGGGCAAGCAGGCCTTGTTCTAGCATAAAGTAGTAGGAAGAGCCTCTATTGTGTTGATCTGTTTGGATCTCAAAAGTTTTTATCCTTCCTTCGAGTTGTATTCCCCACTTTTACTTCCATCCCACATCAACTTGTCCTTTCGTAAATTGAAAGTCATTTTCCTTTCTGCCAAAATTCTATTCAAAGCTTTTTTTCTGAGAAGGGAAGGTTTATGTCTTTAAAATCTTTCCACTTCCATCCCATCCTATCTTCCTCTAAGGTCACATATTCTATAACTCTCTTCTCCCATCGGGCTTCAAGAATACTTCTTGACTGGACCAAGTCAACTTCAGTCTCCATAGTTTTATAACCTCCCCAAGAATCTTGCCAAAAAAGAGCTTCCCCTTTCCCGAGATTCCATGCCATTTTTTCCTGAATCATTGATCTACAATCCATCATAAAGTTCCAAATCTTGGACCTCCTTGGAGGTGTTTTCTCCCTAAAAATTTTAATAGGATCAGAATCACTTAGATATTTCTTTGCTAATATTCTAGCCCATTTAAGATGGGGATTTCTGAACATTTTTCAAACTAGTTTGGCTCCCAAGGATTTCCCTTGGAGTTTGATGTCCTTAATCCTTGCTCCCCCCTCATCTTTTGTCCCTTGTTTCCTTGGAGGCAATACATGATGGTTGATAAATGGGTTGTGATGAGAAGATAGATTGGATCATAGTGGCTCTGTCAGCTGCCAAGAGCCATTTTCCTTTCCATGACTCCATTTTTTTCTTATTTTTCTTAGTTATTTGATCACATAATTTTGTTGAGCGTTTCTCAATGTCTAGAGGAAGTCCTAAGTATTTGCAAGGAAGATTTCCTTTGTTGAAATTTATAATATGGCATATTTGTTGATCTAAGTTGGGATGAGTATTAAAAAAGAAGATCTCCAACTTCTTCGGGTTAATCTCTTACCCTGATGCCTTAGTATATTGACTTAGGATTTTTTTGTATGCTTTGGCTTCCTTTATAGTACTTTGCCCATATAACATAGTTTCATCCAAAAATTGCTAGAGAGTAGTTGGATCTAGATCATTTGTAATTGTTCCTTCATTCTGGGCATTGTTTATTAATCTTTCCAATGCTTCTGCCATCAGGATAAAAAGAAAGGGAGATATTGGGTCTCCCTGTCTGAGTCCTTTATTGATCCCAAAAAATCTTTTGGGTGACCCATTCACCAAAATTGAAAATTTAGGGGTAGATATACATTCATAGATCATGTTAACCCACTGTTTAGCAAACTCGGAGGCTTCTAAGCACTTTCTTTAAAAACTCCACTCCACCCTATCATAGGATTTTTTAATATCTAATTTGATTAACATACTAGGTTCACGGTTATTTTGAATTGAATGAATGACCTCTTGAGAAATTACTACCCCATCATATATAGATCTTCCCGGAACAAACCCTGTTTGTTCTTCACTGATTAGGATGGGGAGTAGTTTTTGGATTATGTTCGCCATAGTCTTAGTAAGTAATTTGCAGAGAGTGTTGTAGAGTGCAATAGGTCTAAAATCATTGAAAGTTTCTGGACACTCCTTTGGGATCAGAGCTATGAGAGTATTGTTTACTTCTTTAAGAAGTTTTTCTGAATTTCTTACTCCCTCTAATGCCTTTGTTACCTCTTCCCCTATAAAGTTCCATCATTTCTAGAAAAAACATACCAGAAACCCATCAAGCCCTAGAGATTTGTCCGGATTCATTTACCTAAGGGCATCTCCTACTTCTAGAATAGTCAATATTCCTAGTAGTTTTTATTTTGTTCAAGGGAAATTAGCCTTGGAATATTTTTTATAATGTTTTCCCGTGCATATAGATTCTCTAAACCTTTGCTATTGAAAATTTCTTCAAAATACTGAACAACTTCCTTTGCAATCCCCTCAGGATCCTCAATTTTTTCTCCTACATTATATTTGATGGATGTTATCCTATTAACTAATCTTCGTTGCTTGGTGCTATTATGAAAGAATTTTGTGTTTCTATCCCCTACCTGTAGCCAAGATTCTCATGATTCCTATCTCTAGAATATCTCTTCTTTAGCTAACACCTTCCCATACTCTTTTAGCAGTTGCTTTTCATATTCGTATGAGGCAGTATCCATCCCTTTTGCTATTACCTTGTCATTTATCTTTTCCAAATTTCCTCCAAACTTTTCTTATTCTCAAATATGTTTCCAAAGTGTTTAGCATTCCAATTCTTAAGCTTTTGTTTAATGATTTTAAGTTTATTTACCACTTGGTAGAGTTTTGACCCAGCTATCTCTATTTCTCTCCACCATCATTCAATCATTTCCAAAAAACCATCAACCATAAACCACATCTTTTCAAATTTGAAAGGACAATTGTTTGGTCTCTTGTCCATCAAGATCCTAAGTTCCTCTAGAAAATCATCTGAACCAAATATAGGCTTAACTTCTGATCGCATAGTGAAAGGTATCTCTGACAAATTTTCACTAAATAGGAATCTATCCAGTTTTTCCACTATGAAGCTTAACCCTTTTCTTTGATTACTCCATGTAAAGTAGTATTTGGATGTTGTTATTTCTAAAAGTACAGTCCTATTTATCCACTCATTAAAGCCCTCGGCTACTTTTGGAAGTTTATGTATCCCAACCCACTTTTATGAGGTTTTAGTAATAGAGTTGAAGTCCCCTCCTCGAATAGATACCTCGCCTTTATATTCTACCAGTTTATCTTCAATTTCCTTCCATACTTTCACCTTCTCCATGTTGCAAATGGGACCATAAACATTGAAGATCCTAGAACTTAACTTTATTTGGGAACTTCTAACTAAACCATAGCTCCAGTTTACATGGTCTTCAATTTCTGTGATGCTCACAACTATAGGATCCCAAATAAAAACTAGACCCCCTAAAGCTCCCCTAGTCAGAGAACCCTAGATTCCTAAAACCTAGTTTTTTCCTTAAATTGGCTATATCCCTATTATCTAGCTTGGTTTCTTGAAGCATTAATTTTTTTTGTTTTTGTATTTGATATGCAGTGTTTTAAGATTTTTTGCTTGTTGGGGGCATTTATTCCCCTAACATTCCATGTTAGGACATTCATTGTGATTTGGGAAGGAACTTCCTTGTCCCCGCATTAATGATTTCAGGTAGTTTGGTCTGTCCTTCTGCACCCCCATCCTTTATTCTCAGTTCTAAAAGAGATTGTTTTCCTCTCTTTTTGTTTTTTTTAGCACAATCAAGGGTTCTCTTTATCGGATGTGTTGCAACAATTCCCAATGATTCATGTTCTTTCTATTCTAAAATATCTAGATCCATTAGAAATTGCTCTAATTCATCTTTCTTCAGTAGCTCTTCTCCTTCCAAACTTCCTCTTTGTCACAGATTTTATCCAAAAATTGATCCATAAGATATTTGACCACAAAATCGCATAGATGTTCAGTGATAATCCTAACTTCCTCCTCCACCCGAGTTGGACTATTTGGTCTCTCTCCTAAGGGGCTAGTTGATCTAAGTATTCCCTCCCTGACCACCTCTTTTTGGAAATGCTCTTCAGAAGGAAGAAACGTGTCATGATAACTCTCAACTAAGTTCTTTTAGATAGATTTAACTTTTAAACTTTTAATCATCCCAACCTTTTTGTGTGACCTTACCCTTGTGCATTTCATATTAAATGTAGAGTGTGTGACTGTGAAATTGGAAATAGTGTCACAGTGTGACAGTACCCAATTGGAATTTGGAAGTCATACGGGCTGAGTGGATCACAGTTAAAGAATGATGGTGATAAGACATTCACTCTGCAACATTATCCACCATCCACATAAACAACTAACCAGTTGTAATCGACGATCATGGTTATGGTGTAGGTTACGCTTTGATATGTGCCATCATTCTAATGGCTTCTTAGAGAACTTTGTTTCCTTCAAGAAATTGGGGCCCAAATTAAACTTCAGCCATTGATCTAGGATCATCAAACGGTCTCAAATAATACATTTAGCATTATAAAATGATGGATGTTAGGTTACGTGTCGATCTAACTAGCTGCACTTATCGATACCAACATGTTGAGTCTGCAAACAAGTTGGCAACAAATAAAGGTGATACTCGTTGGTTGTGATATTACATTAATTAGATCTCTGATAAATTTCCATTTGGCATTGGCCCACATGATGAGTCCCGACTCTTGAAAATCACCAATAAAATATTTATTTTTCCTATAATTAACAAAAGATTAGCCAATAAAATAAATAAATTTTCATACGGTAGATAAAATTCGTTAGTACAATTATTTTTTTCCCTTCAAAACAAAATCTTTTGCCTCATAAATTACAATTTTATTTTATTTTTTATTTTACATCAAAAGAAAAAATTGCCTCATACAATATATATTTTCCCTCACATTAATGTATTATTCACTAGGATTTTATGAAATTTTCATACGACGGGGAAAAAATCGCCAATACAAACTATTTTATTTTCCTATTTTGAAAAAAAGATTCGCCTTCATTAAGAAAAAATTCCCCCTAAAATAATGTAGGATTCGCTAGGATTTTTCACCTTTTCCTCGGAGGGGGTTTCTTAAAGTTATCCCTGTTTAAGACTAAAATAGAAATTAGTTGGAGTGTGAGTACTCTTACTAAGGCCCTTAAAGGAAAACATGTTCTAGAAAGAAGTTTGCAATAGATTATATGATTTCTTTTTCCATGTTTTCTTTGTTTTCAATTAGTAGGCTTTCTTGATAGGAGCATGTTTGTAGTAATGACTGCCTTGATAAAACCTTTGGAGCATTAATGGAGCTTAACACGAGGAATATGAAATCCTTGTCAATGATAATTAGGAATGCTTAACTTGAGAAGTATGTAATCCCTACAAGTGAAATTCAGGAATGTTTTCTGCTAATAGAAGTTTAGGGGTAAGTATAGGAATTGTTGTTTTTGGATTATGGAGAAAGCAGCATGGTTTACTTGTAATTAGAAATCTAACATGCTTTTGTATTTTTGAGATAATTATTTATGTATTTAAGCTACCTTTTAGAAGTAGCTTGTAAAGTAGAATAAGGTAAATGTAAATATTAGAATGTTGGAGTATTGGTAAGAATTAGTTTTAAGGATATTTCGAGTATTATATATGTGATCTCTAACCATTAACAAAAGAGATATTTGGCAAATGGTTTCGATGTTGGTTTTTACTTTGTGCACAAGCTAGGGTGTTCTTTTGGCTAAAGGAATTTGGGGCAAGAGGGAGAGTCTTGAAAATAGTTAGTTGTTTCGACATGGATGTGGATTTATCTCATTATTTGGTTTATAAAGGATGTAAAAGGACTAACCGGGTGGTGGTCTGTATCTGGTTAAATTAGGACAATTGTAAAGATGTACTCTAAGTTATTATTTTCTCTCAATAGGACATTTGTCCTAACAACATTTTCTTTGGACCATATGGTCCCGGGCCAGACTAGCGGTTTTCTTCTCCGTTCTTTCCTACCGGTGCCCACATAGAACAAAATTTTTGGACTTTTTATTTCTATTTTATTAATAAAATTATTTGGCTACAGCCGTTTACCTATCAAAATAAATAAATTCTTTTATATGAAATATTACCATTAATTAAAGATTGTGTACATTTTAATATCAAATTATACCCAACTTAATAAAAATACAAGTGAAAGAGTTTCAACTAAAAATCTTTGTGTCATAGAGGTGCCAAGTAGTTATAGATGAAATAGTTGCAATCAAATCTATTTTTCTTTCTCAAAGTACAACATAGCTTTAGGCTTGGACCCATACATAAACACAAGTACTTTAGTACCATCAAGAGATCTTGTCAATGACTATATATATATATATATATATATATATCCAATCCAATCCAATCCAATCCAATCCAATCCAATGAATTAATGTATACAAAATGACAAAATTGCATGTACCACACATATACTTTAGTATTGTTTTTATTGTAAGCAAATGAATTTTATTTGGATTTTGCATAATTCTTGATGGTAAACTTACAAGGTACGTGATATTAGGCCTAGTGATAGTAAGATACATAAGACTACCAAAAAGACTTATATGTGTAGTGTTGTATTTATCCTTTCATTAAGTTATCTTTGGTTAACTTCTAATTCACATTCAAGAGTGTTTTAATTAGGTTACACATTTCATTCTAATCGTATCAAGTAAATCAACTTCATACTTTGCTTGCGAGATAAAAATTTCATCATTCAAGTGTCTTTATTCCATGAAATTAATGCATCAAAACTAAATTTATAATTTGAATTCATTTCTAATGACATTCATGAATTCATCTATTAGTACTTCACTATTGCTAGTGTAAATCAAATTATAAATGTACAAACATACTATACTAAAACATTAATACTTATGGATTTTCTTGTGAGTGTAGGTTTACTTACATTCCTACTAAAGTTATTTTTCTAAAAATAACTTTAATTATTCTACAATAATATCAACTCTTGGTACTTTCTTGAGTCCATAAAGAATCTTTTCTAACTTATAATTTTTTTGTTCTTGTCATGCAACTTAATAACTTGGTGGCGGTACTATAAACACATTTTCATTCAAGAAACCATTAAAAAGGTTAATTTAACATCAAACTAATATACCAAACACTTAGATTGTGATGTTCATGTCAAAACAAATCTTATGGTATCCAATCTCAATATAAGAGCATATAATTTATTATAGTGTATACTAGGTTGTTGTGAGAAGCCTTTAGCTACCAATTTTACTTTGTGTCATTCAATAGATCCATGTCAAAAAAAAGGAGGATTAAGAACTCCACAAGCATCTTGAAAATCACGAGCAAGCAAAAATGTTAACAATTCCCAACACAATAATAGAGACACAAAAACCTTGCTACCATTTGACATAAAATTCCACTTAATGATTTTAAGTGAATATCACTACTACCTCTCATAGCTTGAGCTCAACCACGATCCCTGGCAAGAGCCAAAGTTAGAGTTGTTACTCACCTTGTATAGGAAAGGTCAAATCCATTAACTATTTGAGTGACGATGAGAGACTAAACCTTTTGTCTATGTTAATAGGTGTCTAATCTATTTGCTAAGTTGGATGATTCTAAATGAACTGATTAGAGATAAAGTCTTTTTGAAGCAAGGAATTGGCATCATAAGATATCAGACTAGTATTGTATCTCAAACAAATTTGGTAGAATATATACCTTTCACAAGATTGGATCATACTTATCGCAAAAAAATTAGACAAAAACTTATATTCATATATTAAGTAGCTAATTGATTATATAGTTTAATATAAAACCCCTAAAAAATAGTCCAAACCTTGATCAAATGAACATCAGACATATATAGCTATTTGAGTGAAAATGAGAAACTAAATTTTTTGTCTATGTTAATGGGTGTTTGGTCTACTAGTTAAGTTGAATGATTTTGACTATCTTGAATAGAGACCAAGTCTTGTCGAATGCAAAGGAATTGACATCATAAGAGATGAGGCTGAATCGAATTGCAAAAAATTAAGATTGAAACTTATTTTCATATATTAAGTAGCTAATTGATTATACGAGTTTAATATAGAACCCTCAAAAAATAGTCCAAACCTTGACCAAACAAACATTTAACTTATATAACTATTTGAGTGAAAATGAGAGAGTAAATTTTTGTCTATGTTAACCGATGTTTCCTCAAAAAATAGTCCAAGCCTTGACCAAACAAACATCAGACATATAGAATTGTTTGAGTGAAAATGAGAGACTAAATTTTTGTCAATGCTAAGAGGTATTTGGTCTATTGAATAAGTTGAATGATTTTAAATGAATCGAATATAAATTAAATGAATTGATTATAAATCAAGTCTTTGAATATAAGAAACTGACATCATAAAATAGGAATCCCAAAAAAATTTAAAGAGAAACTTATTGATTATATAAGTTTAATATAAAGCCCTAAAAAAAATGGTCCAGAACTTTGATCAAATAAACATGTGACCTATTGCATGCTTCTCTTTTCCACCAACTGGCTGATAAGCTATTAAAAACCAACAATCGCTTAGAGATCCGTAGGATCATGCATTTCATAATGTTTGTTGTCCTTTTTTAAATAAATTCTTGATATGCTCTTTGACAGCATTACCTCATTTGCCAATTAGTAGGACCTGTTTTATGTGGAAGCTACTTTTTATCTCTCAATTTTGATAGATGCTGGTAGGCACCCAGTCTCAGATATAGAGTAGGGAACTGGGAGAAGAATCTTTAGTGATGTATGAATTCTGACAGGTGAGGAGGATAATTACTTACTCCCATTAATATAGCAGTGAATAACAACAGAGAATTCAAATAAGAAGCTTGAATTGATGATGATGATATCTGAAGACATCCCTTATCCCTTCCTTCCCTACTGAGCAACATAAATACACATAAAAAGACAGCCCATCTCTTTCTTTCAACAACACCTTCCTCTAATTTGCTTCTCCAATTCACCAAAATTAGATGTGACCTGTAAATTTTTAGTTAGGAGGTTGTATCTCAAACTTACATAGTAGTTTAGTTAGTTATTTGATAAGGGAACACAATCTTTTAGATTAAGATCTCTTCCATTATTAAGTGAGATATTCATACTTTTTTAATTGATAGTAAAAAAGTGAGGACTATCCATTTTGTCAAAATTGTGGGATACACAATTCTACCTTCATTTCTATGTCAGAACCTTACATCCAATCAAGCTTGGTTTCTAACAGAATCACTTAGAACCTTTGGCCTTCACCAACATATTAAAAACCCATTGAAACCAACTGTATTTCATTATAAGGTTCTTGTCCTCTTAAAGCCCTTATACTGTTAAAACGTTATCAGCATGGCATCAACACCAGGTCCGCTTTCAAAATGGCCATGGGCAACTTTAAGGTAAACTTGGGGGGAATAATGTTATGCATGCATGAAATAGGAGAGAGATTGATAGATTTCTTTTGAACTAGTAAGTATGACTGTTGTGAATTAAAGATTTTCTTTTCCATTTAGTACTTGACCATGTTATGCATGCATGAAACAGGAGAGATTGATAGATTTCTTTTGAACTAATTAGTGTGACTGCTATGAACTAAAGATTTTGTTTTGCATGCAGTACTTGATCCTATCTCCTCTGGTGATGAAAGCTGTACATACAAATTTCTTGGGAGGGCGAGAGACAGATAATTTTAGTTTGTTGCTGCTCATTCTTGTTGCCACCAGATATCTTCATAACCAGCTATGGATCAGCATTTCTCGTTATCAGAATACTCGGGGCACACATCAAATTCAGAGTAGAAGCATTAAGTTCGAGCAGGTAGATCGAGAGGGAAGCTGGTAAGAACTACACTTGTGGAAAATGCTACTCTCTGTCAACAGTCCGGTTTGGCCTAAGTACCTGATTGCATTTTAGTTAGTTTTAAATAGTTTATATTATTGTATATCGATTTTGTTGAGTCACAATTCATATAGATAAGTTAGCACTCGAATCTAAGATCTCTCATTACCTGCTTGAAAGGGAAGCTGGTAAGAACTACACTTGTGGAAAATGCTACTCTGTTTTCAGTCCGGTTTAGCCTAAGTACCTGATTGCATTTTAGTTAGTTTTAAATAGTTTATTTTATGGTATATCGATTTTGTTGAGTTACAGTTCATATAGATCATATAGATCAGTTAGGACTCGAATCTAAGATCTGTCATTACCTGCTCGAAAGGGAAGCTGGTAAGAACTACACTTGTGGAAAATGCTGCTCTCTGTCAACAGTCCAGTTTGGCCTAAGTACCTGATTGCATTTTAGTTAGTTTTAAATAGTTTATGTTATTGTATATCGATTTTGTTGAGTTACAGTTCATATAGATCAGTTAGGACTCGAATCTAAGATCTGTCATTACCTGCTCAAAAGGGAAGCAGGTAAAAACTACACTTGTGGAAAATGCTACTCTGTCAACAGTCCTGTTTGGCCTAAGTACCTGATTGCATTTTAGTTGTTTTAAATAGTTTATATTATTGCATATTGATTTTGTTGAGTTACAGTTCATATAGATCAGTTAGGACTCGAATCTAAGATCTGTCATTTGTTACTATAGTGTTCTATCTGTTGGAATCATTTGCCGTTGCGCCAAAAGCTCGAACTATCAATGCCTGATACAAATGCCAGATTTAACCTGATCCATGGGAGGCGGTTAAGCCATGTCACGAATCTCCAAGGAGGTGCTGACCACCAAGTCAACAATCTCCCCCTCAGCACCGACTGAGCCTTTAGCACCCATTGAAGGGAGACTCGAACACGTGACCTAAGGCTCTGATACCAATTGTTGGAATCATTTGTTGTTGCGCCAAAAGCTCGAACTATCAATGCCCAATACAAATGCCAGATTTAATCTGATCCACGGGAGGCGGTTAAGCCATGTCACGAATCTCCAAGGAGGTGCTGACCACCAAGTCAACACTATCAACCTACTGGTCCCTTGTTGGTCAAACCATTGTCAGTGGGGCAAGGGTAGCTTATTTCTAACACCCTACTTAAACCACATTGTAGATGTTTGGAGTATCTAATTTAATTCTGATACCACATGTTGAGCTATAACTAATATGGACTAGTTAAGACTCAACCTTATAAGACCTTCAATTTACTTCTGGAATACTCTACCAACTAAGATACTAGCCCCTCCTTGATCAGTTCATCATCAGTCCAAATGTAACTTATTTTCAACATCCCCTAAAACCACTAATCACAATGCAGGTGTTCGGAGCTTCTACCTTGATTCTGAGAACGCATGTTGAACTATAACTAATATAGACTAGCTTGAACTTGAACTATAACTAATATAGACTAGCTTGAACTCAAACCTATACGATATCCCACTAATATAGACCAACTTGAACTTAAACCTATAAGATATCCCACTTGCTACTGGCATGTTCTAGCCCATCATCAGTCCAAAAAATGATTAGTTTAAAACAGACTTTTTTAAGTTCATTAGATTAAATTGCTGACCGACATTTATTTATACTGTTATGCAGGGATGATTATATTCTCATGTACGCCTTAATGCTTGTTCCACTGCATGCCTTCGTTCCAGGAGCTTCAAATCTTCCTCTATGGAACACAAAAGGGCTCTTTGTAATAATTTTGGCTCATGCTTGGCTAGCTGAGTTCATATATTACTGGGTACACAGAGCTCTCCATCATCACTACCTATATAACCTCTACCATTCGCATCATCACTCCTCTTTTGTCATAGAACCGATTACATGTAAGCAAATTAAGAACTCCATACTCTAATCAGTTTTCTATCACTTTACTATCCCTGTTTTCTGAAAATAATTTTACCATCCTGAATACTGAAATTATGACTGTTTTTTCTCCAGCTGTAGTGCATCCGTTTGCAGAGCATTTAATGTATGCAGCAGTGTTCTCCGTAAGTCCATTAGCTGCTGTTGTCACCAAAACCGCTTCTACTGCTGTCATATTCTGCTACTTAATATGGTTTGATTTCATGAACAATATGGGTCACTGCAATTTTGAATTTGTTCCCCAATGGGCATTTAAGATTTGCCCTTCTCTCAAATATCTTATGTACACATCCTCGTAAGTTTTCTCACTTTTTGCAAAGTTAAAAATTTACCCAAAATGCATTTTAAGCTCGTTTGACTGACAGAGGTTGGGCAATGTGAAGGTTTCACTCTCTTCACCATTCCCAAGTCCACACCAACTTCAGTCTGTTCATGCCTCTGTATGATTACCTATATGGAACAGCTGACAAATCATCGGATAGTCTCTACAACTCTGCTTGCAAAGGTTAGCAAAGTGGAGAGTGAAAGGGCTAATTAGTTCAGCCTGAAAAGCTTAAATTTAAAGTGTAGGGATCGTTGTCAATGTATTGATTGTTTATAAAACCTTTGTAGTCTAAATAATGGGTATACTAATTATGAATTTAAATTTGGTAGTTTATAATTTTTTTCGTTAAAATTTTGAACCAGGTAGTGTATAATTAAAAAATGGTAGTGCATACTATTAATCATTTAGCTATCAAATCATTTAACACTCAGAGTGAATATCTTTAAATATGAATTTCTTTTATACTTGGATATTTTTTACCACATCCATGATCTATTAAATCATTCAATATTGAAGTCTTCATATATTGATTACAAGGACGTGACAATAGCCATGGTATATTAAAAAGCTCTATTATGTATGGCAATTAAAGTGATAGACCAGGGAGGTAACAAACAATCTCATTATCCTCAACAGGAACACCCCAATGGAAATTTAAACTGTGGTAACACAACCCCTGACACCAAGAACCAACCATCACACTGTATCATTCTAGCATTAAATCTTTTAATGTTTGAAAATAAATAAATAAAAGTTACTACTTTTGAGCAAGATCGGTTCGGTCTGAAGATTATAATGGATTGTGTTGGTATCAGGGAGGAAAGAAAAGGTGGATGTGGTGCACCTGACTCATGCAACAAGCATGCTTTGCGTTTTCCATCTGAGATTGGGGTTCGCCTCATTTGCTGCAGCACCCTACTCTGTGAAATGGTACATGTGGGTCTTATGGCCAATTAGCAACGGCGTCATGATTTTTCTCTGGCTTTTTGGACAAACTTTCAGAGCCGAGAAAAATCGGTTAAATGAGCTGCACATTAAAACATGGGTTGTTCCCCGGTACAGATTCCAGGTACCATGCATCCACTTCAGCTTGCTTTCTTCTTTCCCGCTTCCTTTAAT
Organism: Chamaecyparis obtusa; assembly: GCA_027943335.1. Taxonomy (NCBI): domain Eukaryota; kingdom Viridiplantae; phylum Streptophyta; class Pinopsida; order Cupressales; family Cupressaceae; genus Chamaecyparis; species Chamaecyparis obtusa. The sequence goes on along the minus strand of BSBK01003587.1, from coordinate 2,818,963 downwards.
ATGTATCCGGAGATTTATATAATTACTCAGTTTGAAATTTGAATGCTGTCTGGATGTGCATACAGTATTTTCTGCCTTCCGAGAGAGCAGGGATCACCAAATTCATCCAAGATTCCATTTTTGAGGCGGACAAGAAAGAAGCCAAGGTTATCAGCTTAGGCCTGCTCAACCAGGTAACTTTGTATTTGAATTAGGTTCTCTCAATTCTCATAGTGGCCAAGTCATATCTGGGCTATTTGTGCATTCTGATGTCCGGAGGCGGATAGACAGTACAGACCTGCACCTATTCCATTTGGCTGAATAAATATCTTTCACTTCCTGACTTTCAAGTTTCAACTAAAAATGTTTCAGTCTAAAACTTGTTCTCTGTATCTATATCAAACTTATTCTGTGTGGATTTTTTTGTTGATAGATCACTAAATGTGATTCGAAACATCATCTAATAAACATAGACAGTTTTTCCCAAAAGCTGATGTTCAATACATCAATTATTCATAACCAATAACACTCTACCTTAACTTATTATACCACAATTTATTTGCCATCCTGTTATCCTGTGTAATTATTTATAAACATCAATAACAATTCAGTTTCAAATTCAACTGATTTTTTTCCTGTTGTACTAATGAGGGAGGCCATGGCAGAGTGAGGATCTTAATGGAAGCGGAGAGCTGTTTCTCAGAAAGCAACAAGACCTAAAAGTCCGTATAGTGAATGGAAATACTCTGGTAGCTGCTCTGATATTGAATTCTATACCGCACAGTGCAACCTTAGTGTTCATGTGTGGAGGAGCGTCCAAACTTGGATGTGCCATTGTCCGCCTTCTCTGTGAACGCGGTATCAGAGTTCAGGTACCAATTTCATTCTTCCCTATACTTTTAATAAGGAACCACAGACAAAAATTTGAAAGTACATCTCTTTTTTCTTTGGTTGAATCAATGTATAATGGTCGGTCATCTGGAGTTGCAGCTTTTGACAGAGTCAGGAGAACAGTTATATAAATTTAAAATGGTCATTCCATCTTATTTGCAAGATAAAGTGATCCACGCAAGCAGATATGAAGCAGGCAACAACTGCAAGGTGAGGCATCCATACCCATGTTACCAAACTATCAAATAGATTGAACATGTCCATGTTACCAAACTATTCTTTTACCTTTTCAATCTATTGGTATTGGGTATTTTTAACCTTCAAAATATATGAATGGAACAGTATATTTTAAGTTTTGATTTGTTTAAATAGCTCATGCCAAATTATATCAATAGATAGATTCTATTAGAAAAACTAGTGCCATTTCAGAAGAAGCACCTTAATAAATCAAAGCTTAGAATATTTTGTTTAAATCCAACCACCATAAAATTAATAAGTACATGATTCATATGGTGCAGATATGAATACTATTAGATATTCAAAATTATAATCTATAGAATGTACAACAATATAATCTAAATAGTAAACTGCAAGTTTTGATATGTTTAAGTGACTCCTTTTAAATCACACTAATATACTAATATATGAATCTTACTAGAAAAACTATCAAAGCTCAAATGGGCTATTTAAGATTGACCACCGTGAATGCTGATAGGTACATAAATGATAGACCTCCTCAATTTTTTATATCAATAACCATGATTCATATGGTGCAGATATGGATAGTAGGGAGGCAGGTGAGTTGGAAAGATCAAATGCAAGCACCCAAGGGAGCCCACTTTGTTCCATTTTCGCCCTTTCCAATAACAGAGGCTAGAGAAGACTGCACCTACCATACCACACCAGCTATGCAAATGCCACCCAATTTGGAAAACGTGCATAGTTGTGAGGTAAGATGAGGCTTAAACATTCCTATTTGGAGAATGCCCAATCTCAAATAACAAACAATGTTAGAAGAAGGTAATGAGCTGCCACACATGGCTTAGTAGGAATGAAAAATAGAAACTAATGTTGTTTGATTTCTATGGTGGGATTGTGTATCAGAATTGGCTGCCAAGAAGAGTAATGAGCGCATGGATGGCAGGAGGAAGAGTGCATGCCTTACAAGGGTGGGATCACCATGAGTGTGGACAAACTATCAATACAGCAGATGTCAATGAAGTGTGGGAAGCTGCACTCAAACATGGCTTTCTTCCTTTCAGTCCTTCGCAAAGAGAATGCATGGATTGATTCTTCTTTCCAGTTTAAGACACCGCAAATGTTTTGACCCCAAAACATTCTGGCTTGACATGTTGAATCAGCCTTCTCATTTCTTTGTGTTTATCATTGTTTTTAGTTTAAATATTGTTTACCGTAGCAATAGATAGAACTTATAGGCATTGGTTTGCAGTATAGCGGTTGCTGCTTTTCTTTGTAGTAGCAAGATCTTGTATTCGATTCTTGAAATGGGAGATTAAATAAACTTAATATAAAAATAGATAGAACTTACACTTTTTCTTAAGGGTAACTGCCATATATATTCTTCAATAAGGTGTAGGCGATCTGCTTTACCAGAAAGCTACAAGGTTATTATCAATTTCAACATGAGAATATGTGGATTTTTACTAATTGTTTATTGAGAACACAAGTGCACACCTTAGATAGATTAGGTAATGTTATTTTAAATGGTTAAATATATAAACAAAAAACTTTGTTTTGAAATATAATTTTTTTATTAAACTTGAAAATATATTTTACAAGTGCGATTATATTAGAGTTTGTGTGGATAATTTTGGAGAACCCTTAATACTTTGGTTTGTTGTTGGGTAGTCCCTCATTGTCCCTTATGGACTCCTTTCTTCTTTCCCTTATGGTTTGTTGTCAAGTGTTGTCCTACGCCAGTTATGTCTCTTCACAATTTTTGGCAATTGATTCCTCCCTCAAGACTCTTCAAAGGTAATTTTCCTTTGCTCAAACAAATCCTCTTGAATGTTGTTAATAAAACTTCTATTAAAAGATAGAGGTACCAGTCTACCCATTCAAGGCTTATCAAGGAAAGTCTCCTCTACTCAAATAAATCCTTTCAAATGATGTTAAAAAAAGCTCATTGAAAGATAGGATTATGTCCTCACCATTGATTTCATGTTGTATTCATTATTAGAAAAACTATCTGATCTCTCTAAGCTTGCCTTGGTGAAAACATTCATGGGTGCTTAGCTTCAAAACTCTAAAATATTGACCTAATAATAAATGGAGGCTAAAAATGGGTTGTGTAAAGTGCAGGAAGATAATTCTTCAATCCTATTTTCATATTCCTTCAAGGCATAGATTTATTTTTTTTGGAATGACCCATGGCTTGGGTCCTTGCGAAGTTTATTTGAACATTGTCCTTTTGAAAGAAAACCTTTCAATACTTTTAATCTTAGTTCTTCTCCCATTCTTTGGACCTTGCATTGTAGTGTGAGGAAGCCTTCAAAACAATTGGTAACTCCATTGGTACATAAACCACGGGCTAAACTAAACCAAAGAAAAAATCATGTAGTTTATATGTTTTGAAGTTAATCTTTGAAGGGTCTTCTTAAAGCTACCAACTAGAGGCCAAATAATCCAATCTTGCTCAAAAGTTGAACTATGAGAAAGTTTTATATAAATGTAGTGTTTGTCATGAGCACAAACACTTCCATAAAGATAGTCCTAAAAAACCATTAGAAAGTAAGTAACAAAAAAACAAAATGGGTGTTTTTAAAATCCCTAAAAGACAAGAATGAGCCAGAACAATCCAAGCTAGACTACCTAGGATCCCTCCACTTCCAATCATTTGATTGTTATGTCCCCGGTTGATGTAATCAATGGTGAAGAACCTATTAAATCTCTTGACAAGAAGAACCCATGGGATGAAGAAATTGAGAAAGGTAGAGGAAAGAAACATTTATGTCCTTGAAGATAAAAATGATCTTGATCAAAATATATAGGAAAAAAGAACCTTAAGGTTTAGGATAAGGAGTGGTTGAAAACATTATAGCTAGTAGACAAGCCAACTTAGTTTCTTCTGCTAAGTTTTTAAAAAGGTAAGCAATAAAGGCCTTATTTTAAAATAGGGGTCTAGGTTATAAAACCAAGAAGACTAGTATAAAAGGTCTTCGTTTTTAATGGTAATATTGATATTATTTTAATTTTAAGAAACCAAAACAAGTCAAATGTTGAAGTTGAGAGTTATCAATAAAATTTGATCCACTAGTACCAATTTAGCTTCATTTTCCTCTTGAATGGCCTAAGGGGCATCTTGATTGCTTGATAATATGTTTTTTTCTAGATTATGAAGTCTTACATTTTTCCTAGTTTGGTTTGTCAATTGAGAGATATCTTCTCACATTTTGTTCACCATTACTAATGCCTACTCTCCAAACCACTCTTTCAAAAAGCAAGAACATTGGTATCCCATATTGAAAAATGCAAATGTGCAAAAACTTCTCATTTGGATTCTAGGTGAAGATCTTAATTTTGTTAAACTAAAACAAATGAAAACAAAACCTCTTGGTAAGGGATTATGAAGGAGAGCAAGAAGAAGATTCATATCTTCATTTGATCTTAGAGCTTATGAGCCTAGTAAAGGCAAATTCACTTGGTGAAACAAATGAACAAGTGTAACGTTCATTACTACTAGAATGGATTTTCTTTAATCTTACGGTCTTTTGGAGGCTTTTCTAGTAGATATGTGTGTAATTCTTTTTATAATTCATTGCTAATATATATATATATATATATATATATATATATATATATATATATATATATATATAATCATAGGGGTCTTTTGAAGGCCTTTTTAGTAGCTATATTTACAATCCTCTCCAACCTTCTATGATTATAATCACATCAACTTTTTAGAAAAGCACCATGTCGATTAGGGTCATCTTCCTTCTATTTTTTATTCTTTTAAGAGAGTAGAGTACATGATAGTCAACAATAGACATCTATATAATATGGGATGTGCAAGTCATTCATGAAGTAATTGTTATATAATAATAGGATAAGAGATTAGCATATAAAATTTTATTAGCTCTTTAATCTCATAGTTATGGTGTTTTTGATGTAATTTTGTAAAAGAAACACATTTAAATCATACCATGTTAATGAATGGTGAAGTATATGTATGGAACTTGAATTTCAAATTGAACCAAAGAGTATATTGAGAATAGGTCCAGATATATGAGAAATAGAAATATAAATGAAGTGTTAAAGAGATTCACTATATGTTAAAAGTGTTATATATGAAACAAATAAATATCTCCACATCTCTTTTGAGGGATGTGGTTCTTATGGTTGGGGACAAGCCATAGACTCAATTGTTGGATTATGAGGCCATCCCCTTTTGATGTCACTGATGCTTCTCTACTAGTCATCTGGCTACAAATTGTTATCTCTTGCATCATAAAGGTGTTGCCACTTGGTGGAAGGATGCAAATGATGACCATTTGACTGTCCTGGCCTCTGACCCCTCCTTTGATGACTCTCTACAAGCTGATGGTGTCTCCCTAAAGGGTGGTGCTCTTGCTGATTTAGCCTCCTCTAACTTGGTGGATCTGAATCCACCTCTTGTTGCTAGTTTTGTCCCCTTTGGTGGTGCGGACCCTTCTTCGACTGTTGTTACTACTAAGTTGCTCCAACCTAGGGCTAATGAGGTTCTTCTTTGACAACTTTTTGTTCATGGTGTTGTTGTTGTTGAAACTCTCTCTTTGAGGGTTCCTCCACCCTCTCCTTGTGATGGGGACCTTCCTGAAAGTATTGCATGGACAGTTGTCTTTCAACGAAGGAAAAATCACTCTATTGTCACTCGTCCTCCTCCCCATTATGCAGATGAGTTGTCTACCCACTCTTGATGTGACTTGCTAGTTGTGTTGCTAGTCTGGTGTCAATGGTCTTTATTGACCTTATTATAAATTGTTGCTTTGGTATGTAGTATTAACATCAAGTTGGGTTGTAGTTTTGTAAAGGACAATACCCCTATTTTGTTGTAGTTGTGTTGTTTTTAATAGTTAATATCTTTATTTACTAGTTACTTGTGCTTTTTGAGTTGTGATGTAAATGTGTCTTATTCTTTCATAGTGTAAATTAATTACAAGAAGAGAAATGTTATAAATTAAAACTTATTATTATTGTCCCATGTAAATGACATTTCAATAAAAAGGGAGATTAAATAGATCATTTATAAAGACCCTTACATTAAAGGGGAGATTAAATTGAGTTATTTGAAAATATTGTTTTTAAAAGAGAAAAAACTATATTTATTCAATAAATGATAACTAACCATTATAAATGGGTGTCACCCAAGGAAAAATATAAAACCATGTAAGAGTCTTGTTAATGGAAATGAGAGAAAATGTTAAGAAGATAGTGCAAAGCAGGTATAAGGTACATAGAGTGCCCAACCTAGGGATTAGAGTACACTTGGATTATGTTTTGATTACGTAAAAATAGGTTTTGAAAGGACCCGAAACTTTATACAAGAGCATAAATAGATATGGCATTAAAAGACCAAAACAACTGTGGTGCC